>CM060973.1:26582803-27182803 GCA_030765045.1 Tenodera sinensis | reverse complement strand
GGTGATAATCAGGCATGAGTGGGATAGTTTATGATAATCTTAGGTTGTGAGTAAACCTAGAAATAGGAGAGATACGAAGGAGATTGGCACTGAAACTGTGCTTATTGTACGTATGCCCTCGAGGGGGCACCCCCGAGAGGAAGGGTGAGGTGAGAGAAGATACTGGGTGCCCAGATCCAGACTAACGGCACAGACATTGGCAGAGGTCCCTAAGGTTTACCAGGTTTGTCGACTCCGCGAGGTTTTCTGTGTCCTCCCCGGCGTGGCCCAATGTCCCCATATGCTGCTCACCCCGGAGCCCACCAATATCGAGGGATGGTGAAAGTTCCTTTACAAAGCGCATATCACCCCTACGAAGGATGAATGAAATGACTGAAGTGAAATTGAAGGGCAAGTTCGGGGAATGTAATTATTCTTCCAGCATTCGCCTAGAGAATAATAATATTTAAGGTATTAGGTAAAGTGTTTTATCCTTAGTCATTGAATAGTTAATACTTCCATAGCTGTCGCAAAATTTAATGGCGGCTAGCTCAACCAATCATAGGCTTGCCACGTCTTTCAGTATTGTTTAGTTAAACACACTGTGAAATCAGGCTGTACAGCCGGTGCTACAAATATCACTTGCGCCCACAAAATTTATTTGTATAATAGTAGTCAACTATCAGCCGCCTTTAAATTTTGCGGCTACCATAGTCACAGCTACACTAATTTCGGTTCTGGTCTCGGTAGTAGTTTGGAGAAAAAAACACCTAAAATTATAGCAAAGCACTTACTATCCCAGCACGTATGTAACTTCTTAGTGTCTTTAATATCCAATTAGTGATTTCAAACCCATAATTGTTAACAAGATTTGGTTATAGATATTTGAAATACATAGAATTATTTTCGCCTTTTGTTTTGTTGCTGATTTTTTAATTACAAAGAAATATGCAGCTTTCTTCCGCTGTAATTTGTTCCAAAAGTTCAGTATGTTACTCTGCGACCTGTATTCGTTCAATCATGATAGTTGCCGTGCTTTCTTGTGTACATACATTCGAGTAATTTATTGCTTTTAATCACGTATATCAGAAGCTTTACTCTCATGGATTCGTAAATTGAAGTAGTTGTTCGACCCAGTTAAGACTGAATCTTCCTTAACCGTGTTGCGTAAACTGCACGGAAGAAAATGCAACGATCCATAGCAACGAGGAGAACTTGCATGGAACTGTGTCGCGAAAGCGAACTTGTCCTATAATTCTATTCACAGATGCATTATCTTTTCGTTATTATTATTGTCTTATCAGGACCTAACAATGATTTCCTAGCGGAGTACTACATTTATTTGCCTTTGTATACACAACACTCTTGGGTGTCAGAAAATCCACAAACCTACAGTTCTGTTCTGATTTCATTGATTCTTTTACCATATAACCAAAACATACAAGACGTATTGCAACATTTTTAACGAGCTATGTGAAACCGTTATTAAGATGTTTATCAATAACAGTCACTTTTTAATATAAAATGCTCCTTGGTCTCTATCGTGTATCACAACGCTCTCAAATTTTAAATTGAGTTTAGTATACAAACTTAAAGAAGTGGATGTTGGTCTGGCTGCCTCAGTTGGTTAGACACTGGCCCACTGATCCCGAGGTCGTGGGTTCAAATCCGTCCCAGATCCACGATTTTTAAGTGCGCTTAAACACAACACCATGTCAGTATATTTGCTGGCATGTAAAAGAACTTCTACGGGACGAAATTCTGACACACCGCAATTGTCAGCGTTGATAGCAGCGTTGCCCCTCCCTGGGTCGCCTAGTCACCCTCTCCCTGGATAGAGGAAACACTTCGGTTGTGTTCAGGTGTCAATATCTGGAACTGTTAGAGACTTCTATGCGTTTCTGGGTTCCAGTGGCTCCGCTCTCTGACAAGTCTACGGTTTCACTTCGCCTCATCCCTTCTCTCTGAGGGGTAGTTGTCCACAATATATTCATGTCGGAGTCGCGGTGGTTCCAGGTGTTCCCCTCCGTTACACACACACACACACACACACACACACACACACACACACACACACACACACACACACACACACACACACACACCCTTACTGACACTGCACTCTAAAAGCTAACTTTCAGCTAAGACTTGGCACATGTCAGTTTAAATTTCTAGTGGATCTTCCTAAACATAATGCGGGTGGTCAACTTGCTTCCCCAAAGAGACATTCGCTACATTGTCAACTTCTAATTTCCCGCTTTTGATGGTAAACAAAGTAATATTTGGAAAAAGCTTGTCTTTCTTATTCGAAGTTTACTGTTTTAACTCTTACAGTGTGTAATATAATAAGTTTTCATAGGAAATAACAGAATTAAGCCTTACTAGAGTTATTATTTTTATTTTAAATCATCAAATACGCGATAATAAACGTTATTGCTTAGATTAGTGTACGTGATCCAAGTGTATTCTTTTTTACAAAACTAAACAGTGTATTTAGAAACAATTGTTTCTGTTCTAAACATGAGGCAAATAAGTGAATGGTGTAAAAGTCACTGGATGTGGTAAATGTAAGGTATAACATACAGGGCAGTTCTGAGGTAACAAATGAGTACTATATGCATGCTAACTTTCAATGTAATTTTTCTCAATAATATGTTGTTTCTCAGTTGTTTGCTGACCAAAGTTATTATTCAATTTACTTGAAGTTTGCACACACATACAGCAAATTACATGAAAGTGACTTATGCTTTTTTCTGCATACTTCATATTTTTTGTGCTATCACCAGTCAAAAGTTGTAAAATGTATAAAAAGAATTGAAACATTATTAGTCAAAATATAACATATTTCCCTCCCAGTTAAATAAATATAAAAAAGCATATACCATTTTATGGGGATGTTGAGGAAAACATCAGTATTTTAATTTTGGGATTCACTTTACATTTTGTCAGTATAAGAATTTTTGAAGTTGCTTATAATAATAATAATAATAATAATAATAATAATAATAATAATAATAATAATAATAATAATAATAATAATAATAATAATAATAATGAATAAATAATTTTTTACAAACTATAGAATTTGGAATTTTGCTTTCAATATGCAGATAAACACGTGGTACAAATGCCAAAACTGTATGAAGAAATCTGTGGAAGTTTAATATTTTAAGATCCCTCGCTTTAGCCATTACGTTTAAGAGCCCAATTGCTGTTTGTACCAAATTGAGCACTTAAATGATAACACCCAACTTCGAATGCAGATGGAATGTTTAAACATTGCTCTGTGAGGTGTTAGGGAGCACACTGCTTGTGTGTGTAACGGCAGTCTGCATACGAGTCACCTCGTTTAGTTGGAATACCGTTAAATAACTAGCACTTGCAACATCCATATGCAGTGCTTCATAAGCTCAGATGGACGGACCCACTTTTACAACTGTGAATGTTGGAGGTCAACATCTTCTGTTACCCTTCCCAAGAGTTATCTTGGCCTCTGGCTAGGGAAAATTACATTTAGCTATTTATTCTAGGATATATGGTACCTCTCATCACAAACATGGAAACATCAATTAAGTAACGTTTCTCTTGCATGTGTTTAGACTATTTTTACTGCGTATAGTAAGTAGGGGAAAATCATATTCTACTAAAAAATTCGACATTGAGATTGCATCGGAAATACATGTTTTGAGATCACCTAAAACTAAAGAGAGAATCTGATTTCTCTATCACATACATAAAAGGTAGAAAAGATACTGCATTCCACCCAAATTTTCCATACCGTGATGTCACTGGAAATAAACGATTTGAAGGAGAGTGAGTGAGAGTGAGTGACGGTGACTGAGAGTGAGTGAGAGAGAGAGTTAGTGAATGAGTGAGGTGAGTGAGTGAGGCGAGTAGTGGGAGTGACTGAGTGAGAATGAGAGAGTGAGTGAGGATGAGAGAGTGAGTGAGTGAGCGAGTGAGTGACTGAGTGAGAGAGTGAGACAGTGAGTGAGTGACTGAGTGAGAGAGTGAGACAGTGAGTGTGTGAGTGTGTGAGTGAGTGAGTGAATCCGTGAAGTGAGTGAGTGTGAATGAGTGAGTAAATGAGAATGAGCGAGTTAGTGACTGAGTGTGAGTGTGTGAGAGTGAGTGAGTGAGTAGGGTTTAAGGGCCCCTTGGCAGCTAGGTCAATTTTTATTTTCTCAAAACTGGCTCTAACGATTTTGATTAAAATACCATATGTTTTAAGTTAACTTCATGAGAAGTGAAATGCATGCATATCTTGAATTTTCTGGGAATATTTTCAGGAGTCCTTTTCATTCTGGATTACTTTTGCATAACCGGTAAGCCATAAGAGGGAGGCAAAATCTTACTGCACAAAAATGTAGATCTGGTGATAGTATCAACGTATGCCAAATATTTGTTTTTAATGTGAAGATGACCGTTTTCGAGATATTCTTTTCCACTGGTTTAAATTTTCAAATACTTATAATTTTCTCGTATAGGAAGTCGCTATTCGCATTGTGTGCCCCAACTATGCAAAGAAAACGAAATGTCCATGTCATCACGTAGAGACCAACTCTTAAAAGATATGACTATCGCTTAAACCTACTGTATTATCCATTCCCATTGTACATCCAAGGAAACGTGCAGTGTATCCATTTATACAAAGTTTATCTCAACTAGCATGAAACAGATACAAGGATATGTGCATTATAGAATAGTTTGTACAAGAGTAGAGAAAGTTATGCGAGTGCAATACATCAGATTTTTCTCATACGTGTTGTTTATGCACATTTCTCTCTCTACCACCCAAAAATTCGATATCAAAATTTTGCCAGATATATATGTTTTGAGGTTCCCTGTAAGCACCTAATGTGTTATATTCACATTACTTTCTTTGCTACTATCATTTTAGTTTTATATGTCTTCTACAAACTGTTCTTATGACAGCATATTTTTCTATCTGCTTGATAAAAATAATGTTTTGTAGCAAGGACATTAAAGATTTCATATGTTCAATGGGGATAGAGGAAAAGACGAGTTTAAAAGTCGGGTCACTGTATGCTGGCCTAAAAATTCCATAATCTTTCTTTAACATCGCGAAAAACAAGTGAATACCAGTAGCACTTTTAAAAAATTTCAAGGTACTGAAAATTCAAGCCAGTAACAATGGATATCTGTGAAATATAAGTCACAAAAATGTAATTGAAATAAATGGTAAATTTTAAAAATACTTGCCTTTTTGTGCAGTACGTTTTTGTCTATCTCTTATGGCTTACCCGTCTGTACACTGGCGACACTGATATGGTCCTGGCAATTGACAGCGACGTTAAACAGTAAAGTAATTTTTTAAAATTAAATCCCTGTGTATTGATACTATTAGGCTTCATTAGCGTGCTAATTTGTATTTGATAAAATGGCATCCTTACAAGCATATCATAAGTAAAGCCACAATTTTTAGTACCGCATCGTGTGTAGGAGTGTCAGTTACGCCGTGAGTGTGTTCGCCCAGACCGTGAGGCCAGCCATAAGCACGGAACGAAACAACCCCATGCACACGATAATATGACCGAAAATTGTGGCTTTAATCATAAGATAAGCTGGTTGGTCTCGGTCACGGCATCGCCAGAAAAACAAACATGAATATGAAAATTATAGCTTACTAAAAATTCAGCCAAAGGTAAACAATACTTAGTATATGTCTGCTTCATATTCAGGATCTGGTTCTTAGAAATTATTTATGCAAGGAATTTGAAAGTTTTACGAATTGTAATATTGTGTATAGTTGTTTAATATTGTCCCATTTTTTCTAAAACCCTAACTCAAATTGGTACTCTAATTTCAAACTTTAGGAATAGAACCATTGAACGCTTGAAAAAAGTTTCTTATTGTTATTTTTATTATGTGTGAGACCACTAATATTCCTTGAAGAAAATGAGGCAAAGTGCAGAAACTATTGTTCCATTTGTTTACTAATTTTCATTATTATAGCACTTCAAATTGCATAGAAAAAGGAACATGACATGTATTTTAATATTGAGAAGAGAGATTTCACGTTTACTTAAATATAAATTAAAGTAAAATTGTATAAGAGTGCAGCAATTTCATCTCAAAAGCTTTTATTAGTGTGGAATCTGAGCTTACTTATTACACAGCTTTTCAAATCCAGGTACTATACTGCTCTCATTTACTTCTCTACGCATGATCTTGGCTTTTATGACAGCCACTCCTGAAAACCCAACACTCGCAGGGATAGGAGCTTCCAAAAGGAATAATAAAGCTGCTCTTTCTCTCATACTTGGGAACTTCTGTCTTATGGAATAGCAACATTGAAAAGAGAAAATACAAAATACAAATGTAGTATGACGGTTACACAAAGAGGAAAAATACGTCTTTATTTTCTTTGTTATTAGTCTCAGCTCTTTCTTCATCGCTAATACTGAAACTTCGACGGCGTCTCTGGAAGTCATTTAAGAGCTGAATCATTGAATTAAATCAATGCATCTTCACGGAGAGCACGTTTGTTTTACATGTGCAGAGTTCATGCATGATGAATCCTCGTTTTCTACCAAAGTAAACAGCTAGAAGCGTAATTTCGGACAGAGAAACTCGCTGCGGGAAGTGTGTCTCAGTTAGGCAGAAGGGTGCATCTTGGGAACATTTCCTCGCAGTGGTCCCCATGCTCCGTGACCTCGGCAAGGCTGGGCATGTCCTGGTACATGCGCTGGATGGCCGTCAGATGGCGATCCTCGACCTTTGAACTGCCAGACAGCAGAGTCTGCAAGGAGCGTTGCATGCCCCACACGAAGGGAGAACTCTTGCAGATGAGTAGCTGTATGCAGCCGGACTCCTCGTCCCCATGTCTCTCTTGTACACCCCTTATCACCTTCTCGGTCAACAGACGGTCCTGGGCCTTCTGCAGCAACTCACTGCCCTGAAAGTGTAACATGTATTACAACAATGCATAGCTAGAGAGAGCAAACGTGCTTCCAGACGTACCATCTGGGCTGTACAAGAACTGCAGTTATTTGGCAATTTTTTGAATACGCAAAACATTGAAAGAAAAGGTTGGATATCATTTAACCTGGCATGTCACACAGGGCGATGAATGAAATGGGTGAAATTATGCTCAATTGGGAAAGGTATTCATAGGTTAGAGGTACTCAATATTCTCTTCTAAGGATCCTTAGAAAGCCTTATCTCGGTAATTCGCACCACCAAGATCAACTTGGGACATCTACATTTTATACTCATCTTCTCAAAAAGAAAGAAAGAAAAGAAAAGCTGTGCTACTTATCAGAGATTCATAAGCGTTAAAATTTCATTGTTTTTATGGTACTCAAATTGGTGAGAAACATTAAATAAGATTGTATACGATGTTTTATTGCCAATGAGATACAATTACATGTACGGTAACTCAATAAATAAAATGCCCAATCAATAAAACAAAATTCCTGGACCTTAAGGAGACGATTATAAATTAAAACACTTATCTTCCTTTCGAAATGTCCATTGGAATAGCTTCTCGGGGAATCAGGCAAACTATTAAATAATTTTAATAGCTGCATAGTTTCCTGGTGGAGTTACACCTCCTTAGGTATAGTCCTACTAGGTTAATTATGGGCAGTATTGCAGCATTGCTGCAATAATTTTCATATAAATAATGAAATTCAACATATATACAAGGAAGACAAAAATCCCAAATTTAATAAAAAGTTATTTATAATGCATAGTAGGCAGAGCTCCACAGATAATCCTCACATCCCTTTTTTTGTAAGATTAATAACTTGGTGGCAAAAGTATACTTATTCCACACCAAGAATACCATAATTGAGATTGTAAATGAGACTTCCAAGTACATTTAATACTTGATCAGGAAGAGGCTGAAGTTTGTAATGGATACAAAATTCGGAGAATGGGAAATTATCTATGTATATATAATAAAGTGAGGAACACGAGTAAAATAATTGCTGCAAAAATCGAGAAGTTGAGGTGTCCACTGAAGGATTAAAGCATGCATTTAAAATAAATATGTGCATTATACGCACGATAAAGCAAAAAATTCTTTAAACATACATTATGCATGCTTTTATCCCCCAAAATGCCAAAATATGCAAATATTCACGGAAAAAGGACATATTTGGTACTAGAAAGTAATGAAATAGGTATTTACTAGTTTGAGCAATGTCATATGGTCCTATAAAAACATGCATTTGCATGAAAGTCTCGACTTTTGTAATTAGTAACTGACCTTACCACAAACGAACTCAAGATAAATGTTTTGCTCAATGTGTTAGCAGCGCGTGCATAGCAGAGAGTGATGAAGCCTCAGGTAAAGATGAATAAGGTGTAAAGGTTTCCCAATTGGCACACACAATCCATACATCTCTATCACTGTTAAACAGCTGAGCGTCATCTGTTGGAAATCTAGGGTTACTATTGATGCGCCTGCAGTTCGTTATTTGCCGCGCAGTGGTGCTTAAGAAGTTGTATAAACAACAGGCGCTCGCTCTGAAAGATTGTCTTTGTGAGCAGACCTTTAAACACAATAACCAAACTATGCACTCCTACATAGAAACTAAAAAGTTGCTAACCTGTATTGCTGGATTTTCCAATATCCATGAAACTGGAGATCCACGAGGAATATCTTCCTGTTGCGACTCTTGTGGTTCTGCCGGCAGTACTAGTGAATTACTGATCTGTAACGTAATAAATGTCCACTTAAAGAGAACATAGCTAATCGAACTAGAGTTTTAAAACGGACCAAAGAGTATGACATAATTTCTCCTAACCCCATGGAAATTTATGAGCCCATGCAGATTGTCCTGAAAATTTGTGATTATGAATTTTTAACATCTATGAAAATGCATGTAAGTTTAAAATGAAAACGTGGGGTGGATGCAATAGATATTTGATGGATAAATAGTTCACGTAAGTCACCAACAATTTTATTGCACTACAAGTGAAAAAATGAACTGCTGTGTAAGTTTTCTCAACGGCAGCTACTCCTTATACCTACTCAATACATTATCTATTGCATGTTTCCCACGTATTTTCATAGCTATTTCACAATCAGGTTTTAAGGACAATCTATATGGGGCAGGGAATTTTTATGGGGTTATGCAACTGTATGGGGCTAGGATAAATAATTTTATACTGCTCAAACCGTTTTAAAAACGTGGTTTATTAACATTTAAAAAGGTCTACTTAAATATTTAATACTAAAACCCTTGTCTCTCTATATCTTGCTTATTTTTCATCCAGTTCTGAGCTATGTTTAAAGTTTAAAAGGATGTCAGAGGTTATTCCTAGAAAATTAAGGAATGAAAATATCTTAAGCATAAGAAATGTTCATCAACTTTTCGAACCATTTTTGAGAAATTAAAAGGTTACCAATTTTTTCCATTTAAAAGATATTCTTGGGTGGAGGGATTTTATTGAAAAAGAGTTTATATTCCATTGTGAACTAGTCCTGAGCTATGCTTAAAGTTTCGAATGTCTAGCTCATTGGGAAGTTAGTTTAAAATCGATTGCAATATTTGTACCGAACAAACAGATAGACAAGAAAGCGAGTTAATAAAACGTTTTAAAATAGTTTCCTCGCCAAATCAGTTTAATAACCGAGCAAGATGGCCCCGCGGTAAGATGTGAGGCTCGCATTCGGGAGGTCGTGGGTTCGATTCCCACTGTCGACCTTGGGATATTGAACTGTTCAGTTTGATTTTAGTATTAAAAAGTAGAGACACTGTAAATTGTTATTAGGGATGGATTACTTACAAGCTGGGCGATGAATATGACGGTGTTGAGGGCAATGGCGCCTAGTTTAGTGGAGTCGAGGCCCAGGAGACGGAAGAACCCTGAGAAGAGCCCTTGCTTGAGACCACCAGAGTTTTGCCTCAGTTTGGTCTTCAGGAAGCTGGAACTTACCAGTTGGGCCACTCCACGAGCTGTATCCAGCCCCAGGAACTTGCCTGCCATATCCAGACCCTCCCGGACCTTGGCCACCACCGCTGCAATCACGTTTGTATTGCAATATTATTCCAAATTCAAAGTTAATATATCCTGTTTATTTAATAACCTCTGTAGTTGATTTCATATCTACAAACAGAGATCCTGTGAAGAGCTTTTGTGAAGTACTGTTCAAGATCATATACACTTCAGAAACTTCACGATATAAGTGTCGTTATAGTTTACTTTGTCTACCACCTACCTATATTATATTGTATCCTAGCCAAAGGTTTAATGTTGAGATTTATTTTTATTCAAACACCATACGTTTAAGATATTTACTGCATCCGAAAGATCGTTCACTTCAATCGTACACCTTTTTCTGGGTCCCAAAGCGTAAGTTTTCAACAATTTTCTGGCTCAGTGATCAGTTTACATCTGTATGTAAAATTTTAATACTTTAGGCGCTAATGTCTTAAAGTTACAAAGTAGAGCATAATGATATACAAGTTTACCAACAGTTTTTCTCTCTTTCTTTTATTTGCCATTTGGTGAGGACCTTCGTTTTCATTTACTCTCACCATACTATTTATATTCGATCGTCTTTTTTCTAGATGAATTAAATAGCAAAAAAATTTTAGTAAGTAACGAACATTTTTAATATCATAGTAGCAGTTGAAAGTTATGTCTATCCAGAATTGTTTTCCCTGTCCCAGGGTATATGTCCAAACTTTTGTTCAAATTGATCCAGAAAATATAAAATGCTGATGCAGGCTAGATCTTTTGCGGCTCATAAGCCTAAGTTTACAACGTTTTGTTCAGATAGTTTGATAGTCAATTAGTTTATACAAATTTTGTGTAAAGGATAATTTGTCTTCGAAGTGGTAGTGCAGCTGTTTACCAAGCAGATTCTATTCGTGCTACCGGCCTGGGAGACCTGTCGGGGTGCACTCAGCCTCGTCAGCCCAACTGAAAAGCTACTTGATTGAGAAGACCCCTGGTTGCGAAGACCCCATATACCCACCGGAAGGGTGCCGGGCGCTGATCATGTTCCACCCTTCAATACTGCACCCCACACATCAAACTTATGGTGGGCAGATGTGAGGGACGCAGCGGCCAGCCGGTAAGCTCTAGTCCGGATAGGACTGTTTAATCTTCGAAGTAATTGTTGAAAGCTAAAGTAAACGCGACCAGAATGTTGCAAAATTTGGTTAATGGTGTAAACATCTGCATAAGAGATTGGAAATATGGATATAGATAAACATTTTAACTTAGCCTAATATTTTCTCCGGGTCCTAAATCTGACAATGTTATAAGTAGACACGCTTTCACAATAGCTTTTACATACAATGTAAATGTCAAAAATTAACTTGTGTGACGACAGCAAGACAGGTAATAAATTACAAGAAGGGTCTGTTAACATCAAACAGGTGTTGGAAAGTAGATTCATTGGCATGAGTCAGTTTCCTTGAATCACATATAGGCTGATAATAGGAATCCGACACTTACCTCCTGTATCAATCAGATGCCTTACTCGACGAGTAAGTTGATCTTCTACCGTTTTGTTGTCTTTAAGACCTTCAGATCGTATAAAGTGCAACCACAGGGAAAGAACTGCTATTAAAATAACCCTCAGGTTCATTCCTGTTAGGAAATGTTACAAGATCGCGGATCTTCCTGAACTAAATTAGTTGTAACTGACTTTTAAGAGTTGCCTGGAATCTGGAGGAAGCAGTAAATTGGCCCCACCATTTTCTGTCACACATCTTGCACGACATGATGATGAAATAAAAACTACTTCCCTTCTGAGACAGCTACGGATTGTCTGTCAACCTTAACATAAGGTTGACTCCCTTGTAAGCGTCAAATGTAATTAAGGTAACTGTACCCATGAGTTAATTACTTGGCACAAGACTTCATTATGATTTAGGTACAAGCAAAAGTGTTTATTTTCAAGCATTTCTTTCAATTTCTTAAAGTTAAATGCCAAAATTCATAACCTTCGAATGCCCTGTGGTATACATATCCTTAATGGAGTTCAAATTTAATCTAAGGTTAAACATGAACAGGTCAGTGTAGAATCCTATTGTATAGAACTAATCTAAGATCATTGAGTCTCAGTTCAATTTTGATCTTAGTTCATAATATGACAAAGATTTGATTTGCGTTATGGTGCTCCAAAATGTGAAAAAAATTACAACATACAATATCATTTTCTGCATGTCAAGCCAATATATAATTAAGCTTAAGCTACAGGATTTCGCTGCCAATTGTAAGAAATGTGCGTTCCTTTAAAGACGGTGAATTTGCCAAGGATTTGTTATGTCGGCAAACATAGAAATGTAAGTTTATAAGTTTATTATCAAGAATTGTAAATCTCCGTACCCAAGAAATGGCCGATGATATTATGGCCAACTTATGAAAGCTACGTAACAATTTAACTTTGTATTAGAAACTGGCTGGTTCGACATTGTGTAAAGTTGCTTCACTGTTGTTGTTGTTGTGTATTGGTAGAAAGTAAGTTTTGGGAATGTTGTTCCTCCGTCCTTAGCTGCAAGGCTTGCTTTCTTCGGCTTCTGACCAATTAGCTTCACTTTGGATATTGCTTCTATTTATAGGCAATTCGCCACCTTATAGATCCTTATAGATGATAGCAGTGATATATTATTTTTATTTAATTATTGATAAAACTAAGATATTTCCATTACATTACTACATGAGGTTACCAGGAACAGAACATAAATAGGCACACAAATACATATGAAATATGGAAGAACAAAAATACATCAGACATTGTGGTGTATGAAACAGACAGTAACGGTCTGAGAACTTTGGCATTATTTTTTTCCATTGTTGTACCACATGCGTTTATTCTGGTGCTGGTGATATCCGTCTTACATCTGCAGCCGGCCATCCAGAGGAATTAGTTAGAGCCGCCGTCCATTGCTGTCTGTAGCAGGGCTGACGAACGTTACTAGCCAGGTGTGAACACATTCCCCTACTTCCCCCCCCCCCCCCCTAGTTATGCAGTGGGGGACTCCTCTCTTGGACACTTGCGGAGTAACGTTAGTCAGCCCTGATCTATAGGAAATCCGTAGATCTCTAGTGGATCGTATTTGGGAACGCATAAACCCATCTGCTGGGAGGCTGATGTAGGATCCATGTCTAGGAATAATTGTTATGGGTACGTGGAGAAAGAACCTGCAGGAATTGCGTTGCTGTGGTCCACACTGCTGCGGTCATTCCGCATGAAACCAAACGGTGCTTAGCTGCACCCAGTCCATCGCATTTACTGCAGACAGCTGAGGAGAATAGGCCTTGCCCATGTCGTTTTCTTCTGCTGTGGGAATGATATGGTTAAGACAGCACTAGATGGAACATTTGTAAATTTCTTCAAAAAGCTCGCCCAGCGGTGATTGGAGTATTGTCGTTCCAAGCGCGACTGAAGCTGACTAGTGGAAGTAAAAGACGGTAAATGAAATTAAATCCTCTGCACGATTGACCTGTGGAGGAAGTGTTTGAATGTTGACGCAGCAGCGGTGCCCGAGAAACTGAAGCGTGGCGTGATAATGCCCCGAAGTAAAGCTTTGCCATAGAAGGTTTTCCATCTATTGCCCTTGTAATACTTGGCAGTAGTAGATTGCAAATCAAGAAGACCTGATATTTTTCCAGAAGAGATACCAAATTGAGACTTCCCTTTATTGTAGAAAGGTACAATTGCTGCCGGGGTAATTTATAAAAATAATCTTTCCATACCGATTACTCTCTCTAGCACAATGTTTTGTTTCGGTGGTATGGGAAGCTCTTGAGGCAAATGCCATAGCTCTGACAAGCAAAACATATTAACATGCCATGTTTCTGAATGAAGTTCAAGTTCCTGGAGATCTGCTTAAATAACCATCTCTGACTGCTCCAGTAACCAGTGTCCAGTTCAAAACAAACATATTCTTCCCATTCCTTCAGACTGTGAACTCAAAAGTTTTAGTTTTATGTGTAGCCGGAACATCTCCTACCATGTTAAGTGTCGGCGATTCTCCCAGAAGCTTTGCTATGAGTCTCAAATATGCGGACTCTGTCAAACAGTACTTGTGTTCCCCCAATAGGACCACCACATCATCTGCATGAGTCTGGCTATGACATTGACTTAAGTCTTACAGCAATGTAAGTCGCCATTAGAGTATGTTACATGAATTTGAGGTTTACCGGGAAAATTCAAGTCAGTTGGAGAATTTAATGCTATGTCGACATGTTGCTATGGTTGTGCAGTGGTTAGAGCAACCACATGGAGACCGGAAGATCTGTGGTTCAAATCCCGAAAATGGCATTGAATTTTTCAGTCTGATTCAAGCCTCTGGTTGCATTGTTTTATTGTGTATATTTTTCATACAAATATATTGCTATTCTCTCTGTAAGTAATTGAAGTAATGTGTACCAAAAGAATAATGGGTACTCGATTAAATCATAGCCACTGTTCAGTTGAAGCTTTGCAGGCCGTCCTCACCAAGCTGTGCTCACCACACAGATATTTTGAGGCAGGAGCAAGGTTGACGGTAGAGTGATATCAATCAAAGAATCTGCCTGTCACAGTCCTGGGGTATGCAACTTTCTTTTTATTTATTCATTCACTTATAAAACATGTACAATAATTATAAGTATACCCAATTACATAGGTTATATTACCTGCCTAATAACCTTCTCTACTATGAACGATGCCACAAGAAACATCTTCTCACTTTGCATCTAGCAATGGATTACTACGCATGGCATTTGTCCTGGCTTTTATCAGGTGTTTAAAGTGGTGTCAATGTAGAAATAAATTAAATAACAAACGGGAAAAGAAAATAAACTAAATTAAACCCCGTATTTCGCCTCAGTTTTTATTTCTCTATGGATCTGAGGAAGATCCGTATAGAACAAACACAAAAACACCTGAAAGTTCAACCTGCAATTTGCTCTACCTCACTCAACTACTACCTAGCTGAGAGATGTAGGGTGGTTTAGAATAGGCGTGGGGAAATAGTACTCTCTGAGCGCAGCCTGTTCACGCCCTTACACTATAACTATGTATAGCAGGTGAAAACTGAGAGCCGCTCAAGCGATTCTCTGGTCCCAGCTTAGAGTCTGTGGGGTGTCTACTCATAGGATTTGTATAATACAACTCTTATTTGTATTTATAATTACTTTAACTAACACTTCATTTAAATGCACATTAATTACTTCGTTTGTAGTGTGGTTTCCTAAACGTGTCGCTCTGTTGATCCTAGGTGATAAATGGAACTGATATTTTGTAGGTTGGCTATGAAGTTAAGCTGTGGTTCGTATAACATCAAGTAATAAGGGGCTGATATGCCACTAATTTTAAACTTTCAAAAAATGTACTTATAGAAAGTGTGTCTTCTTTCAAATGCAAATGTACCGCATCCCTTTCAATGAAACACATTGCTCTGTTTCATTTGCATAGCCCCCTCTAACTTCTTTGGCCATATCGGGGACCTTAACTTGAGAAACAAGCGATTTTGCTTTTGCACATATTCCTATTCACATTTCCAGACTGTGGAGATAGATAATTATTATAGTTAAAGAGCAATTCGCAACTCAGCTGGGAAACGAACTCAGAACATCTAGGTTGAGAAGTCAGAACACTGTCCGCTCGACTGCAAGGATAGTCGAAAATGTATATTGTCCGCATAATAATAAAATTCTGAATCATCTTTTTAGATCTATTGACAGAGACCAGCCAATCAAAAGACAATACAAAATGCATGAACTGACCATTCTGCTCAAACAATTAAAAAGATACCACTTATGCATTAGCGTTTAATCCAACTTGTGTTGAAATTATTTATTCTAAACTTTATTTTTCATAAGTAAGATGCATATAATACTAGTTCTACATGTTTAAGATAATTGGTTGGTGTAAAGTCGATACTTTCAAAAATAAGGATTTATTTTTTCCTAGAGAAATCTGGAATGAACATCTAAATATCTGTAGTAAATAGTAAATACGCAATATGGAAAAATTAAAGAACTGTTAATGGCAAATTGTTTAGGTGTAGCGTAGGATACACATAAATGAACAAAACTTAGAAAACAATTAGACCAAGATTAGAATATTTGAACGGGGAAACGTTACACTCCCAAATCAAGGATAAAAGGTCAATTATTTTCTACAGTTAAATTAATTCCCAGACAAACACTTAAGTTACATTAGCCTGAAATTTATATAAATAAATGAAATTAAATATCAGTAGGAGAAAACTTAACTTCTGCTTCTAATAGGTTCTGAGAAAAATAAAATCATGTACGTTTTGCAAAAATTTTAGAAGTTTATTAATAAAGTAATACACTTTTAGAAAAATAAAGATACATATTATAACGAACTTCTACAAAGAGATAACCACATATAACAAACCAAACTAACCCCGCGGCGCAACAGCTCTTTACGGCCCAAGGGCTATCGCCCGGCTGCTGCGTCCCCCACCTTTGTTCAGATAACCCTGTATATTACTGCGAAATGTTTTTGTGCATACTAGATTTCCTGAGACAAACCTTACCAGATAAATAGTATAATTACGGCTCACTAAGGGAGTTACGATATCACTGAACATATCCGTGCATTCGCAAGTTAATCGCTCCAAAATAAGACTGAATTACGAATGCAGTACTTGATGGTACATGGAATAACCTTCAGCAATCATTATTAGAGCTCTATACATTTCATCTACATTAGCTTTGGGCCAATATTGAACATTGAAGTCATTTGGCTGCTCCTCTCTGGAAGCATTTGAAGGTCTACTCTCCACTTTTGGGGCAGTGTGTGATTTTCCATCAGAGGCTAGTTCACATTCTTCACTTGCTCCAGAGGATGTTGCTTTATTACCCTCTTCTGCATACCTTTCCTTTGATTGCAATAACTGCTTTCTACGATATTTACGTTTGTTGGCAGACCTCCTGTGTCGAACTCGGTTTGGTTTCTGCATGAGTATGACAACTCTTTGAGGTTCTTCCGGGAAGTCTCCGTCAGCAGCAGCAGCTTCTTTGGCTCTAATAGCTTGAACTATGAGACAAAGCAGGTAGCCACCAAATGCAAGGAAAGAGAGTGCTGTGATAGATGTTTGGAAGATGCTAGAAGGGTCGGCCTTTTTGGTTTTTTCCATCGCCTGCATCCATCCTCCACCACCACCGCCGCCGCCCTTTCCTCCTCGTCGCGTTGCAGTTCGAAACCGCTGTCTCTGAAGAAGTGGATTCACACGGCGAGATTTACCTCCACTAGCTGTCAACGGAAGAGCTTCAGGGTTTTCCATGGCGGAAGCATTGTTGATACCATCATGATCTACCATTTCACTGTCACCTGGAAGAAAAGAAAGAATGTGTATGAATGAGGAACTATGCACGCCATCTTTACTCATGATCTCATCTTCACTAAGTCAGTTGGTATTGGACGGTTGAACAATGCGCATTAACACAGCAATAAGTGATCAGTGGTTTCACCAAAGCAGTAACTAGGTTGCTCTTCAAAATATTCTTACAAAATCGTATTACTTTCTCTGCCACGTACCTATAATAGGTAAGGGGAAGTATTGTATTACATTTATTCTATGTAGACATTTTATCAAAAATACATGTTTTGAAGCTCCTAGATTTTAAAAAAATTAGAAAAAGGGTCATAGGTGTATGTTTTCTTTCTGTGAACAGCAAAACTAAAACGAAATGTTTGATAAATACAAAACTTGGTGTTTAAGTTCAGTGTCCTGCAAGGATGCGCCACGAAAATGTTGGGGAAAATGCCTTTATCCCAAACTACCCTTTACAAGAAAACATTTTCTATAACTAACCGAACTAATCCGTGCTGCAACAGTCATTTCCGGGCCAAGGCCTACCGCCCGGCCAGTACTTCCCCCACCTCTGGCCACCACAGGCGTCATAGTGGGGTGCAGTAATGGAGCTGGGGCATGGTCAGCACCTCGGTCCCTTCCGGCCGGTTATACGGTCTTCGCAACTAGGGGCCGCTGTTTCTTAATCAAGTAGCTCCTCAATTGGCCCCTCAGTGACCTAACGAGGCTGAGTGTACCCCGGATCAGGTTTCCCAATGGGAGAAAATCGCCACGCCAGTACCGGAATTCGAGCCCAGGTCTCCCACTTGGTAACCAGCAGCGCTACCACCGCGTTAAGCAGACAAGTCCCCTCCCCCCCCCCCCCCAAAAAAAAAACATTTTCTATATTTTTAATTTTCATCCAAATTGTGATGATTTTGATTAATATAAAATATATTTATATACCAAATAAAATGCACCTGTGTCTTCAATTTTCCGGCAATAACCTACAAATCTTTTTCATTCGGAAAGAATATGATTTTGACTGAGAGTGAACCATGTGAAATAGACGAGGCTATACATGCATAGGCATATCATACAAAAGCTACAGATCACTCTTTAAAACCCACGATGTACGATAACCTTTCACTTGTGGCATTGGCCATTTCTGATCTCAGGTTTGAATTTCTCAATACTTCGTTATTTTTAAATGATGTTTGTTGCATTTCAATATCGTACAAATAGTATGGAATTTTAAGGTTAGCATTTAGTATCCCGCTTTTAAACATACAATTGTCAGTTCCTTCCTTTATTTCCCTTGTACCTATAACCACAAAAACATGTAACAAAACTATTTCTGCAAAACTTTATCTTGATTAACATGAAGTACATAGAAAAATAAGCTTTTGTGAGAGATTTTATGAACGCTAATTAGAAATAAATGGTAGTAGGTATTAATTGAAAACTGAGCTTTTATTTATGAACGTTCTTTAATTGCTATGGTTCTCAGCGCCCCATTCCATGGGCGTGAAAGATCACTCAATTTTGCACAAATTCCTCTCTATCAAATTAGAGGTTCTTTTGCGTGCCGTAAACTTACGACACGGGATACCGGCTTTACTTCCCTTCAAAAAAAAAAAAAAAAAAAAAAAAAAAACATGCTAAGGATTTTATGCCCGAAAAAATCCACCAGGTTTGAACCCATGACCTCGGGAACCAGAGGCTAGCATGTTACCCCTAGGGTCTTTCTAACTCGAGCACTTAGCGCTGGGGCGCGCCGGAGCGGTACTCAGCAGTTCCGGTGCCTTCCTCACTGCGACTGTATGTGTACGACAGACAGTAAGAGTAATATTGTCTCTCTCTCTCTCTCACACACACTTTCTCTTCTTAACATTAGAGGATCTTTTAAATACGATATAGCAGATAGCGGACCAGTTATTATAGCTTCTCCGTCGTTACAAAATGTCGTTAAATCTTCGTGGGAAGATTTATATTTTGCTACCAATACCGAAGGGAAAGCCCAATGCTTAAATTGTCAAAGAAATTAACAATATGACACCTAAACTGGAAATGTTTATAACTCCATTTTCGGAGCGTCATGAAAAGCACCATAAATTTCCAGACAGAACTGACAATACTAAAGTGCGACGCAGTCCTAAAAGACAACCACTACAGATTTAATTAAATTTTACAAAGTTGTTTATCAACAGCAATTTCCTTAAGTTCATGCGTTTGCCTTAAAATTACTCCCAGTGTTTGGTACAACTTATACTTGATTTCAATTATGAATTTAAATAAAAGTAAAAGCAGGATGAATCATTTGTGCCCACAAAATTTATTTGTATAACAGGAAAGTGAGCCGTAGTGGTCAGCTATCATCCGCCATTAAATATTGTGTCTACCATAGTTGCAAACTTACATTATTATGAATGGTTTCTGAACAATTCCCCTCTTTATCCAATTTGATGGAAGTTCTTATAGTCTTGTTTCAAAGTGAGAACAAAATGTGTTAAATTATCTTGCTGTAACAATGGAGGAAAGGTATATTTAGGTCTCTATGGATACTTTATGTGAAGTTTAAACGTTGTGGCCAATTTTGTTGGCGGTTTCTACCATGTTCAAGAGAGGCATCAAAACTTTCATTCAAATTTTCACGTAAAATGCGCTAAAAATGGTGAGGAAGTAAGCGAACTGTTGCAGCTTAAGTATAGTGTTCTTCATCAAAGCGCATTTTCACTATAATTTTTAGTACTCTAGTTTACCAAGGCTTGAATAGAGTTTTTTCGGCCTATCACCCACGAGAATTTTAGTTTTAGAGAACCACAGTCGCAACATTAATTTTTGAAGGCTGAATCTTTCTCCAAAGGTCATTCCTCAAGTCCTGGTATACTAGTTTACTTCATGTATTCCTTGAAGTGCACGAAAACTGAAACAATGCAAAGGTGGGACATTTTCACTGGAATCGTACATTTAGGCAAACAGGGAATCGTACATTTAGGCAAACAGAAATGTCACATATTTAAATTTACCTTCGTCATCAGCTTCAAAAGAACGCTTCACATGTAGGAGCTTCTGCAGTGGAAGTTCGCTGAGACTAAGCAGCTCATCCAGATGGTTCAAATTCATCTCATCATCTTCATCATCACCATCCATTCCTCCCACAAAGCTACACAGCAGAAGTAGAAGCAACGACTTCACTGTTTCCATTGTCATGTTTGTTCTGCTGGATACAACTTTGTCGCGTGATACAAAGTCGTCATGCTTTCCGCTGATTCATAGACCGTCGCCTCCATAACGGATTGTTCTCGCCTTGGAAATTTGTCAACACAGAATAATTGTTTGTAAATGGCTGGCTTGCGCTCGTGATCCTAAGGAAGATGAGATATCACCATGGAAGAACCGGGTTCACTGAACTGAACTACAAATAAGGAAACTTCATGGTGCAGCACGTGAGGACTCCTAGGACACTACTTTGGAGTAATAAACTGTTTTAAACACTTGAGGCAGGTTTTATAAAATGAATTTTATAAGCGTATTAACGTTTTCCTTCACCGTCTTTTGTGTTAATATTGGTTCGCGTTGTGGGGCAATTTGAAACGGTTTGAAAACCTCGGCGTAGCCACAGTCGTCGACTCCTTTCTATTATATCTCAAAAGGGTCGCAATGGCGGATGGATGTGATTTTTATAATTCTTTTTGTCTCCTGAATCATTCGTAACGAGTTACACTCGAATATTAAGACACAATATTAGAATTTTTCTGTAAATATGTGTATCCGTCGTTGTTTTATATAGTTAAATAGATAATAGCCATACTTTCGACGAAATTATTCTTAATAACCTTTCAAATCGTTGCTACTTTTAACAGATTGCCAAGTGCAGTATTTTCAACAAAAATTAACTTCATTAAACTCACAAAATGGTTGTTTAACAACTGAAGCACGACTCTGTTTTTGCATGTACTTTTGAGGGCTTAGAAAAGAAGCTACTTCACACTTACTGTTTAATACAAATGTTCAAAATTGAAATAAGTAGTTTTTTACTAAGAAAACGAAACAATAGATAGGGCGATAAGATTAGGGTGAAACAATTCTTGTTACTTGACACATGCTGGTGATTTATTACATTGATTCTAAACATCAACAACTACTTTTCAAGATCTCAGCAGCACGTGTAAATGTAGAGTGTTTATTGCAATCTGAAGACTGTGTTCCAAGTTAGATATTTTCACTGAAATACATGTTTTGAGATCCTGTAAGTGAAAAAGGAATAGAAACGTCCTGGTGTGTGTGTGTGTGTGTGTGTGTGTGTGTGTGTGTGTGTGTGTGTGTGTGTGTGTGTGTGTGTGTGTGTGTGTGTGTGTGTGTGTGTGTGTGTGTGTGTGTGTGTGTGTGTGTGTGTGTGTGTGTGTGTGTGTGTGTGTGTGTGTGTGTGTGTGTGTGTGTGTGTGTGTGTGTGTGTGTGTGTGTGTGTGTGTGTGTGTGTGTGTGTGTGTGTGTGTGTGTGTGTGTGTGTGTGTGTGTGTGTGTGTGTGTGTGTGTGTGTGTGTGTGTGTGTGTGTGTGTGTGTGTGTGTGTGTGTGTGTGTGTGTGTGTGTGTGTGTGTGTGTGTGTGTGTGTGTGTGTGTGTGTGTGTGTGTGTGTGTGTGTGTGTGTGTGTGTGTGTGTGTGTGTGTGTGTGTGTGTGTGTGTGTGTGTGTGTGTGTGTGTGTGTGTGTGTGTGTGTGTGTGTGTGTGTGTGTGTGTGTGTGTGTGTGTGTGTGTGTGTGTGTGTGTGTGTGTGTGTGTGTGTGTGTGTGTGTGTGTGTGTGTGTGTGTGTGTGTGTGTGTGTGTGTGTGTGTGTGTGTGTGTGTGTGTGTGTGTGTGTGTGTGTGTGTGTGTGTGTGTGTGTGTGTGTGTGTGTGTGTGTGTGTGTGTGTGTGTGTGTGTGTGTGTGTGTGTGTGTGTGTGTGTGTGTGTGTGTGTGTGTGTGTGTGTGTGTGTGTGTGTGTGTGTGTGTGTGTGTGTGTGTGTGTGTGTGTGTGTGTGTGTGTGTGTTTGTGTTTGTGTGTTTGCGCGCGCATTTGAATAGCATAATTCAACAACGAAATGTTATGTTCAGTACCTTTCAAGGATGTGACTCGTACATTTTCAAAAATATCTCCATCTCTTTAAGTTTTAGAACGAAAACTTTTCGTTATACCTTATTTATTAAACATGACCAGTGTTTTTGTTTAAAGGATTAAGTTAAAAGCTGTCAAACGGTTTAACATACCTAACTTTGTGACATGACCTACAATTAAGTTAAATTTTCTGGAAATAGCTTGCTTGTAAAAGCATCTTCATTCTGAATGAATGTTGCTAAATTCTCACTTTATGTTAAATAAACGTTTTGTTAATTAACCATTAACCATTTCCTAGATATTCATTGTTATTGTTTTTTAATTTCGAAATAATGTGTACTTTTTAAGTGCTAAGTAGTTATTTAATTTTTTATTGGTCGTGTAGCTTGCTTGTAAAAGCATCTTCATTCTGAATGAATGTTGCTAAATTCTCACTTTATGTTAAATAAACGTTTTGTTAATTAACCATTAACCATTTCCTAGATATTCATTGTTATTGTTTTTTAATTTCGAAATAATGTGTACTTTTTAAGTGCTAGGTAGTTATTTAATTTTTTATTGGTCGTGTAAAGAGAGGAATTACATACACTGACGCGCTTTTTAAATATTTGACCATCGTTTCATTCGTACTTTCTCCACGCACTATGGTTTATTTTTACATGTTTCTACAAGCTAGTCCCACAAAAGTGTCACGGGTCACGGGTTCAAACCCGGCAGAGGACGATGAATCATTTTGGGCATACAAATCCTTAGTATAGCTTCCTCCAGAAGGAAAGTAAAGTTGGTAGTTCCGTGTAATAGTTTTATGGCACTTACAAGAACCTCACTGCTATTAAAGAGGCCTGTGAGTAAAAGAAGTCTTTTGCGCCTAGCGTAAAATGAGACACCGAAAACCGACAACACCGAGTGTCAATAAATATGAAACTCAATTTCAATTTTTTGCAAAAGCATTTTTCTATCTATGTCACGTTGAACGTAAGCGTGGATATGATGATATTCACGATATATTTGAAAACACAGCTTTCTAAGAAAAGGACGACATTGTATCGCCCCAGGAAACACTGAATGCTATATGGGTAGCGTGACCTGGGAGGTAGAGTTCTCCTCTTGGGGCGTGCAGGTCTCAGGGAAAGGGTGAAGATTGATGTGACAAAGAATAACGCTTCTGCCCATGCCTTGGGCTCTTTAATTCTAGTCTAGGGGCCTATGACCTAGTCGGTTAAGTACCTCAGCTGTGTTACATACGTAGCTATTAGTGAAGTGATTTGGCATGCACAATCATAAAATCTGTGCGGTTGATGCGTGTCACCGTTTGCAGCCGCCTTCAGTCGCCTTCTCCAGCCGCCAGAACTATCAGATGTTTATCTCCGGATATCTGTGGGCGTGTATGCGGATAAACAACACCAGTTAATGGAGGCTAATAATGATCCATTTGTAGTGAATTGCCAACTGTTTAGTCTGAAAAATTAAATTGTTTCTCAATAACATCGTTCGAAATGGTAAATGTTAAATTCTATCTGCCAACTTTCATACTCAACGTTTTAAAAATAACTTTCCGTAATAATAATGCGAGGTGTACGTTGCCATTAGTTGCAGAAAAGTTAAAGCTGAAGTTACCACTAAATCTACATACATAACTTGAGCGTGGTCTTCAAGCGTTGGGGGATGCCCATAATCGATCATGGTAGACACTTCTCTAAGTTTGTAAAAATACGAAGATACGCTGCAAATTGATGAAAGAACCAATATTACTTTCAAGAATGTCTTAAACATTTTATTAGCACTCACAAGTCATCAGTCTTCCTATGAATCACTTTTACAAATTTTCCGCTAAACAATGGCGAACTTCGACGCTAATAAAATAAAAATGGCTAGGCACAGACACAATTGTAAAAAGTCAATATTCCTTGTGAAACATTGCAATTAATTGATTTCAATTATTTTCACTTGCAATACAGTTTCTTTTATGAGAATCGTATCAAAGTCACAATCATTTATCACTTTATAATATATAATTAATATTTTTCGTCGTTATACTATCGATCTGAGCCCCTTCCTCCCTGTTGGTTGTAGAACAGAACAAAAGAAGTCAGTCTACTCTGTGTATATTCTAACAAAATTATTTCAGGGGGCTTTTTGCTGCCTCTATATTTACATTTAGAATTATTTTAGAGGACTTACACAAAATAGTGCTTCATCATTACGTTTCTCTAAAGGTGCTGTTGTCATATGACCAATCTTTTTGAAAAAAAACAGGTGACCATTTGTTTCGAAGTGCTGCAAGCGCGAAGAACTTTTGTTGGATTTGGTTCATCTTGAAACACCCATACAGTCGACTGCTGTTTACGTTCCGGCTCATTCGCATAGATCCACGATTCGTCAACTTTTAAAATCTGATATACTTCTTTTGAAGCATCGTCGTTGTATTTCTTGAGCATTTGTGTGCACCAATCGACACAAGCATCTGTTTGAGATTGTGTCAAATTATGTGGAATCTAACGAGGAGCCCTTTGCGGGTAAATATTCATGCAATATTTTATATATGGTGGTGGAACTAATGCCTAGGGAAGCCTCTATCTCACAGTCTGTCACATGATGATCTCGCATTCTCAGTTTTTTGCATAGCATCAGTGTTTTCTGGATGACTTTCACGAATTTGGTCACTGTGGCAACGTCGCCACGATTAAACTCGTTATACCAGAGTCTCACTGTCAAATGTCGAACCAAGTGAATTGATGCACTCTTACCTTGATAATTCACGTCAACAATCGTAATAAACCATCGCATGGACATTTTCA
Source organism: Tenodera sinensis (assembly GCA_030765045.1). NCBI lineage: Eukaryota > Metazoa > Arthropoda > Insecta > Mantodea > Mantidae > Tenodera > Tenodera sinensis. Next base: position 27,157,680 of record CM060973.1, on the reverse strand, counting down.
ATAGCTAATTCCACTTTTTCTCTGAGACAAAATTTTCAAGTAATGTAAATAACATAAATAGCGCTCTTGTGACAAAATATCTCAGCAGATTATAGTAAACTATGTCGAATTTTCCAATGGAAACGCCAAAGCCACCTATAACAATCAAAAGCTAAGGCTCAAAATATATGTGGTGATCCTTGTATCACTCCGCGCCGCCGTTGTTCGTACACATATTGCCAACTCTTAAACTGTTAACTGTTATCTGAATCGCGAATGTTACTAAGTGTCTTTCTGAAGTTCCAAAAACTTCATTTCCCGTTCTACTCTTCTATCCTACCCCTGGCAATAGCCTGACTCTGACCTTCTGGGATCTGACCTTTAAGTTAATGGTTTTCTGGTCGACTGAATTCACTGGAACTCTGACCATCTGAACTATCGTACACCAAGGAACTCGCTAATGACTGCGTGACAAAATGTTCCATGACTATGTCTATAACTCATGTTTATGGAGAGTTTTAGGAATAGCGCTGCTATTACGTTACATTCAAATAGAGTTATCATATATCTCGAAAACTCGCAGATAATTGCCAATATTTAAGGTACTATATTTTGTGGTGTGCTTTGGTTTTGGCGTATAGCGGGTTAGTTGTTGACGGCTTGTGTTTACATCAAGTCGGGAACTTAGAGTGGAGCGATTATAGTAAATTCCTATCTGCGATTAAACCCTATTGAGGGTGTATAGGCAACAAAATCACTCAGGCTGAACTTCAACCTGCCAGCAGCTCACGGCACGGCACAATCCCTCGTCGCGTTAACTGGATCCTTTTGATGCGTATCGCCGCTCCTAAGTTTTACTATGTTCCACATCAGCAAACTGCACGCAGTTGGTGGTGCGTAGTTTTATTTACTGTGTTTTTATATGAGACAGTAAGATGAGTTTGTTTTTGCCTCATAGTGTCTGGATAAAGCATACAAATGATGCAGTAATAGCTGAGGGGGGCGGGTACTTAATGAATTGCCGTATCCAAACGGAATGTAGCATTTATCGAACTCTCCAAGGTGTAGTATTTCCCTTGCTTATATCAGCCAGCTTCTAATATTAACCAGTGGAAAAGTACTATTAAGCCATATTTTATGTGCTCTTTAATCATTATCTTTATCACTGTGTAGGTATGTTAAAGCGAAGAGTTAGAAAGGAATAAATACTGCTTCTTGTCAAATTTATCGTGCGTCCCTAAGACATACACATATTATACCTAATATTGATTTTCTCGTTTTTGTAAGCAACTAAATCCCAAGGAGAATTTAATGACATTGAACTTTAGCCTTGTATGTTTTACGTCGAATTCTTGAAAATACCTGTTTCAACTTGCATATTTCTGATGTAAGCCATGTGTTTGCCAATTTCATGAATTAGCCAATATATAAGCTTACCTTTGGCTATTTCATGTAACAAACAAACTGCTGATCACATGTTGGCCAAGAAAAGCATGTTATGAATGATACTGCATTTGAAAGATCCTAGCATGTGTAGCAATGAACATTTCGGAACTGAATAATATCAAAAATATCTTATGTATTCATTAGCATGGCTTTGCCTATTGTTGTACAGACAATTTTTACAAACGCTTGTTCACATTAATCAAGATAAACATTTGCACAAATTATTACTACTTTTCTTGTAGATACAAGGGGAATATAGTCAAATATTTTAAGAGCTGGTCGTTATGTGATAGATTTAACAATCCATTCTCTTTGCATATCAATTTGAGAAACTTGAGGTATTTGAAAAATCAAACAAATAAGAAATATCTCGAAAATGGATCACACTACAGAAATTATATGACAAACTCTGTGTTTTAACTAGATCTACATTTTTATATAGTAAAATGTTGCCTAGACGGCACCGTGGCCGAGGGTTTAGACCGTTCGCCTGTCACCAAGGCGGCCCAGGTTCGAACTCAGGGACCTGCATGTGTATTCGTGGTGGACGAAGCAGCGTCAGGGCGGGTTTTCTCCGGGTTCTCCGGTTTCCCCCACCCCTCATTTCACCTACTCTTCTATCATCACCTTTCCAATCATCAATTTCGCCTGCATTTCTTCCTGACTATCATACCTGGTGCTTGTCTGTTCACCCCCTTCCAGGTTTTCACTCTGTCCGGTCCATAGGTTCGTATGCTTCCGACAGGCGTCTGACCCTAGGCATTGACTTCTAGGTTCTAGGGGGTGTCAGTCCTCCATAAGGGGAGGATAATCAGATAAGGAAGATGCTATCTCTCGTTGCCAGTTATGCAAAAACCATTCAGAATGAAAAGGACTTCTAAAGACATTCTGAGACACTTCAAGATATACATTTCACTTGTCATAAAATGTCTTAAAACATACGGTATTTTAATCAAAATCGTTAGAGCCATTTTTGAGAAAAACAAAAGTTTCGAAAATGTTCCATGTAAAGTATAGTCTGGGATAGGATGATATTCTTGAAAAGCTTCGCGTTGCATACTTGGAAGAATTAAATACCAAGTTTGGGATTTAACATTTTGAGTTACGCACGCGTGCTGTTTTCAGATACAGGGGAACTTACAACGTATATTTCCAGTGAAATCTCGGTATCGAATTTTCGGGTGGAATGCAAAACCTCTGTACTATATACATGGTAGAAAAAGTAAACATTTGTTTAAAATAAAGTGTGTATTTTAAGGTGCTATAGTGTATTTTTACTTTTTCTATGACGTATACTGACAGTCATAAAAAGTGACCCATTTCCCTAGATCACAAGAGTGTTTCTCTCTCCGTAAGGTTCCCTCCCTCAGGTATATATCCAACCTTTAACTCCACCCAGGCCGTATCAGTTCTTTATGTACCTGGACTGAAAAACAATTCACGGACGCAAAAGCAAATCAATGAACGGTGTTATAATCGATGTGAAATGAAGCGGTACTTTAGACACTAGGAAGTTTTGCTACAATTATTGCACAAAGAAAGGCTAAACCAATAATTCGGAAGCGATGTGGCTAAACTGAACGACACGACATTTGTATGGGTTTCCATCAACGATGTGGACACCAAAGTTATGGTTATTGCCACCATCGAACGGCAACAGGAAAACCGTTATTAAGAAAATGAGTTGCATAAAAATACAGTTTTCATGTTACCATGCGGCAGTTCAGCCCCTTTTTGGGGGGAGAGGGAGGGGAGGGGAGGTAGAGTGTCCTGCCAATCCGAATGTCCTCGAAAAACAGTTGGACATGCTGGCAAAGGTTGGGTCTAAATCATTACCAACATAAACAGTTGCATTTCATTATGAACTAGATCTTATGCGTATCAGTATTTGTATATTTACCAAATGCATTGAAATTACCTAAATTTTAATATGCAAACATTGATACCTATTACACATATTTCCTTGAAGTTAATTATTACTAATTTATTATTATAACTAATCTTATGTAATCATAATTTTTTAAAGAAGATGTTAATTGTAAAGTATACCTTTTCTTTTTGGCAACTCTCAAATGAGACAAGTACTTTAAATTAATTAATTAAATAGTAGATAGAGAAAGTATTCCATTCTATCCAGAAATTCTGTGTAGAAATTTCATCGGAAATACTTGTTTTAGAGCTCCTAAATAAAAAAACAACAACAAATATTTTTTGTGCATGCTTTGTGTGTGTGTGTGTGTGTGTGTGTGTGTGTGTGTGTGTGTGTGTGTGTGTGTGTGTGTGTGTCTGCTTGAACAGCTAAACTCGGAAATGAAAAGTTAAATAAATACCAAACTTGGTATTTAAGTTTACTATTTTCCAAAGGTGTGACGGTAAGATTGAAAAAAAAAACTGAAAGTACGCTTTACACGAACAATTAAAAAGGTGTTATTTCCTAAAAAAAGTCTCTAAAGATTTTGATTAAAATAGCATGCATTAAGATATTTTCATAGCAAATGAAATTTGTGTATGGATGGGCAAAAATTATATACCCAATTAAGGATTTAAAAAATCACTTAGTTTCTACACTGAATGAAAATTCGAATTAGGGAAAGAGTTATATCTCAGGGTGGCTCAGTTGGTTAGACGCTGGCCTACTGATCCCAAGGTCGCGGTTTCAAATCCGGCACAGACCGATGATTTTTAAGTGTGCTTAAAAACGACAGCTCCATGTCAGTAGATTTACTGGCATGTAAAATAACCCTTGCGGGACGAAACTCCGACACACCGGCGACGCTTATGTGATCCTGACAATTGAGAGCGTCGTTAAACAACAAAATAATTTTAATTTTAATGTTTTTCACAAGAATGAAAGGGAAGGAATGAATGCTTGGTTTCTTTCGAGAATATACAAATTGAGAAATGAAGAGAAGTTCTGAAGGAAAGATGTAGTTTTGTAGGAAATGGCTAAATAGAAATCAGGATCTGACTGTGAGAAAAAATGTTAAAAACCAGTCACAACTGAGAAGCATGGGACAATTTTTATGGAATATAACAAATAAATGGGAGTAGTTAATGAAAAGAACAGTGGGAAAATAATACTTTTGCAGTTTACAAAGTTGATTTTGTAATTGTTACGGGTTTGTGTATTATCTGGTAAATGGCTAGGGACAACACTAGAAAAAAAAAATATGTAACATTAGCCTAGCGCTAGTAAAACAAAATTTTAAAACAATCATTTGTTGATTCAGCAACTCTAACAAATGCTTTAGTTTGTAGTGTTAGTGTTGAAGAGCCGTTAGTCGCCGCAATGCCAGAGTACGTCAGCAAGTACACAGGTGCTGCTGGAAGAACGTTCACACCAGGTGACCCAGCAATAGAAAGCGACCCTTACCCCATGTGGGGAGCACTCACATAAATAACATCATTAAAAAGTAAAGGACAAAAACCCCCTACTGACAGCCACAACAAGTGAAGGCTCCAAGATGTACCAAAGTATCGTATCCTCAACATGCAACAAGTTTCCGGAACAAATCACGGAATTCCGCCGCATTCCAGAGTGAATAAATCGACAAATAGAATCGCCTAGTGGGCTCTTGATGAAATTTTAGGATCCAACTCAGAGAAAATAGAGAAAAAGAAAGGGATGGCACTTATAGCAAATAACCCTAGTAATAATAAGTCGTAATAAATCACAATATGTATGTAGACGACATGGTTAGTTCCTTATTCACATCCTGTCTAAAATATTGCATAAATAGACCAGACACATTCAAGCTGGAGTACATGAAGACTTGTTAGGCTGTACATAAAATTTAAAATCAGTATATGTTTCCTGAATGATCACAAATAACGAAAAATATTTCAGCCAGAGAGATTTTAATCCATTTTGCTTACTCTATCGCTTGGTTAGTTGGTATTGCTGATGGGCTTTTGGAAATAATAAAATTCAACCTACAAAATCACACGTTACAGTTTTTAAAATACTTTCCACAAATTGAGAAGTGTAATTCTTCTGCACCACCGCCATCAATTCCTCTGATCTTGTCATATTTCTTTTTTAAACAGATGTTTTGGAAATCTCTGTCGACAGTTCACTGAAAATAAAAATTCCAAACATGTCAATGTGTTATTTCTGATATACAAGTAAAGAGTACACTGAACTGAGTGACACTGTCATTATACACGTTCTTCTATTCCCCTCCATTTATTTGTGTGATTAGAACTTGTTTAGGCAGTTTGCTGCACGTCTCCTTTCCTTATCAGGAACAAATACACATGTGAATGGTGACTCAAGACACAACTTATTCGTGTGCCCTACAGACGATAACATATAGAACATACTATCAATAAATACAGCTGCATGTTGGAAATATCGATTGTGTAAATCGCGCTGTAACACTACGTGGTATTTAAAAATCTGCCCCCCTAATGCGCTCAATCATTGTTTCCAAGGCTGTACTGCCCACTAGAGTTTGGCTCAGGCCACTGTTCAAGAAGGCAGTCCAATATAAGTATAAACAACAAATTAAAATATGAATACTAAACTCCTATATAAATGTTCATCAGATATTGTTCTGTTTCTCTTTTATTTCTACATTTTTCCAAACATTTCCCCACTTTCTTGCAGTTTTTATCGATAATTTTATATATTTGAGACTCCCTATTCATTCTTGACCAGGAGTTAGGTCGTGTGGTGGTAATATCAGAGCATCATGGGTTAGGAAGAATCCTTTTCCTGTGGAAGGGACCACACGTATGGGCACTTGTGAGATGTTGTGACTGCGTCATAATAAAACCTGTTTCCTGCCGCGATGAGGAGCTGAACAATGGGGCTCACACCCCCCTGATGGGCCCATATACATATATTAGCATCCCTATCCTATTCCTACACATGTTAACTTTCCCAAACAGAAGCCTCATCCTCATTTGTTGCAAACTCCTGCTTTGCTATAAAATTAAGGTAATCGTGAGCCCTATCGAATGCATTTGTTCCACACGATTCGGATCTTAAACTCGCTTCTGCCTTTAACTGCTGATGTCATCAGTCATAAATTTCCTCAGTGAGACACTGAGATTATCACACAGGTGTTTTGTATGGTTAGATGTTCTTCACTGGTGCATCAAATGTCCAGAAAACCGCAGTTTCAAATTACGAATAAAGCTAGTTCATTACTACTTTATTTATTACTATTTTTAACAAGCAGTTTCACTGAGAAGGATGATGGTACCCCTGAATAAAAATACATTTTCTCGACTTGAAAGTGTTATAAATCTATATAGACTACTGTTTATGAGAATTGCAACACAATGAAAGGATTCCCCGAACGAACCCGAACTTGGTAAATGTGTAGAACAGTATGCGAGCAATAAGTGATTAGACTTGCAAAAGGATTGGGTACACGTAGGCCGAGCAAAACCCTATTGTGTTTGTCTGACAAGGTCAGTGTTGCGCCAAGTGAAGAATTGTCAAAAAAGGTGGAAACGTTAAAGTAGGTGCCAGCAAGACTCGTTGACGTCAAAAGGCTGCAGGTGAGTGAGTTCGAAAAGGGTAGAATGATCGGTATCCGATAAGTGGGTTTTGTCATACCGTTACATTTCAGCTAGTACAGAGCAAGCTGCTATGACAACGATGCGTGTATAGAAGCATTGGATAGAAGAGCATAGCGAAGATCGGGTACTGGACCTCGCAATGTGGCCACCATCTTGTCTACATAGCCATATGTACCACACCGCTTCATCTACAGTGTTAGCTTGACGCTGGAGTACTACAACAGGTGTGTGAGTCTGTCTGCATCGACGATTCGTTGCCGTCAGCTGCGGATTGGATCGATTGCACAACGTCATTACATCGGTTTCCATTGCACAGAAACCACAAGCGCCTCTGACTGCAATGGGCACGCGTATACCGTCACTGGTGACTTGAGTGGCAAAGTATAGTCTTTACAGATAAATCACACTTCAACCTGTCCTACAGTGATGACCGTATACGTATTCGATGGTACCGTGATGAACACAATCTGGAAGCCTGCATTGTTGAGCGGCATAGCTGACAACATCCGATCTCGCCTTCTACGAATTGAGGGCAATTTGAACATAAACCGGTACATAGGAAAGTTTTAGAGCCCAGGTACTTCCCCTGCTTCAGACAAATCTACATGCAACACTTCAGCAGGAAAATGGCTGGTCACATGTTGCAAGAAATGTACAAGTTTGAAGAGCGATGGATATCATTGATTCCCTGGCCTACATGTTCACCTGACATATCGCCCATCGAACATGTCTGGCACATGGCTGGTCGGCAACTTGTTCCTCGCGGTTCTTCAGTGACCAGTGTCAATGATTTTTGGGCTCGCATATCAACTGCGTCGAGGGAGATCCCCAGGAACATGTCTGGCACATGGCTGGTCGGCAACTTGTTCCTCGCGGTTCTTCAGTGACCAGTGTCAATGATTTGTGGGCTCGCATATCAACTGCGTCGAGGGAGATCCCCAGGAACATGTCTGGGACCCGGCTGGTCGGCAACTTGTTCCTCGCGGTTCTTCAGTGACCAGTGTCAATGATTTGTGGGCTCGCATATCAACTGCGTCGAGGGAGATCCCCAGGAACATGTCTGGGACCCGGCTGGTCGGCAACTTGTTCCTCGCGGTTCTTCAGTGACCAGTGTCAATGATTTGTGGGCTCGCATATCAACTGCGTCGAGGGAGATCCCCAGGAACATGTCTGGGACCCGGCTGGTCGGCAACTTGTTCCTCGCGGTTCTTCAGTGACCAGTGTCAATGATTTGTGGGCTCGCATATCAACTGCGTCGAGGGAGATCCCCAGGAACATGTCTGGCACATGGCTGGTCGGCAACTTGCTCCTCGCGGTTCTTCAGTGACCAGTGTCAATGATTTGTGGGCTCGCATATCAACTGCGTCGAGGGAGATCCCCAGGAACATATTCCAAAACTTTTTCGTTATATACTACGGCGTTTAGCAGCACTAATTGTAGCGCGTGGAGGCTACACCAAATGCTGAATATTCAGGCTCAAAGGTCATATTTCACTGATTTCTAAAGTTATTCACTTGTTTACAGTCATGCACCTAATCAGTAGTATACAGGGTGGAAGGTACTACTTCAGCCAGAATAATCTGCCTAATAGATGCAAGCGTAAGAAACATAAAATGCTAAGTTTCATTTCGGTAGGTTTAATAGTTTTGTAAGAATTTGCGTTTTTCGTAACAGTGTACACACAATTCTGCAAAGTTCTGAATTCTCTATTAACACAAACAATAAGTTCCGTTCTCTTTGCACGATTAACATATAAAAAATGAATAGCGATGTTCCATTCGATGAAAGTATAAGTTTTCCAAAACTCGCACAAATAACAAGGAATATCTGCGAAACGGTTTGCTCTACAAAAATTTTTAAACATAAGTTGTGTTTTAGCAAGCAATACTTTTTTGTATAGTAAGTTTTTGTCTATCTCTAACGGTTTACCAGTTATGCAAAAGTCATCCAGAGTAAACAGAACTACATGGGCTATAGCCAGAAAATTCATGATATACATTTCATTTGTCATAAAAATATCTCAAACATGGCATTTTAATCAAAATCGTTAGTCATTTTCAAGAAAATACAAATTTTCAAAACAAAAAAGTTTTCCATGTAAACGGTAATTTAGGGTGGAGCAATTTTCTTCAAAATCTTCGTGTCGCATCCTTGAAAGACATTAAACATAAATACCAACTTTGGTTTTTAACCCACTTTTCGTTTTCGAGTTGTGCTGTCCACAGCATGACACACACACACACACACACACACACACACACACACACACACACACACACACACAAACACACATACACACACACACAGAGAGAGAGAGCTTTTTGTAAAAATGCTTTGTTTTTGGATTCAGCGGATCTCAAAACATATTTCCGCGGAAATCGAATTTTTGGGTGGAATACAATACTTCCTCTACTTACGTAATAGAAAAAGTAATAATAACATCAGTTAAGTTGACGATACATTTAATGGAGACTAATAATGATCTATTTGAAGTGAGGGCGGTTGAAGATTTAAACTTATTCTGAAACTATCACTCGAAATGGTAACTATTAAATTATATATGATAACTTTTGACGTATCCGGACTTGTGGTTTAAAAATAACGCGTCTGTGTAATAACAATGCGAAGAGATATTGAACTGAGTTTACCGCTATATTTTTATAACTGGAGCACGGCTTTTAAGCGCTAGGGGATGCCGATAATCGACATCTCTAAGACTATACAAACACGAAGAAAAAGAGACGACTTTTAGCAATACACCCTCTTTTATTAACTTCAGCTTGAGCCCCGCCTACAAGCTTCACTTCCACCAACGTTCCTAGGTAATGTTGTTAGCCTACAGCTGCTGAAATAGAAGTGTTCACTTCGCCTATGAAACACTACTGTTACTATGCAACTCGTTATATTCTAAGGATCTGGTTTCCATGAAAATTATCAGAATTTTATTACTTGGCTAGCAACGTCTGTGATAACTGCACACATTGAATTCCAGGAACACCTTGAATTATTGAGTTCCAACGTAATCTCAATTACCTAGCTACCCAACTAATTAATTGCCTTTACCTCACCTCCTAAATTGCTTTGCTAATGAATATAAAGCTCAGGCTGGCTACTTTATAAATTTATTTTTGACACCTATTTCCCTATCATTTCTTCATAAATAAATATATCTTAGTCGCCAATAATTTCGGTATCAATTTGTAAATCCAAACAAATAACAAGGAATATTTCCAAAAGTGTTCTTTCCACAAAACATAGAGGAAAAGGTGGTATTATGAGACAGCCTTCTTTACTTGTCCATATATATTAAAATACATGGCAATTTTGTAACTTATTTTTGAAATCTTACTAGAAAAAGTTTCTCCTCGTGATGTGTGGTGCAGAATGACACAAATTACATTACGTTAGCATTAACTTATGAACAAAAAATTGTATGCACCATTAGTGATAAAAACTGTAACATATGCCTGTATTTTGAAATTTATAAGGAAGTGGAGCACAACAAATGGAATTTCAATACACAAAAATATTGTTTGTCCAACAAATAATGTAATTAAAGTTGTCTTCTCAGTCTTTTCAATGGAGTTAAAAAATGGTTCGACTTACAAGAACTTCTAAAGGGCGCGAAGTTTTAAGCACAAAAGTCATTCTCAAAAGCAGAACAGTCCAAGTGCGCATTTGTCACATTTTATCCAGAACTTATCGGGTCTCGAATTCCTGATTTCACCATCATAAAAATGCATGCAGGATTCTCTTCTTCAGGTACGTAATTATTTAGTTGGAGCTACTAAAAGATGAAGATACCTATCAGTGTCATCTGAATCCAGAGCTTCTTGTCTGAATGACTTCTTTTGGCGTTAAAGCTCGTAATCTTTTTATTTATTTATTTTTTGCCTTTTCTTGGGTTTTCTGAGGTGTTACTTGCTGATCGTTGGATTTCATCTAAAACTATAAGAAAATTACTGCTTTTAGAGGCACAAATAGTAGGTTTGTATCATCCTTTCTAGGAATTCTCACCTCAGTTCTGCCTGTCCCGTATTACTAACATTCACTTTACAGCATATTACCTTCAATATGGCTCTTGTGCATTAACTAACTAGGTATGTGTAATAAATATTTAAATATACGTGCAAAATGAATCGTTTTACCCTACCTGGATTTTGCACAATAGCAAATGAAATCTTACTCTGTTAAAACTCCAATGCCACAAAAGGTAACAAAGTCCTCTCGTTACAATAGTTCTCAGCTTACTGGCTAGTCACATTACCTTCAGGTTGAGACAAGCTTCTGGAGTATCTAGCATAATTTTTCCTGGTGCGAACATTGAGATGTATTTTCCAAGCCCGTACCATAATACCACCATATGACATAAATATGTGCATTTAACGAGACTATTTGTAGTAAGATTTTGTCTCTTACGGTCTACCAGTTATGCAAAGTATTCAGAATGAAGAGTACTTTAGAGGACATTCCCAGAAAATTTAATATATGCATTTAATTTGTCATGAAAATATCTTAAACATATGGCATTTTAATCAAAATAATTAGAGGCCTTTTACGATAAAATCAAACACACGAGCTACAAAATATGAATCTACTTGCATTGCTGAATTCCAAGACCCTAAAATGTTCTGCGAAAGAAGGGTGGGAATTATTTAGGTCTCTGCTCTGCTGTGAGTATCTGAAATTACGTTTGTTTGCGTCTAGTTTAATGGTAGTCTTTGGCTCCACTTATATCTGCCAACAAACATTTTGAAAAATTAACTATATTAAAAGTATCGCAGCAAGAGTGAAAATCACCTTGCTTATCCATTGAGGCTGTGCACTTCATCTTTTGAGTTGAAGACCTTCTGAAACGTAAATCGTGCCGAAAAAAGTACCCTCAAAAACATCGTGGGTTAATCAGGAGTAGAATACGAATGTGTACGCCTTTGATTTCCTGTACATAAGAATGATCCCGTCACTGGAACTCAGTAACCATGTCATTCTGGTCCAGCGGGTGGAAGGAGGTGATTTCAACCTCCTCTAACTTACCTCGGTTGAGCACCGCTATGCTAGCCTCTGGTTCTCGACGTCACGGGCGCAAACCTGGCGGAGGGTGACGATATTTTTGGAAATTAAGTAAAGCCGGTGGCCCTAATGTACATTTTTACGGCACGTAAAGTAACCTCAAGCCTGATAAAAAGGCCTCTGAGCAAAATTAAGCTGTCATTTGAGCCCAATATAAAATGGGACGCTGAGAGCCATAGCAGTTAAAGAACAACATAAAGAAAACTCAATTTAGTTTACAGGAAGATCATCCTTCGGAAGGGGATATGGGGTTATGGTGGCAAAGGAAACTCCTCCCCTTACCTTGGACCCTTTTAATTCTAGCCTAAGGGCTAATGGCTCAGAATCTAAGTACCTCAGCTGAGTTACATACCTGGCTAGTGGAGAAGATACGATTTCTGCAGCCAAACTTCGGCACTATAAAGCTTAAATTTATATTGCCCATCAACAAGAACCTTAAAAATAGTCCATTATGTGAGACTATTTATGAGTAAAAAGCTAATACGAAGATGTTGTAGGGGCTACTCCTGGTGCGAAATGGCGCAGCGGTGGTCCTCGAGGACAGGGCTGTTTGTCATTTGTTGGAATTTAGTTCCTTTGAATATGTATGATTAGAGTCCTTAAACATTGCCATATTGTCGAAAAGTTATAACTCATGAATCATGAGTCTACATGGAACCGGCCTTCGAAATGATTTGTGCCCCGAGCAAGCCCGTCATGAAGGCTGTAAGAGTGCAAAGACGCATCGCTTTTCATCCCAAGAGTTGGGTTTCATAATATACTTCGGATAGCGTTGTACTCCGGCTGTTACTCAAAGATATCATATGTATATTTCATTACAGTTCTTAAGGATATAATGAAGAGTCATTATTATATCATGGAAGTTCCATTTGTAAACTCAGTAAGACACAGTACTATGGGCTGACAAGAGATTGGCATCATCCAAGTAATTGGCTCAGAAATGAAAACCACAGTTAAACAGAGCACGACAGGTTTCACAATGGAATTTTTCTATGGAAACTCTAAACTTGGTTTCTGTGCTTTACTACAAAGTTATCTTTTGTAATAATATTGACATATGAATTCCTACGAAGACAAAATTTTCCTTCCCACTTAGCATAGGATTGGGACTGAGGAATCTTAGTACATGATAAAATGTTTATTTTTGTTCATTGCTTATTATTATAAGTCAAAACATTCTTTACAATAAATATGTCAGGTTCTTATATTTAATTGCTCTAGTACGCTTTGTTAAAGTAACCAAATGTTTGATGGAAAAGTACTTTCTTCGTTCGCATGTGTCAACAAGATAACCACAAAATTCCTGTGATGTTTATCCCGAGGTTTGGTAAACAATTTTTAAATGGATATGGCAAGTTCCAGTTTTCAATAACGTCTTTATCTAGAAGTGGTAAACCAAAGAAGTGTATCAACCACGTTTCTATTTCAATTTCATAGCAACAAACTGTTTAGGGGTTAGTCTTTTCGCATTGATTACAGTCAACAGTTACATATATTTATTATCATGGACGTGCTGTCTGTAAAGCCTTCGGAAGAAAATCTGTCGTGGCAACGTTACGGCCGCTCTTAGGATCCATTCGGCTCATCCTTCTCCCGAGGGAGGGGGTTACCCCGTCGTGGGCATAGGCACAAAAGATCGCCTTTAGGTCGAGGTGCTAAGTCCCTTCCGCAAGTTGTCATTGAGTCATTGTATCTTTTGTCAATGCAAAATATTTAATTCCAAGTTACAGAATTAATGGTATATTAATATTACTAAGCTCTCTGTTTACTTTACTTAAACCTTAATTAATGTATTTGTTTAGCACTAATGTACTTAATGTGCATATGTTCTTGTTTCGTAATAAAAATAAGAACATTTTTGAAAGAAAAGTACAATTCCATTTTGCACAGCCATATAGCCCAAAAGACAGACTAGGCACTGTCTTTTGAAATGCATATTTTAAGGAAATTATGTATTTTATTACGAATTTCCTATGCACATTAAGTTGTTTAGCAATTATTGAGTGTAAGACGCGAGTTTGAGGGGTTTAACTTGAAATTCAAACTATTAACTGCTTATTAAATAAACAAAAAAGGAAGAAAAAGGAAGAAAAAACTGGTGTGGAACTCTAAGCGCTAGTATAAGTTCTTTAATGTCAAAGTATTCGTATTTCAGCAAGCCTAAGGTTTCTACTTCTGTTGTCCCCTACAGAGAGAAAATAGTTTTTATCAGCAATTAGCTGGTGATAACTCTACCGCGGCGTGTGGCTTACCTTTTCTTCTTGTGTTTCTTTATTTTACTTTCTTTCTTTGAATTACTGCTGTTATAAGCTGGTGTCTGGAACCGTGTAATAATACAGTGACGTCTATTATTGCTCTGACCCGACATAAAATGGCGGTGACCCCCATTTTGTTGAGAGCAACAAGCACTGAAAACGCCTCCGTATTTAACGAGCTCGTAAACCGCCAATCCTTCTCTCTCACTGACAGTTTGCTACGAGGGTGGCTGACATAATTTACTGCGATTATTTCGTGTCGAGTGAGTGCTGCAGCAATTAACAAATCGCAGCGTGTGGGACGCCTTTATCATGTAAATAGCAATAAAACTTGCAACAAGTGACAGAGGTTTAATGTAGCTCGGTTACCAGTGGCGTGCATTCGCAACAAATTAAAAACAAAACACCATTTAGCACAGCCCAAGAGAACCTACTTTACCAGTTGGAGGGTGCTGCTTCGGCAATACGATAACTTTAGATTCTGCATGATGAGTGTAGCAAATATGTCCCATACAATCATTGTCAATAAATAACCGTTTTGCCGGGGAAAAAAACAACAACAACTTGTGTCAAATATTTGGAGCCATCTAACTTCTTGACGAATGGCTACACCTAAATAGTTTATTTCACTAATTCTCGCGCAAGCATTTTTACCTTACTTCTAATGAATTTAGTGACAATTTAATGTAAAATGTCATGCAGAGTTTAATTTCTAAGAGATATTTGGCAACGTCTCGTTAACATTAAATTGTGACTAAATTCATTCGAATTGAAAAAAAAATCTGATGTGTTGCACTCACATGACTTTCTCTACTCTTGTACTAACCATTCTTACAAACTGTAATTCCTATATCTTCTTCGTGTTAGTTGAGATAAATATTTGTACAGATTATCTTATTGCTTACTTCCTTAACTTATTTCCTTGTAGGTACAAGGGGAAAATGAGAATACAGTAGACTTTGACGAATCTTTTAAAGCTTTGAGATTCCGTTCTCTTTGTACAGTTAACATATAAAAAATGAATAACGATGTTATATTTGATAAATGTATAAGTTCTCCAAAACTCACACAAATAACAAGGTATTTCTCCGATATGGTTTATTCTACAAAAAAAGTTTAAACATAAATTGTGTGTTTTAGCAAGATCTACATTTTTTGTACAGTAAGATTTTGTCTGTCTCTTACGGTTTACGAGTTACTCTAAAGTCACCCAGAGTAAATAGGACTACATGGGCTATAGCCAGAAAATTCATGATGTACATTTCATTTGTTATAAAAACATCGCAAACAATGACGTTTTAATCAAAATCGTTAGTCATTTTCAAGAAAATCAAAATTTTCCATGTAAAGTGTAGTTTAGGGTGAAGCAATTTTCTTCAAAATCTTCGTGTTGCATCCTTGAAAGACATTAAATACCAACTTTTCGTTTTTGAGTTATGCTGTCCAAAGGAAGAAAGACCGACAGACAGACACACACACATGGACTTTCTTATAAAAATGCTCTTTTTTGGATTCAGGGGGCCTCAAAGCATATATTTCCGGTGAAGTCTAGACATTGAATTTTTGGGTGGAATACAATACTTCCTCTACTTTACTATTCGTAGTAGAGAAAGTAACAAATTACAACATTGTTCACATATCTTTGCGTGACACTTAGTGAAATAATAAACCATTTAGAATCTATTCGTCAAATAGCTAGATGGCTCCAAATTTTCCAAATACTTGACTTTTTTTTTTTTGCCTTGGTGAAACGATTCTTTATTGACAGTAATTGTATGGGATATATTTGTTACTCTCATCATGTAGAATCCGTAGTTAAATGTATGGCCAAAGCAACACCTTTTCTCTGGGTATCTACATTGGATTAATGTAATTTCAACAAGTATTATGGCGTGCGTTTAAAATTGCTATGAGAATTAAATGTTAAAGTTTCACAAAATTAATCTGAGAGCCTCTACAGCGTTCTGGCTTCTCAAACCAAAGGTTCCGGGCTCAATTTCCAGTTAGGGTTGCGAATGTTTTTTTTAACCAGAATATTCCCCACAGAGCCTGGAAATATGAATGTGGAGAGAATTCCGAATGTGATTGTGTGTAATGTTAAAAATCAACGTTAAGACACCCTGCCCTTAAGCGAGCAATAACACCATCACTTGTTTTTCAAGTCTAAGTCCAACGAAATTAAAAAGGCCTATACAACTGAAACAATATAAAAAATAGTCTGCATTTCCAGTACCAGAAACAGCTATTTAAATTCAATCATTTGTCACAAATAATATAACACATCTGACCTAAACAATGAGCTCTCGAGTGGAGCCAGAGAATTTATCTGGAAAAGTCAGACCATCGAATATTTATCTGCACTATTTCATAAATAAAATATGAATGTTACAAAGATTTCACCAGAAAATTTTAAATTCTATAAAAAATAACCCAAAATGTCTATTTATTTCGATTAGCGTAGTTCGAGTTATTCAGCACCGCCAACTCAGGAAAACGGAAGTAGAATTACATTATTTCGATCTTCTCTTGTTATAACAGAAAACCAGTTTATAATCTCAAATAAATCTCTATTTGTAACGTGAACAAAAACAATGTTTCTTCTGAAAAAAATGCGTTAATTATTAAAAGAACAACTGTAAAAAAATCGGTTGAAATGGAGTGTTATTTTGATTATTAATCGATTGTAATGTGTAATAATTTTCTTTTAGCGATTTATGGGATACAGCTGACTAAATAAAGGAATGACCTGGTGATAATTTGCACAAAACAAAAGACTGACTAGGTGATAATTTGTATATGATAATTTAACGCCTCTATATATGAAATAGTCTTGGTAAATATATTGTCATTTCCTCAATAGGCAATAAACATACGGATGGATATCAGTATAGAATTAAATCCCACTGGAGTGCAAGAGAAAATTACCAGTACATAAGGAATTTGGGATCGTGCAACTAGAGGTGTAATATTCCTAGAGGTAAACATTGCTTCTACTAGGCACGTGACTAGGGAGAAAGGGATTAAGAAGTAGGGATAGTACGTTTCCTGCACATATGGGAAGTATGTATGACAGTTTTGGCATGGGCACAACACGCAGGCTCCACCCGCCCACGTGTGCACGTCACCACGCCCCCGTCTCATGCACAGTTACCCAATTCCTGATCTGCGATCACTGATCGTGTTCCCCTATTGGTCCACATGAACCCCGCCTTTCATGTATTAAGATGTTCATGTATATCTCGTGAGAAAATAATAGTCGAGTGATACAAGGCGCGTGGTGCAACAATGCTAGTGATCTCTGTGTGCGAGACATATCGATATACCGAGTGATGGTGAGGGAAACAAATGACTCCAACGTGTGAAACAGTTGCTACCTCTCTACCACTTGTATATAAACATTAAAGAAGCAATCGTAAATGCAAAACTGAATCACAGTTTTGATATTAAGATATTTTTGATTCACCGATAAAGATAAATTAATATATAAATGATTAATTTATACATTTTTTAAAATACTTCATGAAATACATACCTAGAAAGCATGACAACTGACAGCTCTACACAATATAGTTTTGTTTGTTCACCACGTGAATGTACCAAAATACAGCTGTTTAGCTAAAGCAATATAGGGATCATGGATAGCATTCCAGAAACAGAAAGTTCAACATCGGCGGACTCACCATATTCTGGAGTTCCTGTAGGAAGCGGAAGTGCTTCCTCTTCGCCAAGCAGTCCTAGGGATCTTGAGAGCCCCTCAGCATTTACCCCAATGTGTTCCAGTTCACTTGAGACGGTCTTGCCTTTGCGAACAGCCGCGTTTAGAAATGTGAGTCCTCGTGTTAGCGTGATATCTAGGCACCCTGGTGCGGCAGTGCGGAATCCCGAGCTTCCCAGGACGTCCCGTACCTCCGGTCTGGACCCCACCGTCCCAGTGCGCTGCAGAGACAGCACCTCCTCGGGAACAGACAGCACCCCGCTCAAGTTCGGTATAGACAGGATATTATCTGATGAAATGTCTCCTTTATCGAGAAGGGATAATCGACTTCAAGGTTAGTTCCTCTCTTTCTTCCATATAATAATAAGTAGACGGCGTCTGTTCCTCCCAAAAATTCAAGATTTCACCGAAATGCCCGTTTTGAGGCTCCCTCAGTCATTTTTAGAAACTTTACTTTCACTACTGCTGTACTAACCATTCTTACAAATCTATCTTCTTCGTGTTAGTTGAGATAAACATTTGTACAAATTATCTTATTGCTTATTTCCTTGTAGGTACAAGGGGAATATTAGAATACAGTAGGCTTTGTACGATAGTCAAATCTCTTAAAGCTTTGAGATTCCGTTCTCTTTGCACGGCTAACATATAAAAACATGAATAACGATCTTCCATTTGACGAAGGTTTAAGTGTTCCAAAACTCACACAAATAACCACGAATATCTCCGAAATGGTTCACTTCACCCACACAAAATGCAGTTTTAACGAGATCTACATTTTTTGTATAGTAAGATTTAGTCTATCTCTTACGATTTACCAGTTATGCAAAAGTCATCAAGAAGAAGGACTACATAGGCTATTGTCAGAAAATTCAAAATATACATTTCATTTGCTATAAAAATGTCATAAATATATGACATTTTAATCAAAATCGTTAGAGCCAGTCTTGATAAAATCAAAATTTTCGAAAAAGCTTGCATGTAAAGGATATAGGGTGGAGGAATGTTCTTCAAAATCTTCGTGTCGCATTCTTGAAAGAAAAACTTAAATACCAATTTTGGTTTTTAACCGAGTTTTCATTTCTGAGGTATACTGTCTACAGTTAGACACACACGGACACAGACACATGATCTTTTTCTAAAAATGTTTATTCAGAGGCCCTCAAAACATATATTTCCTGTGAAATATCGACAAGAAATTTTTGGGTCGAATATAATACTTCTACTTACTAAACGTAGTAGCGAAAGTAGAAACAAAAAGTCGTTTAAATAGCAAACTTGATAATTGAATTCAGTATCTTCCAAAAATGTGACACGAAGATTTTTTTTCAAAAAGCTTCCAACCTGAACTACCCTTTACACAAAAAAAAATTATTTTTGGCTTTCCCAAATTACTCTAACATTTTTATTCAAATATATGTTTAATGTATTTGTTAAATCCCACGATTTGTGTCAAACACAATATTTTGTGGGTTATTCATTTTTTGATTTTTCTTTATTGTTGGTTTGAATTTTCAAATACTTGTCATTCGTTTCTTCTCGTGGCTATGCAGGGAACATGGAATTTCAAAGCCATCAAATTAACGATCTATTTTAAAAGGGCTATTGCTTTTATAGAATTGTGTAGTAGAGTGAGTGGAGAAAGTGGTGTGAATGCAACACATCAGAATTTGTATAGTTTGTTTTCTCTTCGATAGGAATTTGAATTTTATAAGCTTATATCCTCTTAAGGTGGCTTCAATTGATGATGTGAATATTCTTAAAACGTATATTTAATTGTTCTTTGTTCAGTATCTAAGACGAAACAATTCGATCAAACAATTAAATGTCGATATTTAATCGGAAGTTCACGAAATTAATTTCCTTAATTCATAAAGAAGCATTTTTGACGTTCCTACTATGTCTGAAGTCAAATTAAGGGGAAGAAAATGGGGATTTTTTGTGTAGTGTTTAACGCCCGATTTTACTACTACGGCACCGCAGGCGGTGACACTGATGATACATAGAATGAAGATGGAGCACCGGTGGAATGAGATGGCGGAGGAAACCGGAGCACCCGGAGGAAAAATGAAACGGGGAATAGACCCACAGAAGTGCCCAGTATGTGAGGAAATGGAAAATAATCTACATTTAATTTTGGATTGTAAAGGGAGGGATAAATCGGTACCATCTAGGTGGTTAAAATTACCAAGAGAAATAAAGATGAGTGTTAGAAAGTCCAACAATACAAAGGACATTAGGAAGTTACGTGAATGTTAGGAAGGACGAAAGAAAAATACACGAGAGGCTTTGTGAAAATTAAAAAATTGGATAGTGGAAAGGTTGCCGGTCAGGTAAATTTGATACAGTTATAGGTGAGCCTGGTGTATATCTGTTTTGTCTGTATTTACACCAGGTGCAACTCAAGAATATGTAGTTTTGTAGATTGTGTTAATTTATTGTATGTAAATTTTATTTTTTATGTGTAATGATGAACTTGGTATTTAAATTCGCATCTGCAACACCATGTTTCGAACATTTTGGTTTCCTCAAAAATGGGTCTAATGATTTGACTTTAATTAAGATACCACATATTTAAGATATTGTCATGCCAATGCAATGTATATCTTGGATGGTCTGGGAATGTACTCATAAATTCTCTGTGCTCTTCATCCTGAATAGCTTTGACATAACAGGTATACCGTAAGGAATAGAAAGAAACGTTTCTACAAAAAATGTACCTAAATCTCGTTAAAACACACTATTTATATTAAGCATAATTTTCTGAACCATTTCCTATTTATTCCTTGGTACTTGTCTGAATTTCCAATATTTCATACTTTTCGTTGATATCAAACCAAGATGGAGCAGGTGCTGGAGTCACATGTCACCTCTTTTCCTATTACAAATCTTGAAGTTTTTCCTATTACAAATCTTGAAGTTATGGAACTACAAACTTTGATGGAGAAATTGAAGCAATTCGAATGGCCCTACAAAATCTTTTGTACAGAATTTCACATTTTCAGCAAGCAGTTATTCTCTCAGATTCCAGGGCAGCAATTATAGCAATTACTTCCAAGTTGTCACCAAAAAACCAAACAATTATAGAATGTTGGAAAATCCTTACCCATCTAACAGCACTTCAAAAACACCTAGTCTTCCAATGGATACCAGCCCACTGTGGACTGAGTGGTAATGAGAAAGCTGATTTCCTTGCAAAAAAGGGTACCAGCGGTGTACAGAAATCTATAGTTAATCTACCATTTTATGCAGCTAAAAGATTAGTCAACTCTGAATTTAAAAAAAAAAAAAAAATGAAAAATATTACTATAAAAAAAAATAAAAGATGGGAACTACCAAACATTCAAACAGTAATTCCTGAGTATCCTCGAAAAACAGCAGTTGCAACCTTCAGGTTGATTACAGGACATGATTGTCTGGCAAAACATTTAAACAGAATTGGGATATATTCTTCACCACTCTGTCCTGTATGTGATCTGCAAGAGGAAATGGATCGAGACCACCTCCAAATATGCCCGGCCACTTCTAGTGCCCCATCCATCAGTGAAAAATATTGTAGAGCAAGAGGATTAATGACTTAACTGTCAGAAATCCAGCATTAGCTAACAACAACAATACTTTTCCAGATGGAAACACATTGTCTTTTTTATGTTGGCATGCATAGAGAATGGAATGTCAAAGCCGTCACATAAGGACCGACTCTTAAAAGATTTGACCATCGCTTAAACCTACTTATTCTTCTCTTCTGTTGTACTATCTTTCACAAAAGTAAATACCCAACTCCATTGAGACCTCGCGAAGTGTCACCTAATACTCAGGCGTGCTTGTGTAGGTGGTATGAGAATTAAATTAGTCGTATAATTCCCTTGCTATTCAAAAGCCAGTCATTGGCTTATCTCGCAGTTTTGAAAAGCAATATTTCAGCAGTCCTTCTACATTAACGGGCAAACATTACAAATTCAACTTCAGTGCACATGTAGAAAACATATCCTTACTGTGTTTCGATTAAGTTGTCGACTAGATGTAAAGACAACTCCAGTCGTGTGTCAGGCTTGCAAACTTAAACTAAATCAACAACGTTTGGTTTCCCTCTTGATATAGCTCAACTCGCTAAGGCGTATTGTTTCAAATCACTAGTCGTGGTCACAGCTTATTGGCGTACCCCAAAAACAAGTGTGATATTGTTCCCCAATTATGAGGCGGTCTGGTTATGTTTGGTGATATTCTATCTGTTAGGTTGCATTCGTGCCACCAACTGTCCGTAAAATATAACCATGATAAAGCTACGGCCATAGTTATGTTGCCACAGAAGTTCTTGTTTTTGAAGTCATTGCAGAAAAATCAACCAATAGATTTTAAAACAAGATTTTGTTTAGACGACGCGACGTATTAATTTATTTGTTTATTCATCTGTGGACGCCAATGTATTGCTCGTGTTTGCGTGATCTTGTCCAAAAGTAGTTATTGTAAAACAATATTTGCCAAATCCATCTGTTGTGTGCTAACGATTTTTAAGCATTGTTATCGTTTGATAGCATGCTACTTTAATCCTGTGATAGTTGAGGTTAGAAATAATATTTTTATTATGTATGTTGGTAGTACTGCATTGTGACGTAATTTCGTCTGCAGTTTAGTGTAATGTCGGACATATTGAAGTCTTAGGAACTGCTGATAAGCTGTTTCCTCTAACAAGGGAAGTATATGACTAATTTCATTCTCATACCATCTACACAAGCACGCCTGAGTATTAGGTGACACTTCACACAGGTCTCAGTGGAGTTGGGTATGTACTTTTGTGAAAGATAGTACCTACAGAGAATTACTTCGTTCGTTCGTTCAATTCTCAGGTTCATATCAGCGCCACCGGCGTACCGGAATTTTGTCTCGTAGTTCATTTATGTGCTAGTAAATCTACTGACATGGGGCATCGTGTTTAAGCCATTGTACCTACAAGGAAACATCTAATAAAATCATTTCAACAATTAATGTATATCTGTATTAATATGAAGTAAATGGAAGAGAAATGTTTTTAAGAATAGTTCGTACAAGAAAGATCAGAAAAAGTAATTTGAATCCACACATCAGAGTTTTTTTTTTTTTTTTTCTTCTCTGGTCATGCGAAGAGGATGGAATTTCAATCTCCCCTATTTCTACTTTACCTAGAAGGAAATACGTAATAAAACCATTTCTACAGATGTACAACTGGATTAATATCAAATAGATAGAAAAATAAGGTTTTTTAATAATACATTGTTGCAGAGTGGGCAGAGAAAGTAATGAATGTAACACACCATATTTTGTTCATGTATTTATATATGTTTACATCTCATCAGCTTACATTACTTAGCGATATTGTCGCCTAATATATTCATCGTTGCTGCTAATTTTTGAATTATTACTACATTTCATTTGTTATGGCTCGGAGTTTTCTAAACGATACGTGAACTGAGGGCTTACCTTTGCAAAATTTTATATGTGCTCCCTACCGCTCGTTTCATAAAATATATGGTATCTTAATTGCTGCCATTATGCTCTCGTTGCATAATATACTATGTAGCAATTAATATTTCTTACCATCACTCGTCGGTGTTGTAATATTATGCTATTGTATTCCCTGGCCTAGCTGCAATCGGTGAGTGTGCAGAATCTTTTTAAATTCTATCTACCCCGAGCGTGGTACGGATGAACTACTTTTATATAAAGTTAGAAGTTGCTTTGATTACTCCTTATTTATATTAATAAACACTTCTCAGACAGTAATCTTCACACTTTTCACGTCGCTAAATAATCCGCTAAATTATTATACAAATCAATTTACATCCAACAAATTCTTCCAATTAATGTTCAAATACTATGCAGAACGTTCATAGTGAAGTTCAAACTTCACGAATATCACTTAATTCGTCGATAATCACACTTTTAAATATATTTTATCGTACTTAAAAACAAAAGTCAATTTCAAACACTTCTTTATTCCATTAATTGCAAGAGGACAAAAGAAAGTCAACATGGCCAGCCATATAACAAATTATTGCAGGAGGCTATATTTCCTATATTATATATTCTAGATACAGAGGACTTAAAAAGAAAAAAACTATTGCAGAGGGCTTAGTGAGAAATACTGCCTCAATTATTACATGTGGAATAAAAAGAGTGATAACAAGGAACCAATTGATGTTCTTGTGGTAAAAAATGGACTACTGTTTTGATGTTCCGAGCAGCAAATGCTGTTCTGAATAGTGCATACAGCCCCAATGAGTAAATCCTTGAATATCCCTGTATAACACTCCCTTATTTCTTTAGACCGCGTGTTTTTCATTATGTTTCCCTTCTACTTTAGTACTTTATTGTGTGACACAAACAATTACAAACCTACAAAAACGTCCATCGGCATTTGGGACTAAGTTTGAGGGTGCAGCGCTTTCGAGGAATTTCAACAGGTGTCTTTTCTCCAGCCGAGTTCCCAACTAGTTGTTTTCCAAGAAGAAGTGTGGGGATATGTTTCTGTAGCATGGGGCAAATTCTGCAAGAAAAAGACACACACGTCCATCACACTTGCCGACAACACTTTGGACACTGATTGGCGTCCCGTTCCTCCAAATGTGTATACTTTGTTCTGGGTTTTACTGCTCTGAAATCAAGCAGCCATCCTTTGTTTATAGATTAGGGCGTTTACTTTCTCCACTTATTGAATGGCACCAGTGACACAGATGGCATCCACTAAGAATATGCTTGTTTGAGTAACGTTTATTTTAAATGTGACCGGCAGTGACTTGTCGAATAACGCTTGTTACATGGTGTCAGAAGTGGGATGCAGAAAAGCAACAGCTGAAGCAACGTATAGAGCAGATTTCTTCACTTTAAAGTTGACAAGTGTATTTGTTTTCCTGTGCAAGGGTTACTAACCCCTTACACAAGCCCTTAAGTTGAACAAAGTAACCTCTGAGTTGTTTGAAATTCATACTACTCTCTAGGAATGTAAAGGGCGCGCCAAAACTTCACTTTTCTAAATGTATTAAGTTCAAAGAATATTTGTTACTTTATACGTTTTGATAATAAGTACTGTCATAAGACATTTTATGCTCGACCTTGCTATAATGCAGTGCTTATACGCCACTGTAACGGACCTCATTATATCCACTTCTTCATAACGATACTGATATCCACCAATCAAAAGTGCAGCACCAGTTCATAACCTTACTGCTACTCCACCAGTCGAAGGTGTACCAGTTTATAACGCTACTTGTAACCACAAATCAAAAGATCCGCATGTAGCAATCAATATTTCGCCAGTTGTGCACATTCCCACGCAGCTGAAAGCGAAACTATCGATTCCCGTATATTCAATAAAGCGATCTTGTGAATAATTTGCCTTAATACTGTAAATAACATTCTAATAAATTCAATTTGTCTTATCGTTTTTGAAACTCTACTTTATAAAGTGTATAGTATGCACACTCTCTGTATCATTGTGTCAAGGCCAACATAACAATAAAAATTGAAGATGCAACTACCTATTCTCGTATGAACAATTTAATAACAAACACATAATTAAAATGCCGGACACCAGTGACAAAAACATGCAGCGTAGAATATTAAAAACTAGTTATAAGTGTTTTAAATTTGACTTATAATCTAGCAGAAATAGTCGTACTACTTGGCAGAGTGTTGAGGCGTATTGACCTTGGCTGTCGAGCGCTACGATCGCTTCTTATCTTATTTATTAGAACAGCAAAATAATAGTAACTTGGTGTATAGTAAGTGATAAAAAACACAAATACATGATCTCTCGCACCTCCCGATGTATGAGACGTTGCTGTTCTGAAGATATGATTGCATCTGAACAGAGCGCACATACCCTGTCTCGTCGTGTTTGTGCGATGAACTCACGTAAACAGCTGGGCAGTTTCACATTCTTTTTGATACGCCTCATAGCTTTGCCAGGTAGTGTTTGACTTGAGTACAATAGCAATTAAGATGCTCGTATGAATATTATGAAATTCGCTACCGCTCGTTTCATAAAATATACTCGAATTGTAATTGTTGCTATTATGCTCTCGTTGCATAATATACTATTAAATCCTCTAAAACTAATGTTATGTTTCAAACGATTCCAATACTACTACGAGTATAATAATAATAATAATAATAATAATAATAATAATAATAATAATAATAATAATAATAATAATAATAATAATAATAATAATAATAATAATAATAATAATAATAATAATAATAATAATAATAATAATAATAATAATAATAATAATAATAATAATAATAATAATAATAATAATAATAATAATAATAATAATAATAATAATAATAATAATAATAATAATAATAATAATAATAATAATAATAATAATAATAATAATAATAATAATAATAATAATAATAATAATAATAATAATAATAATAATAATAATAATAATAATAATAATAATAATAATAATAATAATAATAATAATAATAATAATAATAATAATAATAATAATAATAATAATAATAATAATAATAATAATAATAATAATAATAATAATAATAATAATAATAATAATAATAATAATAATAATAATAATAATAATAATAATAATACATATCAGAAAAACATTTTTGTAAATTCCCAATTTTAAAACTCCTAAGTTTTGTTGTAATTTCACTTAAAATGTAAATTGTTCAGCAAAATGAATATTAATTGTACATATAAAAACGTAACCAAAATGTTTCAGGTAATCTTTTATTTTGAATGAATAACTGATAGGTATAATGAGAGACATATACGACAGACATGGAATATTAAAAACGTGTTTATATGTAGGTACTGTTTGTATGAAACTTCATAACATTCCCCCACTCCCACTCCTCTACAATAAGAGTAGTGGGGGTCAGTATTTCACCTGCTGTGAGTGTGATCTGTACAATTTGTTGTATATGTGACATCTGATAATACAGCGATGTCCAACGTTTGCGAAAGAGGGGACATTGATTTACCTCCTTCCATTCTACGCGGACTTTGCCATTCTTTTAGCACTCAGACGTGCATTGTGTTGCAGTGGCGGGTAGTGGCTATGTAGAATACGTTGCGTTTGATTTACGAAGACACCTTCAAAACTTATCTGTTCATTAGGGACTTCTTTGGTAGTGCTTACGTTTAAGAATTCTATCAATATTTGGTGACAAAGTAGAAGTGCGTAGCCTTAGAAAATACATCAAGTGATCGTCGCGTAACATATTACGATACAGACTTTTAATGTTCAATTTGGAGCAACTCTGCTCGCAAATATAGGTAGATTATTTTTTATTATTATTATTATTATTATTATTATTATTATTATTATTATTATTATTATTATTATTATTATTATTATTATTATTATTATTATTATTATTATTATTATTATTATTATTATTATTATTATTATTATTATTATTATTATTATTATTATTATTATTATTATTATTTTATTATTATTTTATTATTATTATTATTATTATTATTATTATTATTATTATTATTATTATTATTATTATTATTATTATTATTATTATTATTAATCTCCTTCCCTCCCTCCCCCTGTCTCTCTCTCAGTTGACAGATCTTTTTTTAAATTTTGAAAGTTCACAGTATCTCAAAGCGCAAATTTTTGAGAAAACTCTTTATCGAACTTTTATCTGGAATACCAAAAATAAAATAAAACTCGTTGAGCAATTTTTATAAAATCGATTCCGCTAATATGACATCAAATATGAAAGATGACATATAAATAAATAAAAGTAAAGCAATAAACTAAAAGTCAACTGTTAACCGCTCAATGCGATAAATACTATAAATATACGAGTAACTAGCATTTATTTAAATAGCAATCAATATTAATTAACAAACCAGTTAGATAGTATGGAAATATAGTTGTATAAAACGTATATTAATTGTAATTTATTAATATTAGTCTATGTTCCCGTTACTCCGAAATAACACATGAAAGCCGTTACGGTGTTATAAAATTATTACACTCAAAACATTTTACTGCCATAATAAAATATAGCGTTATAAACGGCTTTCATATTATACTATTAAAAGCTTTACAAGCATTTCATGCTCTCATGCATGTAGAATTTTTAATTCCTATAATGATTCATGTATTTCATAATCTATATTTCAAGAGTGCTACCATCTGTATATCAGAAATAATTGATTTCCAAGACACCTTTGCATCGCTATTGTCGCCAGTAACAACAAATTTATGAGAAACAGTTTTTTAAAGAAACCATTAGGCGCCATTGGTTGCTGATTTTGGTCATAAATTAGGCTTATGTAGGTATGTTACTACCTTATATAGGTGTGTTTTTTCTTCCAAGTATCCGTCACTGGACCGTTTCCAACAATTTTAATATTTTTATGTGTGAATAAGGCAGTGATGATTTATAGCGTTGTTTTCTAATGCGTGTAGTATCTGTTGTTACAAACACAAGGTCATAAATCAAACTACAGTGTGCTGAATCAGAATCATTTGATGTATGGAAACTACTTAGTTCAAGGATGACCGGAAAACAGATCTTAACAATAAGTAATATGCAAGTGTTCGTGCAATTGCAACACACAAAACTGTTGGCAAACTTCATTCTGTTATACCTACATGAACAAACCACGTACAAGATGTTATGGCCGCATTGAAGGCTGATTCAACGGTAACGATAACCAGAACGAGAGACTTGAAATACATGTATTCAAATGGGAATGTTCACAACCGATAGGAACCTTTCCCGGGCTCCGGAAACGACAACCAACACTTGGTGAAGA
Organism: Tenodera sinensis; assembly: GCA_030765045.1. Taxonomy (NCBI): domain Eukaryota; kingdom Metazoa; phylum Arthropoda; class Insecta; order Mantodea; family Mantidae; genus Tenodera; species Tenodera sinensis. The sequence goes on along the minus strand of CM060973.1, from coordinate 27,128,882 downwards.
GTCAACTTTGATGTTGCCGTTACCGGTACGGCATATTAGATCCATTAAGCGCATATTAAAGACTTCGTCTTCCTGGAAAGCCAGAAATTCAAGGTGACCGTGACGTAACGGCCGCTAGACCTCTCGCTAGTTGCAATTCTGGGAAAATCAAACCGGAAAGAACTTTATATAACAATAAAGAGCAGCGAATACTTTTAATGAACGCTAGGACGCTAAAGAAATAGGAAATACTTAATAGCTTCGCGCTTATATCTTCACTTTATCGGAATTTGGCGTTGGTTAACCAGTTTTTATGATGACTGAATTGGAGAATGGGTTAAAATTCTTCCATTGGTCAAAATAAATACATAAATGACATACCAATACGCAGTATCCATTATCTATTCCCGTTGCCGTTAGCGGGCTGTTGCGAACCAAAATGTTCATGCTATTCCGGTTATCGTTGTCGTTATTGGTGGTTGTGAATCAACCTTTAGACTTTCCCTAACACCCATCTATAAATTAGAGGGAGCAATCTGTTCCACACAAGCAGTTTATAAGTGATGTAAGTACAGGTTTTTAGATCTATTGAGCTCTTTAAAGTTCATTTTCACATTCTTTACTACGTATAGCAACTTTGAGATCGAGATTTCACCGGAAGTATAGGATTTGAGGTCTCTTGGACCCACCAAAAGTTATTTACAAAATGTTTCGTGTGTGTGTGTGCGTGTGTGTGTCTGTGTGTGTGAGCTGCATAACTTAAAAACGAAAAATTCGGTTAAATACTTGTCTTTCCCATCTTCCAAGGAAATAACATGAAGCTTTTCAAGAAAATCCCCCCCCCGACGATCCTTTACGTGGAAAATGTTTCGAAAATGTTAATTTTCACGAAAATATCTCCATTTTGATTAAAATACTGTAATTTTAAGATATTTACCCCAAATGAGATGTATATCTTGAATTTTCTAGGAGTGGCCTCAGAAGTACGGTTTATTCTCATAACTTTTGCATGACTGGTAAACTGGAACAGATAGTGTTACTGCATAAAAACGTAGATTTCGTTAAAGCGCCCAATTTATTTCAAATACATTTTTTTTTTTTGAAATGGTGTACAATGAGATATTTCTTATTTGTTTAAATTTTCCAATACTTTTTTTACTTTCTCTGCTACCTATAATATGTAGAGAATTATTGTATTACACCTAAAAATTTGCTGTCGAGATTTCGTCGGAAATACATGTTTTGAATTTTAAAGAAAAAAGCATTTTTAGAAAAAGGTCCGTGTGTGTCTGTGGACAGCATAACTCAAAAACGAAAAGTCGGTTAAAACCAAAGTTGGTATTTAAGTTTAATGTCTTTCAAGGTTACGACACGAAGATTTTGAAGAAAACTCCTCCATTCTAAACTACCCTTTGTATGAAACATTTTTCGAAAATTTTTATTTTCTCGAAAATGGTTCTAACGATTTTGGTTAAAATGCCATATGTTTGAGATATTTTTAAGGTAAATGAAATGTATATTTTAAATTTTCTGGCTATAGCCCATGTGGTTCTGTTTACTCTGGATGACTTTTGCGTAACTGGTAAACCGTAAGAGACAGGCCAAATCTTACTATACAAAAAAATTTAGATCTTGCTAAAACACGCAATTTATATCTGAATAAATTTTTTTGGAGAGTGAAGCATTTCTGAGATGTTCATTGTTATTTGTGTTAGTTTTGGAGAACTTGTACTTCCGTCAAATGGACCATTGTTATTCATTTGTTTATGTTAACCGTGCAAAGAGAACGGAATTTGAAAGCTTTAAAAGATTTGACTATCGCTCAAAGTCTACTGTATTCCCATATTCCTATATTCTCCTTGCATCTACAAGGAAGTAAGCAATAGGATGATTTCTGAAAAAGTTTATCTCAACTAACACGAAGAAAATAGAGGTATAAGAATTTGTAAGAATGGTTAGTACAAGAGTAGAGAAAGTCATGTGAGTGCAACAGATCAGATTTTTAAGAGTAGTTTGTACAAGAGTGAGTAGAGAAAGTCATGTGAGTGCACACGTAAAATACTTATGTTCCTCGTTACTGTTGTAAATATGTACTAAATTATACTGTCCTTCGTAATGAAAGCTTCACCGAAATGTACTAGAATAATATAAGATAAACAAAATAAGTGTTCCCTCAGTGGAACCATGTGTGGGAGAGATTGAGGTCGTCTCAACAGTCAAGTTTACTGACCTCTCTTCTGCAATAACTTTACTGGAACTATAATTACCATTTTATTTCTGTAGTGATTTTACTTTCCTCGGCTCCGTAAATGTCCTTTCAATCTTATTAACTCAAACGATATTGAATAGGGGTATTACTGCCAATTCCTGAAATATCAAACCAAACTTCTTAAGAATCTAAATAAAATGCAGTAGGTATACTTTCCGTTGTTTTTCTAACCGGGCGAACTAAATGGTGGTTATAAAATGTTTTACAGGTTTATGTGAGTAAATGAATAATTTATGTATGCTCATAAACAATACGCTTTAATCTACAAAAATTAAAAATTAAATTACTGAAAAAAATGAACAAATGTACTACCTTATATAATATATTCCTACCTCTTGCAGTTGCTTATATCGTAAACTTCCCCTTATATTTAACATTTTGTTTTATATATAATGGGGAAGTTCATTACGGCCACCAATCACTTTTACCCCTCATTATTCTTTTCCATTTTCCCTGTTTCTCATTTCAGTCTCATTTTTCATAAATACCTTCCTACTTTCTCAATATATTCGTCTAATTTTGAATTGAAATTTTCCCTGACTTTTAGATTATTGGGAAATCATTCCATAGATTCTCTTTTCCTTTATCCTTACCATTACGGTTCAAAATATGGTGCCAATTATCATACAATCTACCGCACTTTGTGCATCTCCCCCCCCCCACCCCCACTCTTTTATCCCTATCATTACCTTCGTCCTAATCCTGCATACCCCATTCCAGCCTCTTTATTGCACACTTCGATGTATTGCTCTCTTCCTCATTCCATTTTTAAGAATCTATAATCTATTAATGGCATTTAGTCGTTAAATCTCCTCAACATTTCTTGCTTTTCGATATCCTCCCACCTTGTTCTAATTTCCCTCCAGAAACCCTTGCTTTTATTGTTTCTTTCTGCCCATGTTTCCCCCATACCTATTTCCTCCAATATTATCCTTATTTTGTGCATCCAAGTTTGTTTTTTCCCCATTTTCTCCTGCACAACCAGGCATTGTTTTAACGTGTCATTTTTCTTCAACGAATTTATTCTAATCCAGTATTTAACTGCTGTTTATACATTTTACCTTTTGCTCTTACTCTCCCTAGTTCTGACTGAGCTACTCCATTTGGTGAACTCCTTGTAATTTTACCAAAATTTCTGTGTATTACATTTTGTCTACATTTTCTCAACCTTTTTTCCAGCCCCATATTTCTGCTACATACAGCATCCTTGCTTCTACCACTGCACTGTATATCATTTCTAGCCATATAATTTTCATTTCTGGTATTTTTTGACACACGCCCCAATTACCTGTATTGATTGTTTCCCCTTTGCCAATACATTTTTTTCTGTTCACCCCAATCCCCTACACTGTTGAGCCTAACTCCTAGGCAGTCCATTTTCCTTACTACTTCCAACTCTGTTCCCTCCCAATACCATTTTTCAATCTTGCTTAATTTATGTCCTTTCTTGAAGATCATAACTTTTTATTTCTGTTTATTTTCAACCCCAATACAGGATTGTATACTTAATTGACCTGATCTAGAAAAATTCACCATGCTGTAGTGCCTTTTTTAATCCAGGAAGACTCAAGATCTGTAATTTTGTTCTTTTTTTTTTTTGCCTCCATTTATATGCTTCCTTTAACATCTAAGGCATATCGGCGTCTTTGCTATTGGAACAACTACTTACAGCAATAAAGTTCACTCGTAATCACACACATTCACACTCTCATTCATATGTCTAGACTCTAGGAAGGGTGGGGAATAATCCTGGCAAAAGAAAAATTCCCTCCCTCCGACCGGGAATCGAATCCGGGATCTCTAAGTTTGGGAACTAATATGCTAACCACTCCCGTACTTACTGTGTAGCCTTGATATCCAATTTTTTGTGACATACAACACCCTCTACTACTTACTACACATAAAGGATAGATAAAGTAGAGATTTTGTGCGCTATATTCACATGAATTTCACTACTAACTCTTCTACAAAAATGTATTCTTCTGTCTTCTTGTTAAACAGATAAACATTTATTAGACATTTCGTTTTGGGTATAAAAAGGATACAGTTGGCTAAATCGATATTCAGATTTTTAAAAGCGGATAATTATGTGATGGTTTCGACAGAAAAAACGGGTAGTAACTTACCACCTGAAAAAGTACAAATATTTGAAATTTAAAACCAATACAAAACTTCGGAAATTTTTAAAGCCACAGAAAATATTTTAAATAAATTATTTGTTCTAATGAGATCTACATTTTTTGTGTGGCAAGATTTTGTCTATCCCTAACGATTTAGCATTAAAATTATATAAAAGTCATTCAGACTAAAGAGGACTTCACTGGCTGTCCCAATAGAATTCATGATATGCATTATATATAAGCATACCATTGCTTTAATCAAAATCTTTCCCATAAATGTTTCATGTACAGTCTGTGAGGTTTAACTTGGTGTGTCCCTCTTAGACAGAGAAAGGAATACTCGCCATCTCACTCTATGGCAACGCAGGCAAAGCAGATACACCACGCATCAGTGACGAAGTGCCCGTCTGATTGTTCATCCCCCAATTCACTGTCAGAAATTTCAAACGAATCTTCGTTTTCATCTTCCGATTCCGATTCTTCTAAATTTATGAATAATCTGTCCTTAATTTCATCTATCAGATCACCTTTTCCCCAGCAAAACGTCCATTGTATTGTATATGCTCACACAACTCATACATCACTCAACATCAATGGAGCGGGGATTGTGAACTTCTAAAGGTCTGGAATTTCCACGAATCGCGACAATGAAGTGGATGCTGTCCTACCTTTTTTCAATATCCTGTGCTAGACAAGGACAGCACTGTGTTAGACAAGGACAGTAGAAAAAGTGACAACTTAAACCTCAGAGATTGCAAAGGGTACAAGGGTGGAGGTAAGTAGTAGGCAGAGTATAACCGGAGGGGATTCCACACTGAGCCTATGGTCAGGCTATTGTAAGTCAGATTCCTGGAGGAAGGGAGGGGTGGGGAAGATGGAGTGCCCAACGGGTATGCAAGGGGTGCGATCAGAGTCGATCCCTTATATGTGCTGAAGATTCTTCATCCAGACGCCAAGTTTCTTCATGCACCGCCTGCGTCGCCCATACGCCAAGAACAGCAGTTTCAGGGCACAAATTTCACCAACAGCTGCGCCACACTCGCCCTTCGCCAACACTTCCGAATCGTAAAGACTGGATTAAATGATGGTGAAATGAAATGAAAGGATGGGATTTTGCGGAAAGGAAAATAACCAGCCCAATATTCGCTTAGTGACCAAGGAAGATACTTTATTTAAACACAAAGTGTTATTTAACTGACTTCATTTTTGACCCATAATGTTCATAGATACAATCGGCATATACACCCTCCCCCACGACCCCCACCCCCCCCCCCCCACACACACACACATAGACAGTCAGACCCACACATATTGGCCTTTTACTAAGAATGGTTTTTTATGATTCAGGGAGCTTCAAAACTGAAATCTTGGTATCGAATTTTTTGATAGTATACGATGCTTCCTCTAGTTACTATAGTTTAGCAGAGAAAGTATGTTTCTGGCAGCATTAAACGCCTTCCAGCACCAATTCCTACGAATTGAATTGGAATGTAGAGAGATCTGCAGTTCTTTGATCTGCATTGCAAGTCGAGCTCTATGTGTATGTTGTATGTTTTTGTCTGCAGATGGCGTGTCACTTGGAGGATCCAGCATGCCGTGCTCTGAATGTATGTGTTCCTTGCTGAGATGCTGCAGACTTGATACTGCATCACCAAACTTTTGTTCCTCTCCTAGCACCAGTTACCTGGGATATTATACTACGCTTCATACTCCAAGACCTCTTCGGTCTTATGCCAACAGTAAGTACACATCTTATTTATAAAAGCTCATGAGAATGAACTCAAAGAATATGTCAATGGTAAACAAAATTGTTATGTGCTTCACCTCCAATGCGACGTCTCCAGTCTCGTTCTCCAAAGAATCTGCTGCCAGCTCCAGTGGGAGCTACGAGATTCTTTTTCTCAGGGTATGCGTGGGTAGGGTAAGAGTGGATGACATCAGTTAATTTATACGGTAATTTGATGGAGGCTAACGATGAGTTATTTGAAAGGAGTTGCTCACTGTTTGAGATTTCAATAATTAAACTGTTTCTAAATGTTATTACCCGAAGTTGTAACTAGTGAATTATATATGCTAACCTCTGGCGTACTCGTATGTAGACTTTTCGACTTAAAATAACTTTCCGTAATAGTAATGCAAAGCGTACGTTGCCGTGAATGAAGAAATCCTATGCTGAAGGTTCGCTGCCGGTTACCGCTAAATCCATATACGCCGAGCGCCGTTCCTGGTTCTGCGGCTGCCGATAATCGATCGCAGTAAACACTTCTATAAGATTGTAAATGGGAAGACGCAAATTTTAGAAATACACGCTCTTGTATTAACTACTTCCCGCCCACCAGGAGCGTAGCGTCAATGGATGTGACAGAAGTATTACATACCCTGCAATTTTCCTCAAACTGATTGCCAAATTGGTGTTCATTACAATTTTGTGGTTACCAATCGTTTTAATATCATTAAAAATCATCAAATCAAGATTTGAATTCGCGCCGCTCTGCAGTAATATGTTTGGAAACAAAGATTGGGTCAACAGCATCTGTCATCAGCTAGAGGAATCTGGTGCTGTGTGCCTGAGCCAAGGTATGTACCAGCCTAGAGCACATCTCGTGCTGAGAATCGCGCTCACATTATTGCATTTAAAGTTATGAATAGGGAGTAATTCGCGATTTGTTTTGCTTCTTGTATGTATGATCTTCAATTGTGGACATTCGAACATAATTTGGACACTTAGTTACTTATTAAAGCAAAATGAAGGTTAAGATCTGCGCGGATTCGGGAATGTAGGTATGTGACAGAGGCAATCACATCCGAGAGGTCACAAAATAAATCACAGCCAGAGCAGTAAACAAAGCTGCCTGTCCGTGCCATTGCTGCAACAAAAAGTAAAATAAATTGTGTGAGCAACAAACTGAACGTAAGAAGCTTCCAAACATTAAAAATTTCTCTAGAAGGCAATCTGTAATTAAAACAGTCCCTCCAAAGCGCACACTCAGTATTACGACGAACATTAAAAAATGTATTCGACATTTCAACATCAAAGTTTATGAAAGTGAATGCTGGCTGTGTCGTAATACTTTCAAGACATGTTTGATCTTTTTTTCAAAAGAAAAGTGAGTTCAAATTCCAGCTGTTATGAAGATTTAAATAGCATTTATAAGGCAACCCTAAAATACAGCTATTCTTGTAATCACATAATAGGCGAAAAACAATCAGAAATGTTTGGGATAAGTCCAGGAATATAATTTTCATTGAATAATTAGTATAAGCTCTCAGTTGAACAGCATAACAATAAAATGGAAAGTAACAGAGCTTCACTTTCTGATTTTGTATGGGCTATATGTTTTCAAGGAAAACAGGCGCTTGCTTTTACTTTCTCTACTGGTAAGTAGGGGAAGTATTGTATTCCACCCAAAAATTCGATGTCGAGATTTCACCGGAAAATATGTTTTGAGGCCCCCTGAATTAAAAAAAAAAGCATTTTTAGAAAAAGGCCCGTGTGTGTGTGTGTGTGTGTGTGTGTGTGTGTGTGTGTGTGTGTGTGTGTGTGTGTGTGTGTGTGTGTGTGTGTGTGTGTCTGTGTGTCGCTCTTTGGACAGCATAACTTAAAAACGAAAAGTCGGTTAAAAACCAAAGTTGTTATTTAAGTTTAATGTCTTTCATGGATGCGACACGAAGATTTTGAATAAAATTGATTCACCCTGAACTACCCTTTACATGGAAAATTTTTCGAAAATTTTGATTTTCTTGAAAATGGCTCTAACGATTTTGATTAAAATGCCATATGCTTGAGATATTTTTATGGCAAATGAAGTGTATATCTTGAATTTTCTGGCTATAGCCCCTGTAGTCGTATTTATTTTGGATGGCTTTTGTATAACTGGTAAACCGTAAGAGATAGATCAAATCTTACTCTACAAAAAATTTAGATCTTGGTGAAATACACAGTTAATGTCTTAATCAATTTTTGTAGAGTGAACCATTTCGGAGTTATTTGTTATTTGTGTGAGTTTTGGAGAACATCGTTATTCAGTTTTTTATATGTTAATCGCGCAAAGAGAACAGAATTTGAAAGTTTTTAAAGATGTGACTATCACTCAAAGCCTACTGTATTCCCATATTCTCCTTGTACCCACAAGGAGATAAACAGTAAGATAATTTGTACAAAAACATTTATCGTCACTAGCACGAAGAAGATAGAGGAATAAGAGTTTGTAAGAATGGTTAGTACAAGAGTAGAGAAAGTCATGTGAGTGCAACACATCACATGTTTAAAGAAAGGAATTACATTCTTACTAATTGGCACGGTAAAGGCAATAATAACTCCCGGAGCCCACGATGCACTCCTGCAGATTCGAAGCAGGGACTATCCGGATGACGCAAGTTAACACAGCTGTTTAATAGTTCTCATGTTCATAAAGCAAAACTTCCGGTTTTTAAACCTGGTCTTCTGACAGCTCCAAGGATGACATGCCGCAGTAGAAAAACACTCTTTGCTTATGGCCCATTTGCTTAGCAAACACCGAAGGGTGTTTCTTTAATCAAATGGGTAAATTTGCGTCTGTTCATTGGAAAGAATACAAGAGCGTCTTTATTCCAAACTCTCTGCAGCAGATGGAGTGTAAAATTAGCTCTCTATTGTAATAAAAAAGAAACGTTTTAAATCTCCTCGGGGTAATGGAACGCTTGATGGAGCAGAAGTATAAACAACCTTTGCACCACATTTCTTACAAATGGACGACAATCGCGTGCGCAGGCGCGTGCGTGCGGTAGGTTTGTTTCCAGTGGCGCCATTGTTGCACTTGTCTGTCGTCAGAGATGAGCCTCTTACCGCTCCGGAATGTATCCATTTGGTCCAGTTTCCTTTTGTATATATAGCAACAGTCTGTGGCAGAGGCTCCGTGCGGGTTTCATTTTGAGATTAATTATATTGGCTTCACGTCTATAACGAAAGACAAGTAGGAGTTTCTGGGAATGAATGGAATGAGCGGTGTAGTGGCCAACCAAAGATACCTTTAGCTGAAATTCAAGACGTACTTTTTGTATCCAAAACATGCTTTGAACCTTTAGCTTTAATTATATACAAAGCCTTTTGTTTTCAGATCCCTTTAAAGCCTCAACATGTGAACATTTAAATATCCAAGAACACACTGTCTACTTACATATCTGTGTTTACTTCCAAAGCCTTTCATTCGACTTTCACTTTTCTTGCACTTTTGCACATTAAAATGTTCCATACAATGAAGTTTAAGACCAATGTTGTTCAAATTTTGAGCAGAAACTCAGTGGGCTTGAATTTAAAACAAAACTGGCATATTAAGCTGCTCAAAAGTCGATATACACAATAAATCCAACCTCTGAGGATAAATTGTTATAAAATTATACTTAAAGATTTAATTTTTTCTGGGGGAAAAAAAAAAAAACTAAACTTAGAAGAAACTTCTAAATGCCAGATTTGTGTATTGAATCAATGATAACTTGCGGAGGGGGACTTAACGCCTCGACCGAAGGGCGATCTTTTGTGCCTCTGTCCCTGACGGGGCACCCTCCGGGAGGGTGGATGAGACGAATGGATCCGAAGGGCGGCCGAAACGTTGCCACGATAGAGCAGGTGGTACGGTCCCTACATTTTCCCAATTAGAAGCACCCCGGCGGAGGCTGGGTCAGCCCGGTTCCTCTCCCACCCCTTCGGGTTCGTACTCCCAAGGGGGACTCAGAAACCGGCTCTCCTCCCCCCTCGGGCTTGTACCATCCAATGGGCGGGGGGGGGGGGCGGAAACCAGTAGATTCACCTTCCAAAGCGGCAGACGAGATTTTGATAGCTCATTTGTTCCCCTGCCGTGCTGCTGCCGCGACGCTCGCCCTCGCTTCTAACCCTGAAAAAAAACTTACAGAATACAGTGTGAAATGAAATGATTGACGTAATGAAATGAAGGGACAGGGAATTCGGAGGAAATGGAAATCCTTCCCAGCATTCGCCTGGCGACCCAGGGAAACCTCCGAAAAAAAAAAAAAACCATGGATCAGGAAATTCGGCCACGGGGATCGAACCCGCGAGGTCACAGAAGTTACCGCCTGAGCCATCACGCTCGGCAGATTTGTGTATTAGTGTTTAACTAATGTAATATTTTTACTTTCTTTTCAAAATTACGAATTTATGAATTCTGTGCAACACCCGATGACTTGCATTTTGTTTCTAAAAAGCTATTAAATATGTCTGCACATTTAACACACGTATAATAGTGGTAGATCAACATGCGACGGCTTTTTGAAATATTTACATAAAAACTGCGAGATTTATAAAATTCACATAAACTTGTCCTTAATCTTTAAATTAGTTTAATATTATTACACTAAAATTTAGCTAAATCATGGCGTTCGCATAAAAACAGTAACTAGTTTTTATATTGTAAGATGTTTTGGTTAAAGTCGTTAGTTTACAAGGTAATTTTGAATAACAATTAGCTATTGAGCCCAGAATGCATTCTAAAAATAAAAGTGAATAGAGAAAACCTGGAATGTATTATTTTCTGGGACTATGTGCTCACAGAAACGGGCTAACTTATTTAGTGACTTACTGTACAACAAAGGGGAACCACACTGAACCGCTAATCTGGGAGACAGAAGTCTCTGGGAATATCAAGCGAGTGTATCGGAACTAGCGCATGTCACCGTGCTGGGTCCCTAACGTGTGCCAAAGATTTTTCGTGCGGCCGCCAGCATCACAGATCCCGGATATTTTCAACGCCTGCCCCCTCCGGTGGGGACAGGTGACCATAATCCCACCCTTACGCCGAAAACAGCATTTACAGAGTGTAAACACCACCGTACCCGTCCTGACGCCGACTCTTCCGATCCTGAAAGGCGAGTGAAATGAAGCTGAACAGAAATGGAAGGATGGGAAGACGGAGAAAAGAAAGTAACGAACCCAGCATTCGCCTAGTGACAAAGGAAAACCTCAAGAACCCCTTTAGTCAGATTGGTTGATCATGGGGAGTCGAACCCGGAATTCCAAAGGGTTAACCATCATATGATCTGAACAGAGAAATGCCAATCTTTGTAAATACCAATGAAACAAATCGCCCATTCAAGCATACTGTGGCAAATAGCACTTTGTTGCTTTTTCTGTCGCTTTATTTCCCTTAAAACTGAATCACAAAAACAGTTCTCTTTTCTTAACACAATCTACAATTCGTCGTGAGCTTAAAATTCCAAGCTAATCTGTCTTATAACCTACAGACACACTTCGTTAATATTCTCTCTCTGTCATAAACTGCTTCCAACGATACACTCATACTCATTCAAACAGGCTTAACTAAAAACTGCTAATAACTGTTTCCTTCAACACTTAAAGATCCCCTTCTCTCAACACCACATTCACTTATATATCCGAGAATGGCGTAGCACGGATTTTTCACGAAATCCACCTTTCCGTAAACAAGCCTACCACGTGAACAGTTTCTCAAACTGTGGAAACGCTTTGTTTTGCGCCGCTCATTGTCGTCCTTATTCTGGCCTCTCCACTGTTGTCGGGCCGCGTATTTACAAGTAGTGGTGTGAGGTAGCTTGCAGCCGGTGTCATAATGCATAGGAATAAAATAGCAATACAGCCCTATTGCAAAGTTGCATCATTTGCGTAGCCTCCTGTCTAAAGTGTCAAATGAGCCTAATTTTGTTATAGCAAAACAAAATGTGGTGGTTTCAATAAATTGTCATTAAATTTTAAGCTTTGTATCTCATGACAAAGATTTCCATAAAGTTGGTCGTACTCAAGAGTGCGTATTGCAGTTCCTGCATTAGATCGAAGAATGTAACTTTTTTAAAACGATACCTCATTTTTACGAGCACCCATTCAAATGCAAATAATACCTCAAATTCAGCTTTAATTAAATAATAATTAATATTATAAAAACAGTAAGCTGTTCTCGTACTATAAGACTGTTAGTGAATTCTGCAGATTAAAAAGTAGTATTTTGGGTAATATCTAAGCATTATTTTCTCATTGACCTCTAGGAGACTATTCTAAAAATAATAGTGAGCAAATGAAACTTGGAATGTCCTGGAGAGATAGAATTAGACTGAAAAATTCAATACCATTTCTAGAATTTGATCCACGAATCTTCGACTTTCAGTGATCTTACCAACTCAGCTACCATTTCAACATACCAGTCTGGCATTAAATTTCCCAACTGACTCGCATTTTTTCCGATAAACCACAAGGTGTTGTCAAATTCATTTGAGAAAACATACCCCAATGGCGACTTACAATCTCGTAAGTGCTCTAAGTCTTGGGATTCGTTGGTAACCACTATTAAGTCAATTACTGATGATTATTCTTTCACGTGTTCCATGTGTAGGCTAAGGTTGGAAAGGTATTATCAGATTGAAAAATGCAATTATATTGCCGGGATTTGAACCACGGATCTTCTACTTTGCGAGTCGTTGCTCTAATCGGCTGAGCTACCATGGGAAATATATACAAAACATATACAAATGTCTCACATTTAGCTTTAACTAAACCGTATTTCTTATAAAGTCATCCAGTACGATCTTATAGGATTTTTAGTTAATCTGAGGGACAAAAACTAGATTTTTAAAAACCAGCAATGTTTACCATTGATCACAGCATATTTTTCAAAAAATAAAATTGATAATTTAACCTATAATATACTATTTGCTGAGAAAATAATGAAAAATACATCTCAAATTTGGCTTTGATTAAATCATAATACTTGAAAACGGTAATCAGTTTCCATATTATAAGACTTTAAGTTAAAGTTTGTAGGCTGAATGAGCAATGTGTGCTATTGAACTCAAATTGTTATTCTAAAAATAAAAGAGTGTGAAGAAAATCATGGTTCAACAGACGTTAGTAATTAATTTTACTTTCGTTTAAGTACTATTTCTAATATGCACTATCGTCGAAAAAATGATATGTAATACAAAATGCAATAGGTAAATTGGAGAATCTCAGGATAAAAAAAGAAAACTTGAATTTTCAAACTCTTCCTCATTCTCTAATGAAACACTTAATACACTTGTATCGGAAATACTGTTACGTTTGTTTCACATATAAAAATTCAATTCCGTACTGTAAGCGGTTCTTCCAAAATGTGTAAGTTTTTGGAAATCTGTGCATCTAAATTACCATTACTTCTGTATGATTTCAATAACATTTTAAATCTTCTACAAATGTTGAGTTTCCGATATCTAAAACTTGAAGCTAATAGGTTCTCTGTAGTGGCGAAAAAATTACTAATTTGAACCAACGTAGTACCAAATATTAGTGATTAGATATGTTCTTATTTTGATTAGTTTATAATTTTCCAAGAACCTGAAGTTTCCTATTTTCATTCCTCTAAATTAAATATACAGAGTGTTAGGCCCGTGCAGTAGGTTTGGTGGTCTGCAGATTGAGCTTGGAAAATATATTTTCGTTTTAAATGTAAACCCCTAATGAGCAAGCAACCTCACCGTTTTGTGAGTGTAGCGGGTCATCTTCTCTAAAGGAGAAATTCATATAATTATGTAAGTACGTGTCTAGCCATAGAATAAACATTTGTACTGTCGATTGAAGATTTCGGTGCTTGTTTGGATATCTCGTCTCAGCAGTGCACTGTGAGCTGAAGCTATGTAGTCCAGATGCTTGTCGGGATTTCTTATCTTTTTCTTTCTTTTTTTAATGTCCTTAAAATGTTGGACCCTAGCTCCTTAGCTTACACATTGCGAAATAACAAGTACAACAGCAATAAATTATGTTTAAGTAGAAATTCTGCTTTAAGATGCAATATCTCAGTTACTGAGATTTCCTTGGATGTATGGTTTGGCCTTGTGAATCAGATGGAGGAGTTCAGAAAGATCGAGATATCTACTCAGGGCGGCTTAGCGATAAAGTGTGCAAAGAAATTCCAAGAAATTGTGTTTAGATTCCTGGCCATGGCACATACTGACTAGACTTTTGCAACTTTCGATGATGCTGGCGTAAAAGTATTGTTTAAAAATAAAAAATAAACTAACTGCTAAACTTCAACACAATACTCAACTCTGAAGAGGTGCCCTAACACTGGCTTGCTCACTCGCTTTTATAGTTCAGGCAAATTACCGACGAATTCTCTGGAAAACACATTTTTCTGTGAACTTCCCGTAAATAAGCCGGCAGTCGGAAGTTTCTCGAAAGTTTCTCGCGCTCATAGTCGCCTTGGTCCAGTATTTACAAGCAATGGGTGAAGTAGCACTTGATCAATTTGAGTAAGCTTTCACGGCCGGTGTCATAAAATACAGAATGAATATCGGGTTTGTGGGCCGTGGTCTTGTGCAAATTTTTCTTCCAGACGTTTCGTTGGAAGCTGCGTCGAACATCATCAGTGGTGTGACCGCAGTACTCTGTACTTTCAGCTCTGATTTCCAGTGTCTCTTTGATGGACGAGTGGCCGGCGTCACATTATTTATTATTATTATTATTATTATTATTATTATTATTATTATTATTATTATTATTATTATTATTATTATTATTATTATTATTATTATTATTATTATTATTATTATTATTATTATTATTATTATTATTATTATTATTATTATTATTATTATTATTATTAATAACATTAATAGTAGTAGTACCAGTAGTATCATTAAAAAAATAGAGACATGGTGAGAGAGTGAGGGGTGTCCAGGGAAGCATGGTTCTACACTTTCGAATCATGCACCTTACTGGATTGCATTATACTGAATATTATTGCATTATGGCAGGGTCTCTCAAATCTGAAAATCGGACAGGATGCAATCCAAGGTGCAGAAATTTCTTGCACCGTGCATCGTGGCAACTCGGTTAAGCTCGGCTCAACTTGCGTGCTGCAGAGCGAAGAAGCGAAAACTCGAGGAAACCTGTGTTGATATACGGCTTGCTTGTGAAATAGACACGTGCAATGGAAATATCTAATTATAAAGAAATTTGCTCCAAAGAAAGCAAAGAATGCCAAAAGTCCATTTAAATCGGAGTGGTAACCTTATTTTTTTAAAGTCGCGACCTTAATGCCTGGTGTGCGGCATTAATAACATGTACATTAATTACGTGTGTGAGAAAATAGTCTGTTGAAAGATATTTACACCCAGAAACCTATGGTGAAATCTTAGGGGACGCTAGAAAGGAAGAATTAAATGTGTTATATTTAGCAGAAAAGCATTCTTGATCACAGATAATGAGATTTGCACCAGTGCTTTCTAGACCATTAAAACAAAGGACCATATTTGGTATTAAAAACCAAATTGAACAGTTGTATTCCAGGCAGAAATTCAATATCGAGATTTCACCGAAAGTACATCTTTTGAGATTTCCTGAATCAGAAAAAGAAATTTGTAGCAATTGCTCTTGACACCACTAAGCATTCATTATATTAAAAAAAAGGTATTTTTTATTTCCAAAAAGAGTCACTTTTTTGTTTGTTTAGCTGCTCAAATTTTGTGCGAATGTGTTGTATAATATGATTTTCGTTCTGGTGCCTAATAATTTAATCTGTGTTACTTAAAAATTATTTCACATTCTTTCAAGATTTGAGTTTAAACAACAAATTAGGTATTTATCTCATACTTCCTGAAATTTTTCTGTTTAGCGATCCATCCCTAAGTGCGAACACACAGGCTAAGGGACTTCTCGTCTGTATTGTGAGAGAAATTCAGGAAATTGTTGTCCTGCAATGTTCTTGCACGTACTTCAACAGTAATAAATTGTTTCAATAGAATAAGATGGGTATGTGCCTAGGATTTAGCATGCTAGCTTACAAATAAAATTCACGGGTTCGATTCGAGTAAATAGGACTTTATGGGCTACAGCCACAAAATTCAAGATATACGAGTTGTCAAAAAAATATCTCAAACATATGGCATTTTAATCAAAGTCGTTGGAGCCATTTTCAAGAAACTCAAAATTTTCCATTTAAGGGGTAGTTTAAGCTGGAGCAATTTTCTTCAAAATCTTCGTGTCGTATCCCTGAATTACACTAAACTTAAATTCCAACACACACACACACACACACACACACACACACACACACACACACACACACACACACACACAAACACAAACACACACACGCACACACACACACACACAGGGACCTTTTTTCTAAAAATGCTTTTTTCGATTCAGGGACCTCAAAACATATAGCTATTTCCGGTGAAATCTCGACATCGAATTTTTGGGTGGAATACAATACTTCCTCACTTACCAGTAGAGAAAGTAAAAAATAAAGAAAATTCAAATTTCAGTCCCACGGTCCCTTAACACATTGACAGCAGTTTCACATGTTATCGCTATTTTCTTGACAATCACTGTGGTAAGCTGAAGTTTAGTGTGACACAAATACCTTGTGTTATTTGTAACATATGCGGACTGTACGGACGGACGGACGGACGGACGGACGGACGGACGGACGGACGGACGGAGCACCACTTCTCCGTGTTTACGTAGCGAACGCCCGAAAAACCAGGAGGCTATTATCCCGGTTCATGTAAATATTAACACGCTGGCCGCCTCTGAGTGGATTCTTGATGGGAACAGGAAGTTGCTACTGTCTGCAACAATAAACTTTGGTGTGTTCTCCTCGTGATGGGTATCATATGCCTCGCTACAGAACCCTTCTGATGGACCTGTGAGCGCTTCTAGAGCACATTCTTGTAAACATGTTTTGTGCTAACAAACATCCAGATAAAGTGCTGTCTTCATTTACGTTTCTTACAACCACTCATAAAGCATCATGAACAACATCTTGGAAACTCATAACTCCGTCAGCAACACTTCACATTTGTAGGTAGGTATTTGGAAAGAGGTCTAAAGAATGTATCTTCAATTAGCTAAGCGTTGCATGGTTACCTTTTTGCATTCTCCACTACGTATAGTAAAGCAGAGGAAGTACTGTACTCCGCCCAAAAACTCGATAAGGAATATGGGAATGCAGTAGGCTTTGAGCGATAGTCAAATATTTTAAAGCCTTCGAATTCCGTTCTATTTGCACGGTTAACATATAAAAAATGAATAGCGATGTTCCATTTTACAGAAGTATAAGTTCTTCAAAACCTACACAAATAACGAGAAATATCTCCGAAATGGTTCACTCTGCATCCTTGAAAGACAAACTTAAATACCAACTTTGGTTTTAACCTACTTTTCGTTTATGAGTTATGCTGTCCACACACAGACAAACAGACATATACACACACGGACCTTTTTCTAAAAAAGTTTTTTTTTTTTTTTTTTTATTCAGGGGAGGGGCCTCAAAACATATATTTCCGGTGAAATGCCGACATCGAATTTTTAGGTGGAATACAATACTTCCTCTACTTTACTAAACGTAGTAGAGAAAGTAATCAATGTAGGACATTTCCCAAAAATGTAGGACATTATTGGTCCAAGCAAAAATTAGCAACAATAATGTAAATTTTAATTAAAGTGGTATTCACAGAGATGAAAGGGGGGGGGGGCGATCACGTGACCACTACAAGCCTACATTCGGGTGAATAAACAACTACAGCATGACAATGCTATCGACTGTAGCGCATATTATTCGGTCGTCTCAGCTTATGAAAGAATGTGGTGGGTCCGAAAATCTGCAAGCCACCGAGATATTAGTTTATCTCAACAACAAATTGTGTATAATGCTGCAACAGTATAATTATTAAATAAAGAACATGCCTGAACCTGGCAGTTTGTAGTGTGCTGTTAAACACATACCACCTTGGTGGAAATACTGATTTTAAAGAACTGGCGGAGTTTGCACCATCAGCAATTTCGTTGCTTCACAGAAACACTTCTTGTGAAAGAGTTTTTTTCCAAACTACGTTTAATAAAAACCAAAATTAGAAACAGATTGGTGCTAGATACGGTAAATGGACTTATTCGGTCGTCTCAGCTTATGAAAGAATGTGGTGGGTCAGAAAATCTGCAAGCCACTGAGATGTTAGTTTATCTCAACAACAAATTTTGGATAATGCTGCAACAGTTGAGGAAGATGATGAACTTTCAGATGAATAGTGCGAGAAACACAAGTACTAAAGCTGTAATACTGATTGAAATCATCAACCTTGTAAGTGGATACCATAAACATCAATACTATTAAATTTCATAAGTGTTATGCTGGTACATTTATTGTTGTAGCATTTGGTTTATGATGTGCGATAATTTTACTTTTAAACATTAGCAACCCTGACCGGTGCTCCATCTTCATTCCTCGTATCATCAGTGTCACCGCCTGCGGTGCCGTATGTAGTGGGCGTTAAACACTGCAAAAAAAAATATAATACGTATGATGTGGATATGTGTAAGTGAACGCCATGATGCGCTGCAATGTGTAAGTTATTCGTGTTTGCTACATCTCTCCATAATTGTTATAAACAGTTATTTTGAGGTGCATTGTCTTTTTTCAGTGCTGGTGAACGAAGGGATGCATGTGTCGCCGTCAGATCGAGGGGGTAGCTCCTCGGTGGGTGGCAATGTAGCAGGTGCTATCAGCAAACGGAAGCGGTCGTGGTCCAGAGCAGTATTCTCCAACCTGCAGCGTAAAGGTCTGGAGAAGAGATTCCAGCTCCAGAAGTACATCACCAAGCCAGATCGCCGTCAACTGGCAGCGACTCTAGGGCTCACAGACGCACAGGTATTTACTGGGAGTAAGTTCTGTAGAAAAATTTATAAGAATGGAGGAAGTTGTATTTTGGTAAAAAAAGGAATTAAGTATGAGGTGATGGATTTATCTATTTTTGCATAGAGAGATGCTGTGAAGTGTGTGCCATTTTTTGAGTGATATTAATGCTATAGTTGTATCTTTATACAGACCACCAATTGGCAATATTGAGGTTTTTTTTAACTTTATTTGAGGAGTTATTAAATAATTTAGGAAAATGCAAGGTTAAATCAATACTTGCCACTGACTTAAATTTGGATTTAAGAATGACTTCAGGAAAAGAATTGCAATTTTATAATATTATTAAATCTTATGGTATACATTGCACTAGCTTGGAGCCGACTAGGTTACTATCATGTCTCGATTATATTTTTACTGACTATCAAGATTTTAGGTATCAAATTGAGGTTATTTATCCATGTGTAGCTGATCATTCTGCTTTATTGATGGTGTTAAAAGGTAATACTGTTTTTAAGAAAAATATAAGCAACAAATTAATCAGGAAATTTAGTGATTACAATTATCAATCATTCTTTTACCTCATTACAGCAGTCAATTTTAACTTTGTGTTTAATTTTGTCATTGATATTAATACATCTTTTACATATTTTATCAATTTTTTAAGTGAATGTTTTAATATATCTTTTTCCCTGAAATCAGTGAAGAGAGAGCAGACATATAAAATAAAGTGGTATACAGAAGAGCTTAAAGACCTTAAAAATCAGATTTTACTTTATCATGGCTTATATAAAAATACAAAGTTTGATATTTTCAGAGACAGTTATGTAAAACTTAATAAAATATATAAAAGTAAACTGAAGCTGGCAAAAAGTAATGCTTACCGTGATTTTATCAATCAATCTGATAATAAGTGTAAAGCTATATGGAAACTTATTAATAGAGAACAAAATGTCAAAATGAATTCCAACTCGGATATAATACCTGATGACTTTAATAATTACTGTGTGCAGTTAGTAAGGAATATCTCATCAGTTGCACAGTATAACTTTGATAAAGCTATGCTTTACTGTAAGAAGGTTAAATTACAAAATAATAATATTTTTAGCTGGAATAGTATTACAGAGAAAGATGTAATAGAAGCAGCAAACAGCTTATCCCAATCCAACAGTTGTGATGTTTATGGGTTTTCAAATCAGTTTATTAAGAAAGTAATTCCAGTGATCTCATTACCTTTGATGGTTATGTTTAACAGATGTCTCCAACAAGGAATATTCCCTGATTGTTTGAAAATTACAAAAGTTAGTCCTCTGTATAAAAAAGGTGATGTAACAAATTTGAAAAATTATCGCCCTGTGTCATTAGTTCCCATAATTTCAAAGGTTTTTGAGTACATATTACATAAGCAGTTAGTATTATATTTTGAAAATAATAATTTATTGGCAGCTACACAATTTGGTTTTAGGAAAAAGAAGTCCACTATTTTAGCATTACAAGATGTAGTAAATTATATTTTAGAGGCCTTTGAGACCAAAGCAATTGTGTCACTTATCTTAATTGATCTTACTAAAGCTTTTGATAGTGTAATATCAGAATTACTTATTTCTAAGTTAAAATATTATGGTCTGGATAATAACAGTTTGAAAATATTACATTCTTATCTGACAGGAAAAAAGCAATATGTCTCTGTAAATAACAACAGTTCACATTTCATGGAATTAACTCATGGGGTGCCCCAAGGCTCAATATTAGGTCCTCTTTTGTTTATAATAATGATTAATGATCTTGTATATGCTCTACCAGATGTGCCAATTCTGTATGCAGATGACACTACTTTGAGAACCAGAAACAAAAACGTTGAGGTATTGAATCATTTATCTTATGCTAATTTTACAGCTGCTAAAAACTGGTTCCATGCAAATGGCTTTTTGTTAAATCAGGAGAAAACACAAATAATGAAGCTAGGATTAAAGATTCCAGATGAAGAGATGACAACTGTAAATCTGTTAGGTTTTGTACTTGACTCGAAGCTTTCATGGAAAGCTCATGTTCATAATGTAGGCTGTAAGCTGTCACGAGACCCTTATTTAATAAGAAAGTTAAAGTCTTGTATATCTCTGGAAGGATTAAGAAATATATACTTCACACTGTTTCAAAGTCATGTTACATATGGGATACATTTATGGGGCAATAGCCCCCATGTTAAGGAAATATTGTTGTGTCAAAAAAGAGTAATTAGGAACATGCTAAACAAGAAACCAGATGAACATTGTAAACCACTATTTTTACAGTTGAAGATACTCACTGTTTTTAATTTATTCATATTGTATGTTTTGGTATATGTCCATGCTCACCTGCATCAATATGATTTAAGACTAGACACTCACAACATTGACACTAGAAATAAACATAAACTAAATATACTAAATTGTAGACTTACTCTGACGAAGGAGACTTATTATTTCAAAGGTGTAGAATTTTATAATAAATTAGATATTAAATATAGATAATTGAGCATGAGTGTTTTTAATTTATAATTGGCTAGTTGCAAGACCATTTTATTCTATTAGTGATTTTAATGACTATGCTGCAATTGAATATTAATTTATACATGCATGTAGGATGTTTTTAGTTATTGACAATGTCTAATTTTTTTGTATAATTATGATCCTGGTTATGATTTTAATGACTACACTCCTATTGAGTATTAATTTGTATATGTATATGTGACAATGTCCTATTCTTATATATGTATGATCTTGGACAAATAATTTGATTGATTGATTGATTGATTGATTGATTGATTGGTTGATTGGAAAATCGTCACTCCACAGCGTTTAGGAGCATATTGGATAAATCCTTGTAAAGAACAATTGTAAACTTACATTACAATTTCACCGCCATGTGGCTAATTTCGAAAGTCAAATGCCATTCTGTAGTTTATATACGAGTAGTAACCTTATATCTTATATAATTAAACGAGCAATTCTTGTATATATATGTATATTCCGCGCAATTTGGAAACGGCTCTAACGATTTCGATCAAATTTTGTAATCAGATAGGGTTTTGCTTTTTAAGTTCAGCTATATAGGTGTAATTCCCGAAAAAACGCGATTTTACATAAAAAATGACATTTTTTTATTCCCGCCTCTACGGTGCAATTCTTGTATACCTCTAAAGATTTGATTAAATTGTTGTATACATGCATGTTACATTCACAGCGTTTTCTCTAATCACTTTTAGGTAACACATTCACATCTCTTTCTCTACTCACTCTTCTATAAACAATTTTCCATAAAAACGTGGATTTGCATCAAAAAACATTTTTATCCGCACATTTAAAATAAGTCCTACCATGTTCTATATGTTTGAAATATAAATGCTATTACATTCACACTGTTTTCGCCTCTCACTTTTAGGTAACACATTCATATCTCTTTCTCTACTCACTCTTTTACAAACATACATTTTTCCATGCACTTGAAATATAAGTGCAACGTATAACATTCACACGGTTTTTCTACTCATTTTTATTTTACTAAACACGATCACATTTCTTTCACTACTCCCGTTTCAGCGAACAATTACGAACAATTCATACAATTTTCTATATGATTGAAACAGAAATGCGTATTAAATTCACATGGTTTTATCAACAGCTTTTCTTCCTGTAGTATTTGTTATTGTTCAACAGTCCTTTTGCTTAGTGTTGCTCCGATGTTTTAATAAAAAGTAAAGAAATATTTAAAAAAGTAAAGTAATCACAATTGATGTCAGGAGTGCGCCGAAAAGCACGATATGGAACAGTTGATGAAATAAATGTTAACCAAGATGGACATAATGGGAAATGAAATGAATTCTGGAATGCGGCAGAGGAAACAAATATGAAAACCGAATTGGAAAAATGTAAACTACGGAATAGAAAATATAGGAACAAAAATGGATAAAATGAAAACAAAAATGGAAGGCAAACTGAAAATGTAAACTCCGAAACAGAAAAGAAGAAGACGGGAATGTGTAATGTGAAGATAGATCTATCGGAGAATACTAACGAGCGACTGGCCAGGCTAAAGGAAGCCATGGAAGAACTCGACGGAAAGATAAAGGACCTTGGCGAATGTGTTAACGCCCTGGAGTCAATCGCAGCAGCAAAGAACTGAACTCCATAATGGAACAAATGCTCAACGAAAACATGAAACTGGGTGGGTATCTATGGGGGAGGCCTGCGTTCAGCAGTAGACGTTTTACATCTGAAATGGTGGTGTTTATGAAATATTTGTATCTCGGAAATGATTCTTCACAATTGCGACTAAAATTGTTATTTAGTTAACGTTTTGACTTTCAGTTTATCTAAATAAGTATCTTCTCCCACAAAAAACAAGATTTCACAAAAACAGAGGCGAAAAATGCCGAGCGAAGCTCGGTCGCCCAGGTACTTAATATTATAAACAAAGAAAATGTGTATGTTTGTATCCACAGGGTTATCTCAAAACCCACTCAACCGATTTTTGCTTTCTCTACTACATTTAGTAAAGTATTGTGTTCCACCAAAAAAATTCCATGTCGAGGTTTCACCGGAAATATACGTTTTGAGACCTTCTGAACAAAACAAAAGCATTTTTGAAAAAGGGTCCGTGTGTGTGTGTCTGTCAGACTGTGTACAGCATAGCCCAGAAACGAAAATTCGGTTAAAAACCAAAGCTGGTACTTAAGTTAAATGCCCTTCAAGGATGCGACACGAATATTTTGAAGAAAATAGCCCCACCCTAAACTACCCTTTATGTACATAGAAACTTTTTCGAAAATTTTTATTTTCTTTAAAATAGCTCTAAAGATTTTGATTAAAATGCCATATGTTTGAGATATTTTTATGAAAAATGAAATGTATATCTTGAATTTTCTGGCTATAGCCCATGAAGCCCTATTTAGTCTGGATGACTTTTGCATCCGTAAGAGGTAGACCAAATTTTACTATACAAAAAGATGTAGATCTTGCTAAAACACACAAAATATATGTCCAAATAATTTTTTGTAGAGTGAACCATTTCCGAGATATTCCTCGTTATTTGTGTAAGTTTTGAGAACGTATGCCTCTGGCAAATGAAACATCGCTATTCATTTTTTATGATAACCGTACAAAGAGAACGGAATTTGAAAGCTTTAAAATATTTGACTATCGTTCAAAGCCTACTGTATTCCCATATACCGTTGCACGTGCACGAAAACGAGCAAAAAGATAATCTCTGCAAATGTCTATCTCAACTAACACGAAGAAGATATAAGAATGAGTTTGTAAGAATGGTTAATACAAGAGTAGAAAAAGTCATGTGAGTGCAACACACCAGATTTTTATAATTCTTTCACCATTGAAAAACTCTTCTCTCTTATGGACATGGTTTGTAAAACAACTTTTAATATAATTCCATATGCTACCAAAAGATTAAAAATGAATCACAATGCTCTATTACTTGAACACAACACACTGACATAAAAAGACATGCTTGCAAAAAGGGCTATGACTTAAAGTTGAGAATGCCATGGAATAGAAAATAGCTGTTGTTATTATTGTTATTGTTACTGTTTATTATTACCTATTATTATTATTATTATTATTATTATTATTATTATTATTATTATTATTATTATTATTATTATTATTATTATTATTATTATTATTATTATTATTATTATTATTATTATTATTATTATTATTATTATTATTATTATTATTATTATTATTGCGCTTGCCTGTAGCGCGGAGGACCCGGGTTCGATCCCCGGTACCAGCATGGGGATTTTATCCCCTCTGGGAGGTGTGGCACGGGGTGCACTCAGCCTCGTTAGGTCCCGGGGGGACCAATTGAGGAGCTACTTGATGGAGAAGTAGCGGCCCCAGGTCGAGAAGACCGCATAACTGGCCGGGAGGGCTCGGGGCGCTGACCACGTCCCACCCTCCAGTACTGCACCTCACCAATGACGCCTGTAGTGGGCAGAGGTGGGGGACGCAGCGGCTGGGCGGTAGGCCTTGGCCCTCCGTGGGCTGTCGCACGGGGTTTACATTATTATTATTATTATTATTATTATTATTATTATTATTATTATTATTATTATTATTATTATTATTATTATTATTATTATTATTATTATTATTATAACTATTTATTATTATTATTATTATTATTATTATTATTAATGGGCAGCACCGTGGTCGAGTGGTTAGACCGCTCGTCTACTACCTAGGCGGCCCGGGTTCGATCCCAGGGACCCACATGTGGTATTCGTGGTGGACAAAGCGGCGTCTAGGTGGGTTTCTCAGGGTTTTCCGGTTTCTCCCGCGACTCATTCCACCAATTGCTCCATAATCACCTTTCCATTCACCAATTTCGCCTACATTTCATATCATTCTCTTCCTCACTCTCATACCTGGCTGATCACCCGCTTCCAGGTCTTCACTCTATCTGGCCCATAGGTTCCTGTGCTCCTCGACAGGCGTCGGACCCTAGGCACTGGCTTGTAAGTCCTACATAAGAGGAGGGTAAACAGGTAAAGAAGAAGATTGTTGGTATTTATTCAAGTTTCCGTTTTGAGTTTTTCTCATCCACACAGGGACCTCTTTTCTAACATTACCTTCTTTGATTGCAAAGTCCTAAAACCACACATTTCCTAGTTTTAATAGAATGCAGTGCCAATTCACCCATTAGTTATGTGATAAGGGAAGTAAGAACGGATCCAGCAAGACTTGGCCACATCACAAATGTCTGCAAATCGTACCTTAATGCAAGTTTGCCTTTGTTGCAGGTTAAGGTGTGGTTTCAAAACCGGAGAATGAAGTGGCGTCACAGTAAAGAGGGTAAGCATCTTGGGCATTCCGACAACAGGAAGGAACATGGCGGCCCTGACTCATCCTCGCAGGAACCGGAAATTGATGTGCAAACTGTGGACAGCTAAAGGACAGATAGCGACAGTGAAATCAAGCTCAGAGGAGAATGAGAGAACAAGGGGACTATGTGAAAGAGACTGTGCAATAACAATAGCAAGTAATTCAATAAATTTAAGGACTAAAACAATGCAAATATAAAAATGTAGAACAGAGAACCATCTTTGACCTATCATAATGGTCTTGGAGAACTTCGAACCATATCCTATATCCTAAAGGTAGGATCATGCTAAATCCCCAAGATTTAACTGCAATATTGACTCAATTTTCAATGTGAAGTAAAGACTCAAGCATGCGAATTAGACGAATTAAATCCATGCATTTATGATTGTTAATGTCGCTTAATTTGCTACCAGTTTTGTTATTTCTAATTCAATAAAGGAGTTCTCGTCGAAAGTAGAAGTGAAAATAAATTGCGAGATTTTATTGTTGTGAAACAAGTTTCTTTATAGAGCGCTATCAGCTAAAATAAATAATTAACCACTGGATTTGACTGCCTCTGTGATCTGGCGGTGGGTAACATGCTACTTCCAAGTCCAGAGTTCTATTCCCGGCCGGAGAATAGCCTTACGTAGCATTATTCTCCATCCTCATAAGAGTCTGGAGGCATGAGCAAGAGTGTAAATATGTATGTGAATTTGAGAGAAACGTCACATCATGATAGCTAAATGACCCTTGACAATCAAAGCCCCCCTCAAAAAAGAAAGAAAGAAATGGAAGAAAAGGAAGGGGAGAAAAGGAAAGGAAGGAAGAAAAGGAGGAAGGAGGGAGGAAGGAAGAGTGGAAGGAATGGAGGAAGAAAGGGAGGAAGGCTTGGAGGAAGACAGGGAAGGAGGAAGGAAGGAAAGAAATGAGGGTGGCTGGGAGGGAGGGATGAGAGGGAGAGAGGGAGACAGGGAGGAAGGGCGGAAAGAAGGGGGAGGCAGGGAGAGAGGAAGACGAGAGAGAGGTATAAAGCCCGGGAGGGAGAGAAGAAAGAAGGGAGGGAGGGAGGAAGGCAGGAAGGGTGGAAAGAAGGGAGGGAGGAAGGGAGGAAGGAAGGGAGGAAGGATATTGTAATTTACATGTATATATTCTATCTATAAACTGCAGCAAATTACAGCAGCATTTTGCTCCCGCAGCAAAATAAATTATAACGTTGTAAATTTCGACGGGCTCTTAAACCCTACTCACTCATTCACGTTGTAAATGGTGATATATCGCACTTTCTTGTTGCACTTCAAATCTTTTAATACCGAAAAATTAACGTTACAACTCAAGTTGCAGTCTATAATTTCCATATAACTAAAAATGAAACTCATTAGCTCAGCAAATGTTGAAAATACAACAATAAAATACAGATAGTTAACTCAGGCACATTCAGTTAAATTTCATTACTCATGAGAAGCTTATATTTCAATAAAATATGACTTTATATTTATTTATTATTTATGTACTTATTTTTCCCCCCAATGAAAGGTTTGCCCATACGGATAAAATACAGGTACTAAATACAACTGAGCAAATGGCTCCGCAGTAACGCGTGAGGTTCCCATTCGGGAGGTCCCGGGTTCTATTCCTATCGACCGCCCAGTCCGACCTTGAGTTTTTCGTCATTTTCCTGGTCGGTAGGCGAATGAATCCCTTTCATTCCTTTTCCTTCTCATGTTTCAGGTGTGCTTCTAGGTTTCGTGGTGTGTGCTTGCTCAAAGGAAAGAATACTCCCCTGGACACTAAGGGACTACTGGTCGACCGGTCATTCATCGCTCTTTCCAGGTAGCTCCAGCAGTGGGATGAGTCTTCGAGTCTGGAACTGTTAGGGACTTCCAGGCGTTCTGTGGCCTGTATCCTCCTGTTGTTTCTTTATTTCATCCCATCCTCCTAGGGGTGCTGAGCACCAATAGAACTCCTGTAGGTTGCAGTGAGCGAGGTTCCTCCATCATGTATACCACATCCTAAATACAAATGTTATTGAACAATATGTAATGGTGATACATTGATACTAATTAAATAAATACATAAATGAATAAGTAAGTAAGTGAGTGAGTAAGTGGGTAAGTGAGTGAGTAAATAAGTGAGAAAGTGAGTGAGTAAATAAGTGAGTAAATGAGTAAGTGAGTGAGTAAATAAGTGAGAAAGTGAGTGAGTAAATAAGTGAGTAAGTGAGTGAGTGAGTAAATAAGTGAGTAAATGAGTGAGTAAGTGAGTGAGTAAATAAGTGAGTGAGTAAATAAGTGAGTGAGTAAATAAGTGAGTGAGTAAATAAGTGAGTAAGTAAGTGGGTAAGTGAGTGAGTAAATAAGTGAGTAAGTAAGTGGGTAAGTGAGTGAGTGAGTAAATAAGTGAGTGAGTGAGTAAATAAGTGAGTAAATGAGTGAGTAAGTGAGTGAGTGAGTAAATAAGTGAGTGAGTAAATAAGTGAGTAAGTAAGTGGGTAAGTGAGTGAGTAAATAAGTGAGTAAGTAAGTGGGTAAGTGAGTGAGTGAGTAAATAAGTGAGTGAGTAAGTAAGTAAGTGAGTGAGTAAATAAGTGAGTAAGTAAGTGAGTGAGTAAATAAGTGAGTGAGTGAGTGAGTAACTAAGTGAGTGAGTAAATAAGTGAGTGAGTAAATAAGTGATTAAGTGAGTGAGTAAATAAGTGAGTAAGTAAGTGAGTGAGTAAATAAGTGAGTGAGTGAGTGAGTAACTAAGTGAGTGAGTAAATAAGTGAGTGAGTAAATAAGTGATTAAGTGAGTGAGTAAATAAGTGAGTAACTAAGTGAGTGAGTAAATAAGTGATTAAGTGAGTGAGTAAATAAGTGAGTAAGTAAGTGAGTGAGTAAATAAGTGAGTGAGTGAGTAACTAAGTGAGTGAGTAAATAAGTGAGTGAGTAAATAAGTGAGTGAGTAAATAAGTGAGTAAGTGAGTGAGTAAATAAGTGAGTAAGTAAGTGGGTAAGTGAGTGAGTGCCTATTTATATAAGCTTAGGTTTCTGATTCATTGAAGATTAGGTTAGGTTTAAGCTTTTATATAAATAACTAGTTATATTTGCAACCAATGATAACACCAAAGCACGGGAGTGAAGCAAGCTTGCGTTCCTTAACAGTGCCCCGCTATCATGTAAGCAAAGATCTCTAATTCAGGGGCGTTAGGTTAAGTTTGGTTTAGTATGTGTATATGTAAGTTATATTAATTAGCAACCAGTAGTTACTCCAAAGTACGTTCGCTTCGGTCGTGTGCGTTTCTTACATGATGCTCATAACGGTCCCACTGTTTATATAAATTTATGGTTGTGATTCCCGACATTTATTTCTTGTGATGAACTATCAACAATACACTGTCTTTATGTTTATATGAGCGGGAATCGAAGAAGAAGAAGAAAAAGAAAACACTAGGACTGTATACATTTATTAGGAGTAGCACAACATTTAACATCCGAACAATAACATTCACTTAAATATTTTTCTCTTTTATTACATTTTTTAAATACAGTTTCATACTTCTTTTTTAAGTTTTCCTCGCCTATAGTGTGCCAGGTTTAAGTTGAAACATGGAAAGTAGAAAGAAGTAGCACAATATTCCACACAACAGTTGGTAATTCTTAAACTGCCTAATCTCAAAACTTTTACTATTGAAACTTACTGTTTAAATTCTGGATTACAAAAGTTGCTCCAATTTCCCAACACCCACGTGTATGAGTACGAAATCCAGCAAGGCAAGGACGGCTAAACATATCAGTATATTTTCCACATTTCTGTAAAAACTCCTCCATATTTAAAACATATAAGCGATTCTGAGAGATTAGACAGTGAAGGGTGACAGTGACTGTTTCTGAGTACTGGGCCGTAATTAGCGAATCCACTCCTGGAACCGTTACATAGCAACCAAATTGTCTTGTTTCAACTTGAACCTCACACACTACATTTGTTCCCCAGCTCAGAGTCTTAAAGGAATGAAGGGTGGAGGGGAAAAAAATAAAATAAAATCTGCACATCTATAGTCCTGGCATCTATAATCTACACCAGGACATAGTATCCAGCGATTTTATTTTTATTCAATTTATTTTCAATTTTATATGAATACACTTGTAGACCAAGTAACTACTAGATTAGGAAAACAATTACATGTAGGTAATTATTAATTTACATCAAGCTATGGTGATACTTGAAATCAAACTCGAGCCTCACTTCTTCTTTTTCTTCTTCTTCTTCTTCTTCTTCTTCTTCATCATCTTCTTCTTTTTCTTCTTGCTGCATCTAATCTTCCCACTGGAGTCCAGTATTCTCTTCTCCTGTTCACTCTAGATGTTCCATCTTCTTCTCGTGGTTCAATTTGTTGTCCGACTTCTAGCGATCTCACTTCTTGATGTTGAACAACTGTCGAAGGATGAATGGTTCTATTTGATCTTCGAGGTATCGTTTCTTCAGGTTCAATTCTTTCTTCTACTTCTCTTATTCCTTAGAGTTGTCGATATTCCTCCATAACTGCAGTAGAAACGACCCTGGTCATCTCTTCTATTATCAAGAAGTCTTGCTTTGTCCCCACCATATCCCAGACCTTTTCTTCCCAACGATTTTCTGCCATCTTGTAATAACTGTCTATATTTTGAACATTCAAGTACCACGTGCTCTGGCGTATCTGTGATGTTACAGATCTCACAATAATCCACACTTTTGCTTCCTATCAAAAGGACCATGGCCAGTTAAACATTGCACACCCTCCTTCGTAGGTTGAATCTGTTTGTAACGTATATTCCGGAGAATTCTACCCTGTTTGATGTTAGCTCAGAATAGTGGAACTTATATGTTGTTTTCAATTCGTGCAGTACATTTAGCTTATGAACCGTAAACAATGTTTTCAACTAGTCTTTCTCTCACTGATCATTTTCATTTAAGTATGCAGTTTACATTGGCCTAAGATAGTTCTGTGGAATTGAGGTCACACTGTATGGGCAAGCAAACGACAATGTGGCCCAATGGAACCAAAGTTAGTACTACTGTCACAAGCGCGACTAGGAGCACCACACGAAAAAGCGGTTAAAAACCAAAGTTAGTATTTAAGATTAATGTCTTTTAAGGATGCGACACGATGATTTTGAAGAAAATTCTTCCACCCTTAACTATCCTTTATATGGTTAATTTTTCGAAAGTTTTTATTTTCTTGAAAATGTCTCTTAACAATTTTTATTAAAATGCCATACTTTTAGCTATTTTTATGACAAATGAAACGTGCATCTTGAAATGCATATCTTGAATTTTCTGGCTATAGCCCATGAAGTCGGCGGCGCCGTGGCCGAGCGGTTAGCGCGCTCGCCTACCACCTAGGCGGCCCGGGTTTGATCCCAGGGACCCGCATGTGGTATTCGTGGTGGACGAAGCGGCGTCAGGGCGGGTTTTCTCCGGGTACTCCGGTTTCTCCCGCCATCTCATTCCACCGGTGCTCCATCTTCATGTATCATCAGTGTCACCGCCTGCGGTGCCGTAGTAGTAAAAGCGGGCGTTAAACACTACAACAACAACAGCCCATGAAGTCCTATTTACTCTCGAAGACTTTTGCGTAACTGGTAAACCGTAAGGGACAGACAGAATCGTACTATATAAAAAATATAGACCTTGCTAAAATGCACAAATGTCAGTTTTTTTGTAGAGTGAGCCATTTCGGAGATATTCCTTGTTATTTGTGTTAAGTTTTGATGAACTGTCAAATGGAACATCGCCATTCATTTTTTTATATGTTAGCCGTGCAAAGAGAACATAATTGGAAGCTTTAAAAGATTTGACTAGGTGTCGTTCAACGCCTAGTGTATTCCCATTTTCTCCTTGCAGCTACAAGAAGATAATTTCTGCAAATGTTTATCTCAACTATAACACGGAGAAGGTGTAGGAGTAAGAGTTTATAAGAATGGCAAGTACAAGAGTAGAGAAAGTCATGTGAGTGCAGCACATCAGATTTTTTAAGGTTGTAACCAATGCAGTAATGTATTTAGCTAGACAAGAGCTTGCTTTTCGTGGTCGCGATGAAAGTTCATGTTCATCTAACAGGGGAAATTTCAAAGAATGGTTGTCTATTAATTCTGACAAGTCCGTTTACAATAAAATCAAAAGTATCTTCACTGGGGATTCGAAAACAATGCAGAACGAGATTATTGAATGTATTTCGCAGTACATTGATGATTATATTAAACTTAAAATGTGCAGCAGCAACTTTTTTCAGTTCAGATTGACGATACCTACTACAGATATCACACAAAAATAGCAGTGTTCTATAATTGTCGGACTAGTAGACACAGTAGACGCCATAGTCGAACGCTTTTTGGGCTTTTTTTATGTCATTCGCGATAGCATTATTTGCCTTGCTTAATTCAGTGTTGGGACAGTGTTACTGTCAGTTAAAACTTATAGGACAGTGCTACCCTGGTGCCAGTGTCATGTCTGGACGTTTAAATGGTTTGCAAAAAAGGGTAAATGATTTTGCACCACAGGCAGTATATTCATTGTTTAGCCTACAGGCTGAATTTAGACATACAAAGGACAATGAATGAAATTTATCAATGCATCTTTTTTGCTGATATTGTTGGAATCCCTCCATTTTTACATAGCTCTGCCAAGAGAAGCTATGCCCTAGACAGCCTTTTAGGGCGGCGTGTACCCATTGCAACAAACACCCGATGGAGTTCATACTCAAAATTGCTTAAGTGGTTGAAGAAAACTGGGGTGATCTCAGTAAGGTTTTTCAGGAGATAGCAGATGTCTCACCAGACAACAGTTCGGCTTTCAAATGGTTTTCTATATAATCTGAATGACTTTGAATTTGCATTTTTGATCAATGTTTTTAATAAGATCTTTCAGGTTACTGGTCTTCTGTTTGATGTTCTTCAAAAAATATCTCTTGACAGTTTTCTGTCAGAAGCAAATAGAAAATAGTTATCATATACTTACTTCAAAGAAAAAGAACTGATGAAGTTTTCATAAAGTTTTTTTGGAACAGCAGAACAAAGGGGGGGGGGGGGAGTTTTCTGGGCGAAAATATGCTAAATTATCCCAAGATGAACATTTCCAGAAGTACAAATTGTATGTGATGAGAGCTTCACCTAAAGTTTAGGTCACGAGCCGCCATTAATGGTAAGTAGTTTACAGGACTCCGAAGCTGTAACATCTACTCCAGCAGCAATTCTTAAGGAGGTGGCCCGCTAGCTCAGACGGTAAAGCATCTGCCGGGAACCGAGCCCGAGATCCTTTTCTCGGGTTCGATTCTCGGCTGGGAGGGTGGCACTAGAGTCTGGAGGTATTTTTTTTAATCAGTGATTTTTTTTGCGCACAAATGTCCTCCTTTACTTTAGAACATTGCAGAAAGGATCTCGGTACTCAGAAGGTTATGATTTTTTGACAAATTATTATCCATTTAAATTAAACAATAGTCCCAAATAGTAACATATATTTTATGACTATTGCAGTGAAGGCACAAGGCGGGAAAACTAGAAAACAGGCTTGTCAACTGAACGCACAACTTGACATTCTTTGGTACTCTATTTCAAATGTGTATAGCTTCTTCCAGAAGCGCTAATTTCGTGTACAAAACCTCTATTGGGTTTTCTAAGCTGACAGTGATAAGTGATAAGTATCTCTGAATACGAAGGAAACACTAGGGTGAGCTAAACCAGTAACGCTATTTCAAAGGCTGTGGTTGCAGACTTTGAAATTCGCTTCAGCATGGGAAACTTATTTGTCTAGTTTGTCAACACTGCTAAAAGAAGGGAAAAAATAGGGAAAAGAAAAAAGATAGGAAGTGACACTGACATCTCAAGAACTATCAAATTGTTGCTGGGTGTAGGATTATGGAAATGTCTTGTGATCTGTGAATTTAGTATAAGGATTTGATCAAGAATGGCAGGTTGCTTTGAAAATGTGCAATTCCCTCCTTGTGTATGGTTCGAGGGTGATGACAAAAGAAATCCCATTGCATCTCTCATAGCAGGAATTCTGGTATAGTAAAATAATGCAATAAGTTTTAATATATATTACATAATATTTAATTCTGAAGCATACAAAGGAATGCAGAGAGTGAACTGATTATTTCTGTCATAACATCATGATCTCTAATTGTTTACTCTAAATAGATCACTGCAACTTCGCATCAAAGCTGCCTTCTTAAATGTTATTGTGCAGGCTAAGCGTTCTTGATGTGCCAGAAATGTTATAATAAATTGATAAATGAGTAATATTTTACTTTCCCTTCCAGTAAGTATAAGATCATTGGACTTCTTTGCAACTCGTGTATAGGTTAAATTGCTTAACCACTTCTGCCAAGTATTGGGTGTATACGCCCATAAACAAACACATTTTCTCTCTCTGACCTAAATTTAACTCTGAATTAAGTTTAGAAACCAAAACGTCCAGTGCTAAAGCCTGCACTCGCCTCCTGTACATTTTAAAGGTAGAATATGCAGTTAAGCTGGAGTTGTCACCTCTGTAATTCAGAATTTTCAGTTGGGAGGCATTGCTCCCCCAGCAATCAGTTTGAATATTTCTTTCTGATTTGCAGGAATGCCTTCAGTCGGTATATTTTCGTAAAGTTTTTGAATTTCAAGCAGCAGTTAAAAGTCAATAATGAAATTTTCATATTAACTGTTTTGTTCTGCAGTTGTGTACAAAAGGTTACCCAGTTTTGTCTTTGAACATTGGTTTTATGATATCTGTAAAAAGTATTTTAACAGTATGTTCCATTTCATTAAATTTAAAAGCATGTCAGACCAATTACCACAATATTCAAATTGTTCAGTTTTAGAATTGCCACTATTTGTTACCATATCTCTATATGATTTTTCGTATCTTGAATGTGAGCAGAGACTTGCCAGAAATCCCACAAATTTAATCATAACTGTACTATTTGGTATCCTGTAATAAAAATCATAAAATTTGTGGTGCATTAAGTTTTTTTTTTTTTGTTTTTTTTTAAGATGATTATTGCTATAATATAGTAAAGAACTTTGATAGGAATGGAATGACTGAAATATATATTGAAATACTTCAATAGCGCTTGCTGTAAATAAGACTTGTGAAGGGCACTGGCCATTGAAAGCTGAAGAAATTTCAGCAGTTTAATTAATTTTACTATTAGATTTGCTAAAACACCATAGGATATTGTGAAATTAATTTAAAATTACAATTGACGTCTAATTAAGAAAACACCTATTGAAATGAATGTATACATGGTGATTGTTTCAGTTTTTCGTGGGATGGTGGTTCATAATTGATGTTCAGGCTGCCACTCCTGATAATATTCAGTTTAACAAGGCATACCATGTTTGTGGAGTGTTTGGAACATTATCACTGTTTATGTAAGTATTATCTAACTGAAAGATTTAAATTCATTAGTATTCACTTTTGGCCTTTTTTGTGTTTTTCCTGAGATGAACTGTAGAATCTGTTGACATTTAAGCCAGTAAATATAAGCAGAATTGCGAGGTCTCCGGTGTAGTATATTTATCTCAGGGTTCTAGAGATAAACAAATTGCTGACTTCCATAGTTTGGTTATGCTAAATTCTGGGCATCTCACTTTTCTTTGTGATTCTACTAATTCTTTTTCCTGTCCTGATTTTTCCTTCTGCAAATTAGAAGTGGAGCAGACCATAGATTGAGAAGTGGATTTTAGATTTTAAGGTCATGAATACAGTAACATCTAGCTTCCATCTCCATCTGAGATTAAAATTAGAAGCACATAAATACTGATTGGAAGGAAGAATATTTAGGGTTTTGTTTATTTGCACAAGTTTACAGATGGAGAGAAGAAAAGTTTGAAATATTTTATAAAGAATTGAATTCAGGAAGAGCAAAAATACTACAGGAGAGGATAGAGAGCTTACTAAATATAGGAAAAATTGAGCAAGCTTTAGAATTAGTAGAATTTATACTCATTGCCAAATAAGAAAGGGATTGACAGTTGCTATCCATATGGTGGAAGGGTTTAAATGAACAAGAGGGGATGGGTGCATCATCGTGATCGTCATGGCAACGACAAGAGCAACCAATTAGAGCTAAGATGTTTCTATAGCAATGCTAAACCAGTGCTGTCGATATTTAACACGTGATTAGCATGTGCTTGATCTGCAATCTAGCAGTAACATAAACTGTGCATTTTATCTTGTTTTCCGTGCAATATACACAATGTCTCCCTCCAGCTCCAGCTTGCAATGTTTGTATCTGAGATTGTGGTGTGCTGACAAGTTTGTTTGCATCATTCTATTTATTGTGGTTATTTGCCTTGTATTTACGTGTGTCTGAATCTGTGTATCTGTGTGTATGTTGTGAGCATTTACAACTGTCTCACTCTTTTAATGAATAATTATGTCCAAAAATATTGACAAAGACAGCATAGCCAAACGAAAAACTTAACTTACTCAGGAAGCGGTAAGGTACATATCCCAATTAAAGGTTTATGCAGTTGATGGTATTGCTGAAGAACATGGTCGCAAAATTGTTTGGTATCGCCCTTTCCTAGAGTACTCCAATTTAATTAATTTAGGCCAAAATAAAGGGTTACATTGTGCAAAACAAAGATTTCACTGTGTCGTTTGTAATAAAGCTACATCAATAAAAAGCTGAAAACTGTGAGCAAGTGGTTACCGATATAAAGGACATAATAACTGCAACATGGGAAAATGGAGTCTTAGAAGCAAGGATAGAACAGTTTGTCATTTCTGTGGGTAATTCCAGTAACAAGAGCAATAATGCAAGCGATTCGGATATCAGCGGCATTTTCCATTACAATATTCCACAGGTATGCTATTGTTTTCGAATACGAATATAAATTATACCTGCTCTACATTCGAAACGCAATCCAACCGTCTTCTTACACATAATGCTAACGCACTCTCCACGTGGCGCGATAAGCGGCAACGTTGCCTCTCTTTCTCTGTCAACACCTTTCTTGTTTGGCACCGATAATGGCTTAAAAATGTCAGTAGAATGAAAGTTGAGAGTTAAAGGTAAGAACATACTTCCCCATTATATATAAAACAAAATGTTAATTATAAGGAGAAGTGTTAAAATAAGCAATTCCAAGAGAGGGGAATAAATTGTAGGTTTACATATTTCTCAGTAATATACATCGCATGATTAATAATCTTGTCTTGTTTGTTTCAAGGATAAATTCTGTTTCCAATGCACAAATCAGAGGAGATGCATATTCAGGAGGATGTTTTGGCTCAAGAGGAGCACGGTTTTGGCTTTTTGGTGGCTTTGTAATGGGATTTGGAGCAGTAATTGCCTCATGTTGGATTCTTTTTGCAGATTATGTAGCTTATGGTGAAGGTAAGAAACATTAGTTGTTGAAGTGAAGAAAAAATGCAGACTGTTAAATTTAATTCCATGAATAAGATTAATGGTTGTCTATTAAGAAATAATACAGTACGTATACCTACTACAAAACTTGGCCAGCAGGTGCACGGCCCATCTCCCAGACCATACTGCATGACTTTGCTGGCTGTTGCAGAACCCCTCTCCCAGTCTCGTATGCATGGATGTTGGACAAATCTCATCTCACATTAACAATTATCAGAGTAAACACAAAACATACCCTATCACAGGAGATGTTGAAAATGCCGTCCATCTGTATCAATTCATCTCCGGCATCTACTGAGGAAATTTGCATTCACATGCATTAGTTCAGCTTTCGAAATAGCGTTAATTTCTGTCCTGATATTTTGTTTTAATTTTTCTAATATGTGGGGATTAGTTTTGTGTACTTTATTTTTCAAGTTGCCCCATAAATAAAAATCGCATGCTGTAAGATAAGGGGACCGAGTGGGCCATAAACCCTTACTAATAATTCTATCCTCAGAAATTTCTGCAATAAACTGTGTAACTCATCAACTGTATGCACAGTGGCAGAGTCCTGCAGGAAATATCCAGATCGATATTCAATGTCCGTCAGCTGTTCAAAAATGGTGCCAGTATATTATTTCTGTATCTTTCTGCATTTATGGTACACTTATAAAAAATGGCTCTATTCTGTATCCATTTATTGCGCACTATACCCAGATTTTTTTATCATTCAAGGGAGTTTCATGAACAAAATTGGATTTGTCTGTAACATATCGGTTGTGTTGTGATGGCCATGTAAAGGCATTCGTCAAATTCCTCAAAATCCAGTTACAGAAATTTACCCCACTTTGTTAATCATGTGGTAGCAATTCCTGGAAAACAGTAACCTTGTATTATTATTTATTTATGCCAACAAACTTACTGTTGGTATTTTTAAACACACAAGCCGTGTGTGGGCAAAGTTCAAATCCCAGTTGTGGCATTGAATTTTTAAGTTCCAGTTCTACCTCAGTAACCTTGTATGTTTTGAGTTTTAAAAGTTTTGCTGCTTTCCATGCTGAACCTTTTGAAATGTACATAAGTTTCTTGTGCGAGGTGCCCATTCTAACCTTTCTCCAATTTCATCTAGTTTGTTTCTTAAACAAATGCATTTTACCTTTCCTTTCCTATCATGAATTGAACCTATCTCCCTGAATTTATTTGCAAGCAAATGAACGATCTTTCTACTCGGAATACACATGCCAGGAATTATGTTTCAAATAGCCTTACAACTTCCCTACAAGATGATCTAAGCACATATATATCATCCCCACAAACTCTGTGTTGCGCTGTATACTGCAAAAACACTTCAAGCAAAACTAAACACTTCTAGATACTCCTAATGTTATTCACACATGAACTGGACTAGAACAGCACTTAACACCTACCTAGCAGAAGTAAGACTGACACACATGTGACGATTAGAATATAGCACGCATGTGGAGCAAAGTGCAGTGAAGGTCTCTAGGTCATGCTCCTGCCAGCCAAGTTATATAGTAAACGTACTATATAAAATTTTAAATTGTGTATGCACAAAGATATGTAGATAGTTTAAATATTAAAATACTGTAGGAGTTACCTCAAGAACTTGCTATGAAATAAATAGATGGCACTGTTTATGGGATGAAAGTCAAAGGCATATTCACATCAGTGATCATCATTCCATGCTCTCTGCTATTAAGTTAACTAAAGTCTGGGCACCCTTAGCTAGTGATTGAGTTTCAACCAGCACAGACAACAGTGTTGCCACTTTTAGCGCAGCCGTCCACGTGGTGACCAAATGCATAGCAGAAACACAAATAATGCTGCACAAACTTGCAGGGATTAACAATGACTGTACACAGTAACATATCATAGCAGATTAAGGCAACAAACACAAGCAGAGAAGGAAGATTAAATTCAAATGTTTAAACACACTGATTTTCATATTTTATTTGATACTTATGTCTGTTTATTATAAAATGAGCAATAATCATTTGCATGAATGCAGTATTGGAATAGCTCTTCCATAAAACTTTTGTTTAATTTCCCAGAAAACTTTGCTTTGTCTTTTTGACTTTCATTACTTTCAATCAACGTAGTTAAATAACAATATTTTAGTCCTGATACACACACATCTACACGTAGGTAATAATGATCACTGAATTTTGTGTTCGTAAATGTGAGGGTAATATTAACACTATGTGTAATAATTATCACTGAATTCTGTTTTCGTAAATGTGACCGTAATACCGACACTTCACGAACTAAACAGTGCCCGTGAAACAAGTAAACTGACATACCTGGTGATGTCAACAATTCACAGATTTATAGTGGAGCACAATAGCATACTGTTAGCAGATCAGGTAATGAATGAGTCTTGGAAAGGAATTCAGTCACCGTGCTAAATGGAAAACACGTGGTATTTAGTGTTACTGCTGGCAACCATGCAATGGCCCGTGTTGCTACAGAAACGGCTTGGGGAAGCTTGCCTCTAATTGGTGCCCCCAGTGCTTGCTACGAGACCATAGTGATGCTTTAACCCTCTCCTTCCTCCCTGCTAAAGTTTTCAGAGCACATTAGCACATGGGCAGAAAACGTCAATCACCAACTAAGAGTGTGCCAACTATAGCAGCTTGCAGGCTTATGTCCTGCACTTCTCCATCACGTACCTCTGTACATGCCCAACACCTACCATTACATGGTTGTAATTGCAGCTATAAGTTAACGGCTGGACACCACCAATCAAATTATTGCTTGCCA
The DNA here is from genome assembly GCA_030765045.1 of Tenodera sinensis. Classification (NCBI taxonomy): domain Eukaryota; kingdom Metazoa; phylum Arthropoda; class Insecta; order Mantodea; family Mantidae; genus Tenodera; species Tenodera sinensis. The sequence continues at coordinate 27,088,887 of CM060973.1, read as the reverse complement.
AAATCCACCTCACAAGATCGAGTTAGATACAGCCAGAAATGTATAAATGGTTTATATTATGTACATTAAGGGAAAAGTCAGGATTTTGGTTGTAGCATTAACATGTTGCTATATTTTAAGATCCCATCCATACCATATTTAATATTTTTAAATATTTGAAATTTACAGCTGCCATTTTTACTGTTCACGTGTAATTAAAATGATATTTGGATTATTTAGCCCAAATAGATGGCTTTAGCTAAATTTGAAAGAGGCAGGAGAAAAAGGTTTAGTGATGAAACATATTGAAATACTGGCATGGAATTCTATTATTCAAAATGTCAACATTCATCCAAAGAGAAAAAATGGTTAATGATTTAGCTAGTTTAAACACACAAGATGTATGAGAAATGGAAACGAGCAGCATATATAATTACTAGGCAAAGAAAAATAAAACCATGGCACAACAGCCTATCCAAGCCAAGGCCTACCTCCTGACCACTGCATCCCCTACCTCTCCCCACCACAGGCGTCATGAGTGGGGTATAGTACCGGAGGTGAGGCATGGTCAGCACTCCAGTCCCTCCCGGCCAGTTATACGATCTCCTCAAACAGATGCTGCTACTTCTTAATGAAGTAACTCCTCAGTCTGCCCCTTAGGGACCTAATAGGGCTGAGTGCGCACTGTGCCACACCTCCCAGTAGGGAAAAATCCCCACACTGGTACCGGGGGTCGAACCAAGTAGGCAAGAGGCAGGGAATAAAGTAAGTTCATTAAATCCAGTGTAACTCCACCTTTAGGTAGCTATGCCTTAGAGAAAGTAATATAGTTTTCTGAATTTTTGCTCCATTTACATTTATACAGTAACCTTGCAAGACAAGAAATGTATTATAATTCAGTGTTCATGATGTAAGTCTAATCAAAATGAAAGAGAATTTAAAAGAGCCCATTTTTTAGGAGAGTCACATTAGTACTGGTACCATGCACATACTGCTTGTTTACTTTGAGTTAATATTTGAGAGTAAATTAAGTATTTTGATTTCTTTTTTTTTTTTTTCAGATAAACTGTCAACTTACCCAGGTGTGGGCCTTTTCCTGCAAAATGCTTTCATATTCATCAGTTCCCTTGTCTTCAAATTTGGAAGGATAGAAGACCATTGGAATTAGTACAACCGATGCAATTCTTCGCGATTTGGTTGTGAAAAAATGTAAATAACTGCATCACTATGATGCAAAAAAGTATATAACATTAGTTATTGGCCTTAAATTTTCATATACACTTTTTTAACTCTTACAGCATGTGATAAATTATATTCCAGTCACAGTAATTAAGATTTAATTCAGTGGAATTTGTAGGTGATTATATGCAGTTTATTGTAGGTATTGTGATACCTTGAAATATTCTTGTTGAAATAGGTTATTTCAGTCTTTGTGTAATAGCAAAGTGCTTACCTATTTTATTTGTGCATCTTATATATGCCTACCTTACTGCAAGGATCTGCTTTATTTATTGTACACAGCTATGCTTAAGTTACTATCTACAGCAAAGAAAATCCTGTAGAACTAAGACTTTGTGCTATGATGTGGAGGAAATGAAGGATTTGTGATAAAGACATAAGTATGAAACAACCAGCCCTTTCTGCCAGTCAGTAACCAGAAGCTTCTGATAAGAGGAAAGTTATTTTGTGCAAATATTGTGGCTGAACCAGCCATCTTGCTCTCAGATGCTAAAAGTATTAATTTGGGCATCAGTATAATATATACACAAAAGGCTGTTCTCAAAATTTTGAGTTCAATATTGAAAATGCAAATACTTTATAGCAATCAAAACCGCTGCAATAGCTGCACTGTTTTTCAAGTAGCAGCCCAATGTTAATTTACGTATTTATAACTTAACTGATCTGCAACTTGTATTAAATGTGTAACTCATGCAATTTTGTATGTAAACTTGTATGTATTAGTGTGTTTTACAATTCATGTTCTGCTGCGTAATATTTTCATAGAGATAAGATCTAATATCTTTTGTCATGTTAGTTTGCTAATAGTATTTATATGACTGAGATAAAAGTTTGCTAGCCATGGTAAAGGATGTCTACATGGCAGTTTTATTTTATTGAATTACAAAATTGACAACTTTGCGTACTTGGAAGATTACCATAGAGAGCTAAGTAAACTTAGAAGTAATCAAAATGTATTAAAAATTAATTTGTTTTCTTCTGATAATACAGTTTTGTGTAAACCATTTGTTTCATTTTTTTTTTTTTTTTTATTTGAACTCCCCAAGCCACATAACTTCCTCTGTACTCTCTTTTAGATGTTTTTTTAAATTAACGTCCTCCAACATTGTGTCATACCGGACGAATGAATGAAATGAAATGGGTGAAATGATGCTCAAATGAGCCCGAGGTCCATGGAGCTTTAAGTTACCCGACATTCGTCTTCTCAGGGTAGGGAAAACCTCGGAAAAAAACCTTACCCAGATAACTTACCCTAAGCGAGATTCGAACTCGCGACCTCTTGAACGTGAGGAAGACACGCTAACCATCACGCTACCGAGGCAGGCTCTTTTAGATGTTGATGAAATACTACTTCATTATCATCATCAATTCAGATTTTATACATTAATCAAGTACACTTCAAAGTCTTTCATAAGATAATTATCTATGGAGCAGTTAAAGGGCAGTAATGTTTAGCACATTGAAATTGCAGTGAGATACAGTATGTATGCTACAAAACTTGGACGGCAGGTGCCCAGCCCATCTACCAGTCACGTACTGTATGACTTGAGTGGCAGTTACCCAGCCCATCTACCAGTCACGAACTGCACGACTTGAGTGGCAGTTGCCCAGCCCATCTACCAGTCACATACTGCACGGGTTTTCCTGTAATGCCAGTCAGCCGATCACCCAAGAAGCAATTATTTGTATGCTTTATGTTTTAAAAGTTTTGTTGCTTTCCATGCTGAAGCTTTAGAAATGTCAGTTTCTTGTGCAAGATGCCTAAGAGATCTTGGAGGTGTGACGTTCTAAGCTTTCTCGAATTTTGCCTAGTTTCTGTTCCGTAAGTACATGCCTTTTCGTCTTTCTTTTCCTATCACAAATTGTTCCCGTCTCCCTGAATTTATTTACAAGCAAACAAACGGTCTCTCTGCTCAGAATATGCATGCCAGAAAATTTTGTTTCAAATTGCATTACAACGTCCCTACAAGATGATGTAAGCACATACATATTGCCTTGTACTGTATACTGCATTCAATTCATTTTAAAAACACTTTAGGCTAAACTAAACACTCCTAATGTTATTCATGTGTGAACTGGACTACAACAGCACTTAACCCTTACCCAACGGAAGTAAGACTGTCGGACACATGACGATTAGCAAGCACGTGCAGGGAGATACAGTGAAAGTCACATGGGCCATGCTCCTACCGGCCAAGTTTTGTAGTAAATGTACTGTACAAGTTTTGTTTTGGACAAAGTTTGGAAAGGATCACCATTGCCTTCATGATATGTGCCACAATGCAACTCTTGTAATCTTCTTTATCTGACTACACTCCACTTATGCAGAACTTACAAGCCGGTGCCTAGGATCAGGTGCCTGTTGGGGAATTGAGGAATCTATGGACCGGACAGAATGGAGACCTGGAAGTGGGTGGTGAGCCAAGCACCAGGTATGAGAGTGAGGAGGAGTATGATATGAAATGCAGGCAATATCGGTGATTGGAAAGGTGATGATGGATCATAGGTGGAATGAGTGGTGGGGGAAACTGGAGAACCTGGAGAAAACCCACCCAGACGCCACTTCGTGCACCGTAAATACCACAAGCGGGTCCCTGGAATCTAACCCAGGCCGCCTAGGGTTAGGTGAACAGTCTAACCGCTTGGCCATGGCGCCACCATCTTGTAATTGATAATTGAGGTACAGATTTCAGGTTCATATTTAACCCATTTAAGGTGCTTGTAGCTATAATGTTGCACATATTTGAAATATGTGCATAACAGCCTTGTTTAATTGGACTAAATGAAATTAACGGTTATCCTGCTTGGTGAAATTTAGTGTTACAGTTTTTTCGTGGCATTAAATGAGTTCTTCCATCTGTAGGGTGTGCTTTCCAACTCAAGCTTTTTGAATTAATAATTCAAAGTAATTATAAATGAAGTGTAGGAACATGCCATCAACAAATGAGGTTTAAATAATCTACTTTGTTCGAAACCTTTTATGTATATATTGTAACAAAATGACTAAATCAACTTCGGTTATTTTTCTATCACTTTATTGTCATCCAAACTATCGCACAAAGACACAATTTTCTTGTTAACAGTCTAGTCTATCATGATGTTACAACTCACAACTGCTTACTTCTTGTAACTTTGACTCAGTCCTTTCAGTGTCTTTCTCTCTCTCACATACACTAAGACGATATAATCACTTCATTGCAACGTACCACATACACAGCTGTCACTGACACACTGGTCAACTCATGTCTGTAATTCTAACTCTCTCTCTTTTTTCTGTTTCCTCGCCTCCCTATATAGTGGGGATGATGTCACACGGACCTTTCATGAACAGCATAGCCAGATCTTTCTCAAAGGCTCTGGGAAAAAACTCCTTTTGGTTCTGCTGTTCTTATTGTTGTGTGTCACATACACACAAATGGTCGTGCGAGACAGCTTGACCTTGAACACATCTGTTTGCTGGCCTGGTATGTGGTGTGAAGTAGCTTAGTCCTGACAGTCCTTTGTTTTGTGTCTTGCCTAGTGTCACAATATTAATCTGCATGCAGAAAAGCTATTGACGTAACTGATCTTAACTATGGCTGAAACTATAATTACATTTTGTCTACATCGTTCTAGTGTTGCTGTTGTTTTCTAGTGCCTTGCATCTGGCAATGAAGCCATTCTAGTGTTGTCCTCCATGATCTAGGGGTAACATTCCAGTTTCTCGTTCCCAAGGTCACGGATCCAAACCCAGCAGAGTGTGATGGATTTCTTCAGCATAAAAGTCAACCTTACTGGTGCCAGTTTATAAATATGTAATAGGAAAAAGAGTTGCTGGGAAGAAAAAAAGTATGGTGATGGTGTACCAACTACAGTTTGTCCAGAACGTCCTCACACTCGACATGCGCAAGAGAGGAGAAATTACAGGATTGGTGGGGAACAAGCGAGTGATGTCAGAACTAAGGCAGTCACATACACAAGCGGTGTATGTTTACGTATTATAAACTGTTATTGTGTAGTTATCACAGTGAAAGCAATCGATGCACTGATCCCCACCTCTCCTATTATGCCTCTTTTATTGCACATCTATACTTCAGGAGTGGGGGAGTGTCACGACAATCTGGACAAACTGTACTTCTGCTACAACTAGTTCCATGTAATTGTGTTCTAAATAAAAAGTAATTATATGAAATAAATTTTTACTTCATTTCTACACCCCATCTCAGAGTGTCCCGGCTAGATATGAAAAACCTATCCTTGGCGAAACGTTGGGAACCTGCAAACCCACCAGATCATGGCCTACAAGCCCAGATTACTAAGTGTAATTATCATTTTCAAATACCTTTTGTAGTGTTCTTGTCGCTTCGCAGGTCGTCTTTGATGCTATCGCGGCCTTGACTGAAACGTTTATGCCATTCATAAACCTGAGGCTTTGTTCATTGCTGCTAACTATAAGCTGCTAGCATTTTCAATTTCTTTGAAGGAGATCTTTTTTTGTAACAAAACAGAGCTTTATGTGTGAATCTCACTTCTTTGCTGACATTATAAAATGCAATAAATGAGCTTGCACAAGCAGCAAAAACCGTTTACTGCGCAAAGAAACCATGCTCATTATTAAGAAAATTCAAACGAACTATTGTCATGGACGTTACCAACAACTAATAGAAGTATGCTTTGTATTGAAAATAAAATAAACAATTCCATGAACTTTTTGAATACACGCATCTGTACATGGAATTAATTTATCATTTATGAACATACGAGGGCCGTTCAGAAAGTAACCTCCGATCGGTCACAGTGCGTGTAGTGGGGGGAGTAGCGAGGCCATCTGTGCATTCACGCACTCAGCAGGTCAGTCGGCATCAAGCCATGGTCGAGTGAACGTTGTACCTGCGCTAGTTTAGTGTTTGTGGCCGTTTGAAATGTGTGCTGCAATAGAAAACCCCGCCAAATGTGAAGTGCGTGCTGTTATAAGGTTTTTTACAGCCAAAGGATATTCTGCAGCAGCTATTCATCGTGAGCTTTGTGCCGTGTACGGACCAAGAGTTATGAGTGAAGGAGTGGTCCGTGAATGGGTACGTTTATTTAAAAGTGGACGAGAAAACGTTCATGATGAAGAGAGGCGTGGTAGACCATCATTGGTGACGGACGAACTCGTTCAGACAGTTGATGCAAAAGTTCGTGAAAACCGACGTTTCACAATGTCGGGAGTTGTCTACTGATTTTCCACAGATTTCTAAGACTCTCTTGTACGAGATAGTGACAGCAAGATTGGGTTACCGTAAGTTCTGTGCACGATGGGTGCCCAAAATTTTTACCGACCACCACAAAACTCAAAGAATGGCCTCTGCATTAGACTTTCTGTCACGTTATGAGGACGAAGGTGAACCATTGTTAAACAGAATCGTGACCGGGGACGAAACCTGGATTAAGTACGTGAACCCTGAGACAAAAGAACAATCAAAGATGCTCGGGTCCCAGCGGTTTGATGACGACGAAGAGCTCAAAGATGCGGTCACAGACTGGCTCCAGGCACAAGCGGGTGATTTTTATGCAGAAGGAATTTCAAAGCTTGTGAACAGATACGATAAGTGCCTCAATCGTTATGGAGACTGTAGAAAAATAGTGCAAAGATGTAGTTGTAAGATGTATATATTAAAATATTTTTATTTAACTTGGTGAATTTTTTGCAATCAACCGGAGGTTACTTTCTGAACGGCCCTCGTATATAAATTGTATGACAAAAGTAATAGCAAAACACAATTTGTTGCTGAAGAAAGTTCACTCAAGTGGCAAGTAAGCGTGTATGAATAAACTTAAGGATAAGCAATAGGGGAAAATGTGAAATATACCTAACAATTCTACACTCAAAATAGATTTTTAAAAGACAGAAACAGCTTAACTTTCATTGCTAACGAATACCGACATATAGACTAGAAATAGCCTATGAATATAAATTATTTAATACTGTACTTAAAATTACTTCTAAAAACAATTTTATTAGTCCTTTTTATTTGGAAGAATATTGTTCCAATGTTCATTCAAATGCTATTTTGATGTTCAACAGTGAAATATCAAAAATTATTAAATGCTGTTATAAGAATTTTGTCCTTATAGAAAGAGTTGTGTGTACAAGTATATTATTTTGATGTTTGTAATAATTAAAATTTCAAAATTAAGGTTTTTAATCTTACTTATTACAGAACTGTATGAAGTCAACTCTATACAAGTGATCACAGTAAATTGTCATGAATGTGTATTGTACTTGAAGATTCAATTAGTATTTTGGTTTGGGGAAATCAAAATATGTGCCCACTTCTGTGGTGTGTGCTTCACATTCAAGAGGTCCTGAGTTCTCGCTTAGTGTGAGTTGCCTGGATGAGGTTTCTTCCGGGGTTTTCCTATATCCTCAAAGATTAATGTTGTGTAACTCTGTGTCTATGAACCAAATTAATATGGAGTTTTTATCTATCGACATCTGACCTCTATGGTTCTCAGTGTCCCATTCTATACTGGGCATCAAAGACCGCTTAATTTTGCTCTGAAGCCTCTTTATCAGGCTTGAGGTTGTGTTGCATGCTGTAAATCAATGAATGGGATCATTTGCTTTACTTCTCTTCCGAAGGAAACCATGCTAAGGATGTTTAAGCCCGAAAAAAGTTCATTGCCCTCCGCCAAGTTTGAACCCGCAACTTCGGTAACCAGAGATTAGCATATTACCCCTAGACCACGGAGGACGACTTTCTATGAATCTTCGGGCTCGTTTGAGGATCATTTCACTCATTTCATTCATCGTTCATATGACCTAACTGGTTAAAGAACATTAAACCATATTAAAAAAAATAGCATACTGGCAGATGAGCATAATCTTTTGTTTACTCCTGAAAGGCAATATTCTGCCTGCACATTGGTATTGCTCTGCCTTGATTCTCTGGTTATACACAATGCATTAAAAGGTTATTGTATGTTACCAACTAAAAGACATTTACAGCAATTTCAAAATATATGAATATTTCTCCAACAATTAAGAAAAAAAAAGTGATAAATATGGGCTATTCCATTTCAAATCGGACAGAAAATGAGAAAATTTACCTGTATTCAAAATAATTAATAATTTGTACATGTGTCTGCGTGATAGAAAACAATTTTCATTAAATTATCTCCTAAATGGTTATATTTTTCAAGTTATGATTGGGTAATGCTTGTGCTATTTTTTGAATTAAGCAATTTCTGTGCAATGTAACTCAAGAACTTCATATCAAATTTCAGTGAGCTACAATTTATTTTGAAATTAAATATCTTTTATCGAAGATGTGTATAACAATAACATAATAATTATACAATTATAAACTTTTTTCATGTTTTAAGTATAAATACATTTTCATAAACATTAAACTCATATGGGCTTGAACTTCTTAATTACAGTTTTCAGTTTTATGGAGTCCCTTGCTTGCAACGTGGAAAAAGGTAATGATGTGATAAATATGTAAGATTGCGGTCAGCTGACGTCTCAACATGGAAAAAAACTTGTAGCAAGTCAGTCACAAGCAATCTTCAAAGTGAATTGTATTCTTCTTTAACTGATTACCCTCCCCTTATGTATGACTTACACCCCCTAAGTGGTTTACGTCTTTTTATACATTTATATATAATATATAGACCGCCTCCATAGCGCGCTTGCCTCTGGCGCGGAGGACCCGGCTTCGATCCCCGGTACCAGCAAGGGGATTTTATCCCCTTTGGGGGAGTCTGGCGCGAGGTGCACTCAGCCTCGTTCGGTTCCGCGGGCACCAATTGAGGAGCTACTTTGGAGAAGTAGCGGACCCAGGTCGAGAAGACGGCATAGCTGGCCGGGAAGGCTCTGGGTGCTGACCACGTCCCACTCTCCAGTACTGCACCTCACCTGTAGCGGGCAGGGGTTGGTGATGCAGCGGCTGGGCAGTAGGCCTTGGCCCTTCATGGGCTATCGCGCCGGGGTTTAGGTTTATAATATATATATATATATAAAGTCGGTAGACTTTTTTTCAGGGAGGGGCCACATGTTGGAAGTTTGAGATCAAACAACATTAATTCATTATTCTGTTGTCAAAAGTTATAGGATTTGTTGCAGATAACCATATTAATTTGTGCTAGATAAAACATCATTCTTTATATGAAAATTAAAACACTAGTCTAATAGTCAGTCATTGACTGCACATTAAATTCATCAATATCTAAGGGGGGGGGGGCCGCGGCCCCCCGTTCGCGACGCCCATGAATATATTAAATATATATTTTATATTCTCATATGTATAGTTATTTCTGTACTGTGTGTCGTATGTGAATATGACTCTTTGTTACATTTTTTTTACGTGGAATGCGTGCATGTGTTGTTGGGGTCCCTGCAACTATGCGTGCGTATTCTAATCTAGAATGAAGCGTTTGTTCTTCAACTTTGTATTCCTCTTTTGGAACATAGCAGAATGTTATAGTTGACAAACTTGATGCTGGCTACTGCTACAATTCATAAGGTGTGGTTAAGGTGTTCTGCGCATCCCTATTAGCTGTCTAGTCTATTTTATTATTCTGTACTCATTTTACAGGAACTCCACCGTAGCATACACAGAACACCTGGTAGCATATGAATGCTATCTTCCGAGGTTGCTAAGGTGGCGTTTTGTTTACCCATCAATGAGAGGTACAGTTGCTCGCTTTTTGCAACGAAAGACCAGTGCAGCGCGCTCTTTATTTAATCAAACTCACTGTTGGCAATATGCAGCAGAGAAAGATAGAACTGGATAGAACCAAATTCCCAATGCTCAGATGATTCCTGAGTTTTTAGCTGTATAAAATGAGACTGGAAGGTTAATAAAATATGCACATAAACTCCAAGGTACGCCATTGGTGGAAAAAAAGATTAATAAAGCAGGATTCATGTTTGCCTTTGAGTACACGCATTAGAAGTGTATGGTTTAAATAAGGTGCTTAAAAACTGCAATTGTAAATAAAAAATGATCGTTTACATTTAATGGCCATCAATGCAATCTATATCAATTCAGTATTTTTTGTAACTTCCATAAGAAGTGGGAAAAATTTCATTAGTATGCCATGGTGGCATTGATCAGAAGCTCAGGTTGGTACCTATTGTTATATAGGCGGATTTCAACATGGCTTCTGGATTGAATGTGACGCTTGAAGGATGTGATCGCAGTGAACTCTCTAAGCACGTGTGGATAATCAAATATGATAGATTTATAGTGAAGAGCATTATTGCACATTATATCGCATAAAAGTTTTAAAAATCACCTAGTAGTATTCACAATGGATGGAATTTTATCTTTATTTGAAACTATTACCTTACCGAATAACCACGCTTTCATTTTCGAAGACTATTTAAAAATCTGCGCAGAACACCAAGTCTTTGTAAACAAGGTAAAGCATTACTTTCTTTTTAGAAGTGATTTCTTCAATCTTATACCTACATTTACTGTGCTGGAAAAGTAAACATCTTGAAAAGCCGTTGTTAAGCCGGCTCACAGTTCTTATGTTTACGCATAGAGAAGCATATTGTAAAGCTAATTAATTGCCAATTGTTTAAAGAACAATAAGCATTCTTTTTCATTCCTTCCTAAGAATTTCGTTGACGTATTCTGAGTGAGCTATAGTGTTGGTATTTATGCTGTTGTATGTGTAGAACATAGCCTTATTCATTGTTTTTCATTTAATTATTTTTGGGTGTAGAATGCCCCAATGAGCTGACAGCTCTAGGACTAAGGGTCTGTCAGACCACGGAGTGCTCTTTGCAAAGAAATATGGCGGCTAAGCTACTATTATAAAGGGAAATAAAACAAAAACTAGATTAAGCTACTATAATCATAAGTTTGCTGTACTAGACAAGTGGATATAATATACAGGCCAATATTTTTGTTACTAAAGTACTTGAAGTAAAGTCCAATAGTGTAGGATGAACATATTAACTGTTTACATCTTAATGTAGAGTTTGTTTATTGTGGTATTGATTTTTTCATTTTTGTTCCTTTTCTTTCTTTTTGTATGTAATGGTAATGGTGAATAGGAGATTGTTTTCTATCTTATACATTAGAAGAGTTTCATTATACAGACAAAAGGATATAGATTGGCAGAAAATTAATTTCCTGGACAAAACTTTCAGACATTTGATGCAAGAAGTTTTCTTAATCTGAAGGTTCACCATTGTGCATGCACAAGCAGACTGAAATGACAGATATTGACCAGCACTATTGTTTCTCCATTGCAGCCAACATGCACAACATTTGTGAACAACTGTAATCAACTTCTGCAAAAATTCTCTGGTCATGTGCATGTGAATGGTTTAGTAGTCAACATCTGGAACCAATTAGTAGCTGGTAATTTTTGGAAAGTCTTGACCGTGTTGGCTTGTGTGCAAATGTGATTGAATTGGGAAAAAGTTATTGCTCTGACACATCTTATTATGTACAAGCAGTCATATGATATAACAGTAGTGGAGTTCAAGTAGGAGAATGTGTGATCTTGTGAGCAGTGTCTGAATGGTTCAGTTAGAGTCATTAGGTGTGCATGATCTCTAATAATACTAAATGTACTTCAGAAGGTAAAATAGGCAATCCCAGCTAGATGCTTCAAATTTGCAAATGTAAAATAGAATAACAATGGATCCTTGTGATAATACGTTTGAAACAAATAAGCTGTGGATGGCAATATGACTTAATAACATTAGGGAAGCAAACATGTTGTATAATTTAATTACAGAGCATGTGGGCAGCACTGCAAAATTCCAGATACTCATATTTGTGGCTTAAAGTATTGGAATTGTTGTGATGAAATTTGCCTAAAGATGTCCCCACCTGGAGATCCGATTGGGGGACAGTTTTAACTCCGGAATGTTTATCTTTAGGACTCATATTCATGTATGTGGCTTTCATGTAACTGTTTTCTTAACGGGCACCAGTTTTACAATGTGGCAGTTACATCACCCGACTTAAACCCCCATTTTGCAAGGGGGACCACACCAATCGTTGGTCAATGGGTCCATCGGACCTAGCCGGGAGAACTAAATAGGTGGTATTTAGATCCACCGACCTTCCCCTCATGTGCCTCTGAGGGACGCTGTTGTGCTGTGATAGGCCAGCACATATGTAAATGACATTTCCTCCATTTTAGATGAAACAGTTATACCGCTGTGATTCGGTCCCCAGAGCCTCATCTGTTAAAAGCAGGGTGCACCACGGGCAGGATGAGGATGGGAATTGGGTAGGAGAGGCTATAGGAGGCGCATCACTACCCCTTACTACATTAAAAAAATTTCTCATTCATACCTCCAAGAAATAGAAACAAATGCCAAAGATAAAAAATGGATTACACTACTTTCCAACCCAGATATAATCCCCTAGAGACCACGGAAAACAGCGGTTGCAGCCTTCCAACTATTGACAAATCACGACTGCTTAGCAAGTCATCTCTACAGAATAGGTATCTCAGCCTCACCAATATGTGTCCTGTGTAACGATCCAGCAGAAATGAATGAAGACCACTTGGAGACCTGTGAAGCATTAAGATCAGAAGAAACTACAGTTCAAAAGTATTGGAAAGCACGAATGCTAATGGCTTCATTGCCAGGTGCAAGGCACTAGAAAACAACAACAACAACATATTTGTGGCTTGCTGACTGCAAGACCCATTCAGAAGACCTTTTCCAAGAATGTATGGAAGGTATTAGGCAGGTTTACCCGATTTAGTTGAAGCTAAGAATGGTTAAGTTAATGAATGCATATTTAGTGTACATAGCATGAGTGTTATTTAGGTTTAAAAGAGACTTGGTCTAATAGTTTTAAGTGAAACAAAAACAAGAATTTGGCCGCACTGTATTCTTCAGCAATATGCAGTAGGTAAATGAATAAAGAATTAGGGGAGATACTTTGAACATGTGTTGTGAGAATTAAAAATGTTCCAGGTCTGAAGGTTCTACAATGGGCGTGCACACGCAGTCTGTAACAACCAATGGCTTCTTCTTTCCCTAACTCCTTTGCGCTGTTAAGTGTGGAGTACCAGCCTCTATCTCCTCCATTCATCTCATTCCATACCATTCTCTTCATTTCTGTCATTGTTTTCCCTCTTTCATTGCCCAGCTTCTCAATATATCCTTGATGTAACATAAGTAGCCTTCCTCTTACTCTTCTTCCTTCCAGTTTTGCCTTTAAATATTATTTGGGTTTTCCTTCCTCGTCCATGCGTGATACATGACCATATCATTTAAGTTGTCTTTTTTCTATAATTTGTTTTACGGACTGGATACCCAATTCCTCTCTTATTGCTGCGTTTCTAATAATGTCTCTTCTGGTCTTCCCCATAACTCGCCTCAAATATCTCATCTCCATGACTGTTATTTTACTTTCTTGTTTCTGTAGAAGAGTCCAGCCCTCTGCTCCATATAATAAGATTGGAAGTGTTTTGTTTTAAACACTGATTTTTGCCTCGTTAGTTATTTCCTTTTTTCCCACCATGGTAGTGTTAATCTGATAATAAACAGAGTTGGCCTTCCTTATTCTGTTTAAAATTCCTGTTCTATTTCCCCATCGTTGCTTATTAATATTCCAAGGTATTTGTAGCTATCTACCTGTTCCAGATTCTTGCCATTACACAATATTTTGGTTACTTCAGCTCTCTTTCCTGTGTACACAGTTTTACTTTTACATATATTCAGTTCCAGTCTCTTTCTAACTAATTCTTCCTTCCATTCATCAATTGTCATCTGCATATATCAATGATTGTGCCCAGACTGGTGTTCGGCTGCTATATCCTATTATTAGTGCTGTTAGTTTAAGTATCGGCGCTTGCGACAGATGCCGCGCTCCCGCTAGTCACCGCCCGCTCGCCGATAGACGGGACTTTACATGCCGGAAGAACCTGGCGCGCACTTTTCATGCGTCTGTTAGTTTCGACCTTGGCACGCAGTAGTGGCGCGACTTATCAGATTGTTGGACGTGTTGTTTCTTTTTGTCAATCACACAACTTGTTTCCATAAACTTTTTCACTAACTTGCGTACTGAATCTCTGTGAGCAACTGGGCGATCAGGTAATTTACCTCTAAATTTACGCCTGGTTTTGCTTTTCACTATATATGCACGTTCACTTACTGAATATTTCACCATCATGCAAACAACACGTCCAACCATCTGATAAGTCGCGTTACTACTGCGTGCCAAGGTCGAAACTATACCATGTCTCAGCCTAGTTCAGTCCTGTTGTAAACAAAAAGTTTTGCAACACTAGCAGTATATATAGCAGCGCTAACTTCTAGACAATAAATAGAGTTGGGTTACACAATTCCCTGAATTCATGTGGAGGAGTTGTCACCACCTCCAGTTTGGACGGTCTATCGAATGAGGAAATGGTGACATGCCTCTCAGATCAACGGGTGTGTCAAGCGTACCGCCTCATTCTAAAACAGGATGACAAATGGTTAGAATTACGCACGATGTTCCTGACGTTTAAAGGTACTCAGTTAACCGAATACATCTGCGGCTACGAGCGTGCCGCAGTGCGTCAGTATGTTCCGAACCCTGTGCGGTGTTTTCAATGTCAGAAGTACGGACATACTAAGCCCTCGTGTACCCATCCTGCCGTTTGTGAGCGCTGTGGCCTGGCCAACAATGAGGGCACGACTTGTACCTGTGACCCTTACTGTATTAACTGTGGAGGAGATCATCCTTCCAGGTCGAGGCAGTGTCCGAAGTTTCTCGATGAAAAATGCATTCAGGAGCTGCACGTCAAAGAACGGATCACATTTCCTGAAGCGCGTCGTCGCTTTCAGCAAATGCAATCTGCTACCACCCTAGGTTTTGCATCAGCAGTCCGCCGCGCTCCTGTGAACACTTGCCATACAGTATGTTCCCGTTGCAGATGTTTCGACACAGACCGAAATACCAGCGAGCACCTCTTCACCTTCTCGTGCCACAACTGCACCGGTCATTACATCCTCGGCCGTGCAGACATCCGCTCTCCTGCCCTCCACCAGCAGTAGCCAACCCGTGACATCGGGCGAGTAGTCACACCTCTTTGAAGTCCCACTCCGCGAGCCGCAGGGGATCTTCAGCCTCCCGAACATCGGAGGAGTCCCTAGAGGACGGTGAAAATCACATACTGGGTCCAAAGTGCGTTAAGGTGAAGATGAAGAAAAAGAGAACGACCAAACACTAAGCTTTTCTTTACCATGGACATAATTCAGTGGAATGCTAATGGGATCCGAGCACGTTCTCCGGACATGCAGCACTTAGTTTCAGACCACTCTCCGTCCATGGTCTGTTTACAAGAAACCCATTTGCAGCGTAACCACGCCTTACATCTTCGTGGTTTTTCGGCATTTAGACATGACTGCAGCTGATCGGCGAGCCAGCGGTGGCGTTGCTACTCTGGTAGAGCATAATATCTCTGCCACTAGCATACCGCTTAACGCCACTGCAAGCTGTAGCGGTGCGTGTGCAGTTGTAGAGCCTGAGAGTCTATTTGCAATGTCAGTGTCGTACACGAGGACGACCTTCGGGCTCTTTTGGCTCAAATTCCACCTCCGCTTATCTTCCTTGGTGATCCGAATGCCAGCAACTCCGACACTGACGATGCTCGTGGGTGCCTTGTTGCAGACGTTTGCGATATGTCCGACCTCCTTTTGTTAAACACATAGGTGGCCCTATCTTTCTATCATCTGCCTACGGAAGTTCTCTAGTCCATCCCTGGTACTTCTTGATTGGTTGGTGCTTTCATTATCCCATTAGCATTCACCTTTCCTGTCACCATTTTGTGCTAACATATCCTCACTGGATTATTTCCAAAGCTGATTGGGGGAAATTTTGTTCCCTCATTCATGTCCCCGACGACGTTTTTGCCACCGCAGATGAAATGGAGTATTTTACTTGTTCTGTCCGCGCAACGGATTCCAGCATTCCTTGAGGTCCATCTACACCACGTCACGTTCCTGTACCTTGGTGGTCCGAGGAATGCCGTTTGGCTATTAAAGGACGCAAGTGTGCTCTGCGTGTTTTCCATGTACACCCTACGAAGGCGAATTTAATTACTTTTAAACGTTCTTGAGCAAGGGCGTGCTTTGTAGTGTGCGGTGCAAAACGCACATCCTGGGAATCTTACGTTTCTCCCCTTTCACGTCGCAGTTCGGCTCAAGAGATGTGGACTGCCGTTCGGCCTATGTACGTTAAGTGTCGCCGGACGATCATCCCCGGGCTTGCCGTACAGGGCTCCATATACACCAGCGAGCAAGATATCGCCGACGTCCTTGCCGATTCTTTCGCCACTACTAGCCAAACCCATAGCTACGACAGCGTTTTTACTTATTAAGGAATCCGCGGAGTCAATAATCCAAAATTTTAACAGTGACTGCAGTAAAGGCTACAATGTACCGTTTACCATTGCAGAGCTGGGGCATTCTTTGTGCCTCGCTCACGACCCTTCTCCTGGTCCTGATGACATCCACCGCCAAATGCTGCTTCATCGTCCACCTGCGGTTCTTTCCTTCCTGCTAAGCATCTATAACTGCATCTGGCTTTAACAGGGTTTTCCGTCTTCCTAGCGAGAGGGTATTGTCATCCCTATCCTTCGACCCGGAAAAGACCGCACACTTCCCTCTAGCTACCGCCCTATTTGCCTGACGAGTGTCGTCTGCAAGACCTTGGAATGGATGATTAACACTCGTTTAGTGTGGTGGCTGGAGACGAATAACCTGCTGAGCAATGCTCAGTGCGGTTTTCGTCGCTATCGCTCCAGTGTCGACAACCTGACACGCATGGAGACTTGTATACAGAATGCCTTTCTGCTGAAGCAGCATGTCATGGGTGTCTTCTTTGATCTGGAGAATGCCTACGACAGTACATGGCGGTATGGCATCCTCCGTACTCTGCACGGTTATGGTTTGCGCGGTCACTTAGCCGTTTTTCTTTTTAACTTCTTACTAATTCGCCGTTTTCGTGTCCGCATAGGCAACACGCTCTCCCAAGAGAAGATCCAGGAGAATGGTGTATTCCAGGGGTCGATTCTCAGTATTACGCTTTTCGCCGTCGCCATTAACGGCATCACTACTAGTGTTGTTTCCGATGTCACTGTATGTTGACGACTTTGCTGTATACCATCGCTCGCATAATCTTAGCACATCGAGCGTCAATTGCAGCTGACCATAACATCCATCGCCGGGTGGACGTTTCGCACCGGCTTTCGGTTCTCCCGTACGAAACCACTGTCTCCATTTCCACCCACTCCGTGGCGTACACCCTTCTCCTGATCTTCATTTGCGTGGTAACGTCTTCTGTTTGTTCCGGACCTGAAGTTCTTGGGCCTACAACTTAACCGCAAGCTCAAATCCGCCATCTTCGTGCTTCCTGCAGTTGTTCGCTTCGGTTACTCAGGGTTTTATCTGGGGCATCCTGGGGTGGCGATCGCACCGTCATGTTGAGGTTGTATCGCTCTCTGGTTCGGTCCAAATTAGACTACGGCTGTTTTATCTATGGCGCCGCTTTCGCCTCTAAAATGCGCCTTATATCACACTGGTATCCGTCTCGCTACTTGGGCTTTCCGCACCAGTAGGGTCGATTGTCTGTATGCTGATTCTGGCGAACCTCCACTGTCTGTCTGTCCAGTGCTCATTGTTACTTTCTTCCTACGTGGCAAGGTTGGCCGCCCATCCAAGACATCCTTCGTTTCCACCCGTATTGCGTCCAGATCTTGCGCACCGTTATATACGAAATACAATTATCTCCCGTCCAAATGGTGTCCGATTTCGAGAACTGCTTGCCGCACACGCCCTCCAACTGATAGCTAGAGCGGCATTCACTTGGCCGATGTCCTCCCTGACAACGCAAGCTTTGACTTGCAGCGGTCGGGCTGTGCGAAGATACCCCTCATTCCATGTTACTTACACTCTGGTGTTCACCGATGGCTCCAAGATGGGTAGTGCGACGGGTTCCGCTTTTATATACAACGGTGACGCTCATACGAACTGCCTTCCAAACGCCGGTTCAGTTTTTACCGCCGAGCTGTTTGCCATATTTTATTTCTTGCTTTTCACCTCCAGTTTAGCCCCTGTACAGTTTATTATTTGTAGTGACTCACTGAGCGCTCATCAGGCGCTGCAACAATTTGTTGGCAACTCGGCATTAATTCTAAAAATACACACACAGATTTCTCAGTTATCTCGCGAGTATCAGTTCGTTTTTACCTGGTGCCCAGGACATGTGGGTATTCCTGGGAACACGGAGGTGGATGCAGCTGCTAAATCTGCATGTCGCCTTCCGGAATTTTCCACCCGTATGCTCCCTTATGTAGATCTGCAGTAATACTTCTGTCGCCATCTACATGCTGTTTGGCAGGAGTCTTGGGAAGCATTAGCTGGCACTCAATTACGGAGAATAAAGGACACTGTACAACCCTGGCAGACATCTTGCAGGGATTCTAGGCGGGAAGAAGTGATTTTAACCTATCTGAGAATAGGCCACATTCGAGCCACACATGGACACCTTATGCATGGTGATCTGGAGCCTGTCTGTGCGACGTGCACTGTCGCACATGTTCTTGATTGTCCATGTTACTCTCGTGAGCGCCAATTCCATGGCCTGGGTCTTACACTGCACTCCGTTTTAGGCAATGACCCAGTAACTAGCTATAGTACTGCAGTTTGTTGCCAAAATTAATTTTAGTAAGCAAGTGTAAGGTAATTATTATTTCATTTATGCCAACAAACTTACTGTTGGTGTTTTTAAACACACAAGCCATGTGTGGGTTAGAGCAGCCGCCTGGTAAGCGGAAGGTCTGTGGTTCAAATCCCAGTTGTGGCATTGAATTTTTAAGTTCCAGTTCTACCTCTCAAGTGTAAGGTGTTTTTTATCTTGGCAGATTTGGAATTTTAGGATGTGTTACTTCTTGTGTTTTTAGTTTTTTAACAGTGTTACTAGATTACCTTTTTAGTAAAATAAGTTTTTCCTGGCTTTAATTTTTAGCTGTTTTATCTGTCATTTTAGTCCTTTTAACTTCCGTTTTTAGTTATTTTAACTTATACGTTTTAACATTTTAGTGGTGAATTTTTATTTGTTTGCTTGTTTTTATTTTGGACACTAGGGCCTAATGACCTAGTTGTCGACAGACCGTTAAACACCATTACTCACTCATTCACTCCTAAGAGTTATTTTT
This sequence comes from Tenodera sinensis, assembly GCA_030765045.1. Lineage (NCBI taxonomy): Eukaryota > Metazoa > Arthropoda > Insecta > Mantodea > Mantidae > Tenodera > Tenodera sinensis. The sequence goes on along the minus strand of CM060973.1, from coordinate 27,069,510 downwards.
ACTGAAACATTTACGAAAGTTACTGCTTTTTCTATTTTTCAGACTGCAAATGATCTGAAGCCGGTTCTCAGTTTCCTGAATGACAGATTGAATTCTGCAACAAACAGGTAATACTTTTGAAATGGCCTTTTTTATAATATGTTCTTATACTTTAGGTTGCTGAAATATTTTTTTTAATATTTCATTTTCAGCTTTCATTACTCAAAGTTGTTTGCATGTATTTAATGCAGTTTCCATTGTGATGTAACTATTACTTATAAAGAAGTAGTAATGTAGTGTGTTATGACAGTAATGAAAATTTTTAGGTCATGTTGTAACAATTGTATCGACTCATTGAGATAGGAAGAAACAGTAATTTAGTACATCCACTTTGCAATTTGATGGAAATGGCAGTCTAGTAGGTTCCAGATACAAAGTTTACATATAGTGACGAGGTATTAATGCAATAATTTCAAGAGCAAGTTGAATGTGTAATATGTGTAATACAGTTTTCTTCTTTTGGAATTTAGATAATAGGCACAATTATTGCTTACCCTTCCCCTCCTCCCCTCCACTTTCACTCCTCTTACTCTCCTTCCTTCACTTCCCCCTTCCCTCCACTTCTTTCCTCAACTTCCTGCACTTCCTCCTCCACTCCCTCCACTTCCTCCCTCCACTCCCTCCACTTCCTCCCTCCACTTCCTCCCTCCACTCCCTCCCTCCACTTCCTCCCTCCACTCCCTCCACTTCCTCCCTCCACTCCCTCCACTCCCTCCCTCCCTCCACTCCCTCCACTCCCCCCACTTCCTCTTCCTCCTGCACTTCTTCTTCGGATTAGTGGAACTCTACTGTCTTATGTACAAGCATTATGAATGTTCATTTGACCTCCTTTTGTAAAATTGCATATACTTAATCAGTTAGTGAGTTTGTCCTAAATTTTATGGATATCACAGCTGGTGGCTGCTAGTACTTCTGTTCAAACTCACAATTTGTTTAGATTTGGTCCTAAATTTCTTTTCATCAGACATGCTTGATCACAATGAATAAGAGAGAAACAACAGCGAGTGTGGCCTGCACCCATATACATCTGCAAGCTGACTGAAAGATAACTGAGTTACCTAGTTGCTTTAATGAACCTAAAGTATCTCATTATTTAAAATGGAAATTCAGCAATAGATTTAGTACTTTACAGACATTACCAATTCTGACCACTCACATTCCATGGCTGTTTTGGTTATCCTGAGTTGTCTGTGGTTCAATATAGTTGGCTACTGTGATCTAAACATTACAGTCTACATAATCTAACAAGAGCAATGTTTAAAATGAAAATGCTTCCCCCTGCCCACTAATAAAGCTGCTTATATACACATAAGAAACATCATGATCATGATCTTTTTTTCTGAAAAAACCATTGTATATTAAGTTTGGCTGTCTACATGCTGAAGTGGTGCTTTCATATTTCCGGAGTAGCCATTTTGTTTGAGATTGGTTATTTAGTGTTACAAAAGTTAAGCAAGGGCATTTTTACTTCTTCTGCTGTGTAGTTAGGATTAAGTGCAGGACGTATTGTAATCCACATAAAGATTTGATGTTGAGATTTCACCAGAATGTTTTGAGTCCTCCTGAACCCAATAAATTTTTTTTAGAAAAACATCTCATACACATATGTGAACAGCATAAGTCAAAGATGAAAACTCTGTGAAATATGAAAGTTCAGGAGTTGCCAAGGATATTGCAAAGATTTTGAAAAACATTCCCACCACCACAAACTGCCCTATGCAGTTATTTTTTATTTTCTCCAAAATGGTTCTAATAATTTTGATCAGAGTACCATATGTTTAAGCTATTTCCATGACAAACAAATTTTTTGGGTGTAGCATGTGAAGTCCTCCTTATTCTTGATGAACTTGGTATAAATGGTAAACCATCAGAGATGAACAAAGTCTTACTTCACAAAAAAATGTAGATTGGTTTAAGGCTCACAATTTTTTTGCAACATAACCATTTCTGAGATTTTTTTTTAATATCAGTTTAAATTTTCAAATAGTTTATCATTTTTCAACTGTAAATCACTATTTCTGTTTCTTTTTTCCTTTTTTGTGTTTCTGCAAAGAGAACAAAATTTTAGTCATCACATAGCAGCTGGCTTTGAAAAGGTTTGACTTTCACTTTAGCTTACCATATTTTTCTACCTACTACAAAATATGTATGTATAATGAAGGATAACCTGTTTTAATAAGTAGATAGAAGAATAAGCTTCGTAAGAATAACTTGTAGAAGAAGAATGGAGAAAATCTTTATTTGATTACTCTCCCGTTAAGTAGGACTTACAAGCCAGTGCCTAGGGTCATACGCCTGTCGGGGAGCAGATGAACCTCTGGACCGGACAGAGTGAAGACCTGGAAGTGTGTGGTCAGCCAAGCACCAGGTATGATAGTAAGGAAGAGATGATATGAAATGCAGGCAAAATTGATGAATGGAAAGGTGATGTTGGAGCAATTGGTGGAATGAGTGGCAGGGAAAACTGAAGAAAACCCACCCTGACGCTGCTTTGCCCACAACAAATACCACATGTGGGTTCCTTGGATCGAACTCGGGCCACCTAGATGGTACGCAAATAGTCCAACTGCTCAGCCACGGTGCTGCCTGAGTCGAGAAAATCTTTTGAGTGATACAAGGATTTATAGCTTGGTTCATGTCACCGTATATGTTAAAAATTAGAAGTAAGTGTATGATAATGCTGTTGATGTAAGTGTTGGGCAATCATGAAAATGTTACATAACCATTTTTAACTTTATGGTCTAAAGCACTACCACATCGAAAATGTGGAGTGATGCAAAATCTACAAGATCTTTAGTACACATGCCTGAAGCTATTAACACTGAAGGAAATATAATATACCAGTATCACAAATAATGTAGAGACAACAGCTTCACTTATCTTAAATATGTGGTGTAAATTATAGAAACACCGATTATAGTTTCACCAGGTCTTATACGACTTCTGTGACTGTGGTCTCTAAATTATTTGTGATATTGGTAGATCTATAAGATGTCTTTAAATATTCATAAAGAATTTGTCACTTGTATTCTATCTGATTAATTTTGCAGCTGAGCTTAATAAAGAATGTTTCTTTTATTACAGAATTGAAGGACTTTATTTGCTCCAAACATTCCTTCCACAATGTATGAAAGAAATTTTTCGAGACAATGCATTAAGTTGGTTGCACCAATGTCTGAAAGGAACAGAAGGAAAAAACTCTCAGATTACAAATATCTCATACAAATTAATAAGTAAGTCAATTAAAGCTTCATAAATATTTGTAAAATTATCATCACTTATTCTTCCACTTCAAGATTCCTCAAAGTGTTGTACCTAGTACATAAGCATTCATCAAAAATGCCCATCCTGCTTCATTACAATCTTAGGGCTATAAGATGCTTTCATGCATGGCGTCCAACATAATACAGGCCTGACACAAGAATCTATTAAGTTGACAGTTAAAGAATCTTGCATTCACAATCCATAATTTCTCTTTCAGAGTGACTATTTGACAGTGAAATAAAATAACATAGCTCTAAGGATATGAATTGTTTGAACATATACAGTTTTCACAAAAAATACACTTAAATATAATTATTGGAGTGTATACTTATATAGTTACCAGATTTTATGTAATTACATATTCTGTTCCTGTATATGTAATTATAAGAAGAGCTAAAATGTCGACGAATTATGCTGATAGGACCCTTATTCCAAAGTTTTAAATCACATATTTTTTATATATTTTGAGCTATTATATTTGGTACCATAATATATAATTTTACATATTTTAATATTATTGTGGATTTATTGGACATTTTCATCAATTTCATTCATTATCATTACAGAGCAAGAAAGGAGGAAAATATTGAAAGTTTTATTATTATAGTTCTCATCCATGTCGTCCATTATATACATTGTCCTTACATTCAAAGCTAAAGTACACGTGTTCGATGCGGACAACAATGACTAATTTTAAACATGTGAGAAAAAGAAAGGAAAATGCTTCAGAATTTGTAAGTCAGTTGCATGTAAGTTAATGATGGCACAGTTGTGTCTTCATTATCATCAAAACTGAAAATCTGAATTTCTCTTGACACTGCTTTAATCACTGATGTAAAACAGTTCTCTGCCAAACTTGTGATAAATGTATAGGGTGTACAATGAAATCTCAAATTGAACAGCATTTACAAAGCAAACTGCATATTATTCATGGAATGTGTGCATGAGAGAGAAAGAGAGAACAGAGTTCAAAAATGAAAGGTTGGTCATTCAAGGATGCTACACAAAGAGTTCAAGAAAATTCCTTACTCCACACTACCTTTTACAGGAACATTTTTAAAAAGTTTATCAAAAATGACAATTTGGTTAAAATACATGTTTAACATATTTTCATTCCAAACGAAATGATGTATATATTGAATTTTCCGTGAATATTCTCAGAAGTCCTTCATACTCAATGGCTTTTGCATAACTGTTAAACCATTAGGGACAGACAGAATCTAACCACACAAAAATCCAAATTTGTGAAAAAACACAATTTATGTCAAATACAATTTTTTTTGGAGTGAACCATTTCCGAGATACCCCCTGTTATTTGTTTGAATTTTCCTAAAATGGAATGCATTATTCGTGTTTTATCTCTTTGCCATGTAAAGGTAACAATTTCAAAGCCATTGCATAGCTACTAGCTCTCAGATTTAACTATCGCTTAAAGCCTACTATATTCCCATATTCTTTTTGCACCTACAAGAAAATTAGCAATAAGATAAATTCTGCAAATGTTTATCTTCATTGGCATTAAGCAGAAACAGGAATAAGCATTTGTAAAAAAAAATTGTACAAGAGTAGAAAAAGTCATGTGAGTGCAATTTATCAGATTTTTTTTGTCCTAAACATGCAAAGAGAGTGGAATGTCAAGTCTATCACATAGCAACTGGCTCTCAAGATATGACTGCTGCTTAAGCCTCTCTTCTCATTATACTTACAAGGAACATGTAATAAAACCATTTCTACAAATGTCTATCTCAATATGAAGTGGATAGGCGTGTTTATAAGGAGTTTGTACAAGAGTTAATTGAGAAGTTCTTGTGAGTGCACACATAAAATTTTATTAATTGCTTCATAAAATGTCCAACAAACACAAAAATACAAGACACAAGCAACAATTAGCTCAGTGTATCGAACTATAGTAACTCTAACCTAAGAAAGCCACTTCACATCAACATCGCTAATGTAAAAAAACAGCAATAAAACAGTAGTAACCTTAAAGAATGGATCTATTTAGTTTTGTTTCTCAGAGAGCTTTGGTCAGGAACCAATCAAAGTATTCACTGCTGTCATATGCTTACAGCTGCTACGAGTGTTTGTGCATTGCAAGTGACTTTCTTTTCTTGGCAGCACTGCATGTCAGTGAGAGGTCATGATTTCATGAAAGCTTTCAAGTGATTATTGATATAATAGCAACTAGTGCCTGTAACAAATTTTTTTATTTTCTAGAAACGATAGTGGAAATGACACAACACTTACCAGAACTGAGGCGAAATGTTGGCAGTATAGTAGTTCTAAAACTGGTAGAGAATTTGCAGACCAAGTGTCCATCGCAGGTAAGTCATGTGATCTGTATATGGTAACAATCAACAACATATCAATCATGCAGAGCCAGTAGCATCACTGGTAATGAGTGCTGTCATTCGGGACATGGTGTCTCTTAAATCCAGATCCCCTTACTTTAATCTGCAATATGCATATAGTGTCCTCTTGGATGCTGGATGTGCAATCTCTTATTGCAATAGAAATTAATTGTGTTTGAAAACGTAGTTAGCCTTCATATATTTGAAGAATGCCGAGAAAATGCAAGCACATGCATGAAATCATTATGTGAAGCCATTGACTCATTTGTACAGTCTGTTCGTAGCTCGGTCAGACTGCCTCATGGTGGCACCGGACCAAGCGATGGCCAGCATGCTCTCCACCAGAATTACGCCTAAAGGACCAGCAAGTAATGGGTACGGAACACTAACTTACATTAGGCTTACCTGCATCACAACATATGTTGAAATTGACGACTTTCAATGTGAACACATTCCCTATATCTCCAAAAACAATTCTGCTTTACTCGCAAAAGTTCATGTTGACTAATTGTATTTCTCTCATGATATTGTCCTTCAATTCTTGTAACATATGCAGATTTGATGCTTACATTTTATTCCTTAATGTTCCCCATAAATAAAAATTGCATTTCAGGGGAAGGAGATGGCTACAATTCTCAAATAATTATTCTGTACCATAGGCACTTCCCAATTCATGCATGAATTTGCAGCAGTATGCAATGTAGCTGAATCCTGCTGAAACCAGCCACACAATCTTTTATTTCTTGTTAGTTACGGAAAAAAATTATTTAAAATAGAATTTACACTAACGTGTCAATCAACTGGTGTGTCATAAAATATGGGACCAATAATTCTACACACTCACTGTGCCCCAAATCCCAACTTTTGCTGTTGGTGAGGAACTTCATGTAGCCCAATATCAATTGTTCTGTGCAGAAATGGGACCATGAAGATAAAATCATGCTTCATCGGTGAAGAATTTAAAAGTGGGTCCACGTCATTATTATGAACACACTGCAAAAACCAATTGCAATGATTAACCCAACCCACAGGATCTTGTGCTTGTACACAATGAACTGCAGTATCCTTGTATGGCATTTATGGGGAATGTTAAAAGAATAAAGTGTATGCACCAAATCTGCACACATTACAAGAATTGTTGGACAATATCATGAGAGAAATACAATCAGTCAACATGAAGTTCTGCGAGTAAACCAGAATTTTTTTGGAGATCTAGGGAATGTGTTCACGTAGAAGGTCATAAATTTCAACATTTGTTGAGATGCAGGCAAGCCTAATGCAAGTTAATCCAATAGTGTTCCGCATCAGTTACTTGCCGGTCCTTCAGGCATAACTCTGGCAAAGAGCAGTTCGGGAGTGATGAATGCACACTTATATTAGTGTCATAGTACTGTAAAACATACAGGAGGTTACTTCTCATGTTTAAATTTGACTCAGGAGGCACTTAGATTAAATTATTAAGGTACTAAACAAACAGGTTGTTTACTTAAATTTTTTGAAGCTTTGTTGTTTACTGCTTGGTGCTTGACCACAGATTATTACCTCAATTGGTGAAGTGCATTAACATTGACTTGTTATTCACTTTTTAACCCTTCTGATTCGCTTTGACAATTCAATGTGTTTTCTATTAAGAAATTATATTCAAAAATTATGTATACGGTGACAGATGTAGAAAAAATCAGGAATGAAGAAATTGAATGGCTCAGAGCAGCCCTGTCCAACATGATGCCTGTGGGTGTCATGGCACCCATGTGTGATGTATTTTTCTGGTGCCCTTCATAAGCAAAGTTTTATTCCTATGATTTCTAATATTGTCCTCTTAACATACCTATTATTTTACAATGTGATGACTCTTTTGTTATCAATTTTTTAGTCACCCTCTGCAGAAATCAGCGCTGAGTTTTTACGACTCAACAGATGATGCTGTGGTCAAGTCATGTGTTTAACTGCACGTCCACTGTCTCTACATGATCAGAGGGTCATTGTAAGCTGTGAGACATGTGTCAAGCATTCAGTGTAGTGCAACATTGGGGAAATTTAAGGACGTGATAGAGTGGCAAAAATCGTGTTTGGCCATGCCCATGGTAGGTAGGTGAAGTGTCTGGATTTGTTGGTGTGTCGAAGTGGACTGTCCAGCAGGTCTACAAGTAGTGGTACAATACATGTGGCCATGAAACATGTCGGAATTGTGGTTGGAAAAGGATCATACTGAAAGGGACTGGAGGCAAGTTTCACGACTAGTAAATGCAAATCACATACAAACCCAACAAGAATTGCTTCAGTCCATGAATGCAGGTCCATGCCGATGTCTTAGTGAGAGGACAGTGTGGCAGGAACTGCATTCCATGAACATTTGGAGTTGGACACCTCGAACAAGACCCTTGCTCACAGAGACACACAAAGCTGCATGACTTCAGTGGGCTAAAAATCACCAAACGTGGACAGTAGGTGACTGGCAGAATGTCATGTGATCCAATGAATCACATTTCTGCATCTATTTGAAATATTCATGTTGTTGGGTGAAGCGTCGGCCACATGAAGCATTTCAAACGGATCATGTACAGGGTCTGGTTCAAGCCGGAGGTAGGTCAATGATGTTTTGGGGGTGTTTTTCTTACTATGACTTAGGCCTTCTCCATGAGGTGACCAGTAGGATGAACCAGCATGTTTATTTGAAGATTCTAGATGAGCAGGTGTTACCATTTAGTCAATATCTCCATGATTGTGCTGTTGCCTCCACTATATTTCAAGATGACAACTACAGGGTTCATCAGGCCAGAAGAGTGTTGGACTAGTTTGAGAAACACACATGCACTTTATCATATCTCGATTGGCCTGCAAACTCACCTGACTTGAACCCAATTGAAAATTTGTGGTATATGTTGGGACAGCAGGTGAAACGCCGAAATCAGCATCCCCACAATTTGGTGGATTTGCATGAGCAACTCATATGAGTGGTGTTAGCTTAATGTGCCATACTTGCAGAACCTTGTGGACTTACTTCCTAACCAAATCCAGGCAATTATCATGTCTGCAGTTGGTGTTACATGTTATGTTGACCAGTTGAATTTTTTGTCTGGTAAGCTTACAAGCAAGTAGAAAAGTCTGATGTAGGCAAGCATTTTTCCTCTTAGACCTAAGATCTCTGAAGCCTTTAAAAATGTCTCAGATAACAGTTATTTTTCTGTGTACCTTATCATTTAGAGACATTGAAACAAATTATTGATTTTGAAGCATCCTAACAAACTCGCTAAACGATTCATCTGGACAGTAACAGATGTCTTTAAAATTCTTTCTGTAATACTTGTGGAACTGATGATTCACACTTGATATGGTATTGAAACATCAATTTAAAATAAATGTTTTTGAAAGGAAAGCTTTGTTTATGTGTGCTCATATGTGAAAAAGGAATTTCATTGCTATGTAAATTAAAAATATGTTAAGTATTTTTAAATGTTGTCAGAAGTTTTTAACTTTTAATTAAATTGCTCTTTGTTTCAGAACCTTTTAGCAGTTTTTGAATGTGTTGAAGCAGTTATGTATAACTATGGACCCGCTTGTGGACACCATAAGGTAACTCACCTGGTTTATTTAGCAAAAGACATTTTGAAAACTATCATTTCATTATAGTGCAGTTGTGTTGAATTTTTGAAGTCTTGCACCTTAGAGGTGCATAGATTCACATTTAAAGCAAAGTTCTAAAAGTGTGATTTCTTCACAGAATGTGCTGGAAAAGATTTTATTGCGGCATATTGATAGCAGTGATAGAAATATAGTGAATAGGCTGGCTTGCTGTATTGCTCAGATTCCACTTTTGAGTAATTCAGGTCCATCGGGAGCAAATCATATAGCACGCTGGTTTCAAGAACATCTAAGACTGTGTGCTACCCTTCATGGTATATTAGATGAACTCTTTGTCTTTGTTGAAGAGATTGAGGTTAGTATAAGTACCTAACAGCATGTTTTGTTTATATGCTAATTGAAATTTGCTGAATAACTAGGAAATTTCATGTAAAATGTTTAGATAAAATAACCAGAGAGAGTCTGAATTTGAGTGTGTGCATGTGTGTGTGAGAGAGAGATTTGTAAACCTGCAAAAGGAGTAAATTTTCAAGCAATATAGACTTTCCAAAGTGCTAGCGGGAATAATTTTACAGTAAATGCTTAAGTTAGGTTAGAATACACAATTTTATGTTACTGGCATTTTTCGTTTAACTCAGGCCTTTCCAACTGAGGTGCCACTGGGGGCTTGGCCACCACTGACAGTAGCACTGGTGTTGAGCTGGGCACTGGAGAGGTGGGGGAAGGTGAAGTGGCAGAAGTAAAACCAAGAACGTATTGAGGTAGCAGTAGTCAAAGTACCTGCGGTGGGGTGAATGTTGCTTTGACTGTTGAATGGGACAGGTTTTAAGTCAGTTTGCAGCTTACCAAAACAATTATTATTATTGACAATTATGTGAACACACAAACACCACTTATTCCCTACGTATATTTTGGTTACCCTTGTGTACATTTACTATTTAGGTAGATTTTTGACATAGTTTTGCGGAAAATAATTCATGAATATTCAGTACATCAGATTTGGCAGCAGAAATTTGTAGTACTGCCTCTAAGGCAGCATCATACTGTGCATAATTGAAAACATCTCTTTGGATGCATAAGTAAGTGGTACCACACATTGACACAAATTTTAAGGCAAGTGCATGAATTTTGGGAAATTCCCGTTGATTAACACCTTTGTAAAAAATAATTAAATCACCGCTGTAGCAGTAGTGCCTGTCTTAGGATTGCATTGCACTGTACTATTATCGGCTCTGTTTGGAAATTTGATGGTGCCTATTCAGTTTAGGTGTCATATCGTTAATTTCTTTGACAAATTAAGCATTGGACTTTCCCTTCGCTATTGGCAACAAAATGTAGATATTTCCATGAAAAGCAACATTTTGTAATAAATGAGAAACTATAATTGCTCCACTATCTGCTATACCCTATTTAACACTACATCTGTGTCGAGAAGAGAGAGAGACAACATTTACTCTTTGATACCGAAATTTAGATTTCAAATCGAATGGGCTTGATAAAGACACGTTTTAATTTAATTGCCGGATGTGAGATTTGCGATGAGTGTTGAGTAATAACATAGGTAGATAATAGAGTAGGAAGTGTCGTAAGGTGAGTAAGATATGAGTAAATAATAGTCGTTAAATTTGTAGGATAAACGCATTATTGGTTTGAAATTAACGAGTCATGACGTCATACCACATAGTTTGAAATCAGTCAAAATTCAGGTCTGCCAACCTTAAAAGTCGCGCAATATGTTTAATAGAATATAAAGAAAACATCGTTTAATAATAAAAAGGTAACTAGATATTCGAAATTCAAAAAAGAACATGTTTTAATAGAAAGGGACATTTATAAATTGGGAAAAGGAATGGAATAGCATTTTGGATACGAGGCTTTCTTTTGGATGACGTCATGACATTTAAAATTGGAGAGAATGTTTTCCTAGCGTGGGTACGCCAGGAAGCGTGTTCACTCGCCCCAGACCAGTAGTGGATGTTGTGGTGTACACACGTGAGTGCGATTGCTCTGCGAGTATCTCTAGGTATAGAAAGTCGGCATAACTCCCGAAAGTGTCAGAGAGTAAAAAAATAAATAATATACAAAAGTTCTTCTGGGGTAATCTATAAACATACCTACGCATACCTGGGATTAAAGAGATTTCATGCTGAACTAGCCGGAGGAAACGGCATCCATTCCGCATCAAAGGGCGACACAACGTGACCATCATATATTCCGCTACAAATGGCGATCCAACGTGAACCAACAGCTTAATTTTCGCATCATCTTACTATCTATCGTACACACACAGTTACAGTTTCTGTGTGGGGAAGGCACTGTGGTGCCCCAGTGCTAAGTGCTTGAGTTGGAAAGGCCTGGTTTAACCCACTAATGCCGGAATTATTTTTTTGTTAATTTCTATTGCATTTTTGCCTTATGTCTCTAAGTAATATACATATAGTGAATAAAATACAAAAATAAGTATTCATTACTCAGTTTTGAAAATATTTGCCATTGCCATATGGTAGCGCTAGGCACTTCCACTACCTATTTTATGGCGTATAATTTTCATTAAGAAATTGTATTCTTAATCTTCAGCAGACTAATCTACATCATTAAAGACAATACTGCCTCTATAAAAAATTAACAAATTGAAGTAAATGTGGGCGGTGCCGTGGCTGAGCGGTTAGAGCATGGCAGTCCAGGTTCAATCCCAGGGGCGTACATGTGATATTCGTGGTGAACGAACCGTCATCAGGGCGGTTCATAGGTTCCTGTGCTCCCCAACAGGTGTCTGACCCTAGGCACCGGCTTGTAAGTCCTAGAGGGTGTAAGTCCTACTTAAGGGGAGGGTAATCAGGTGTAGGAAATTCTCACCAAAGAGGCTCGGGTTTGATGCCAGGCAACCGCATGTGGGATTTGTGGTGGACGAAGTGGTGCTGGGGCAGGTTTCCTCTGGGTTCTCTGGTTTCCCCCACCATCTCATTCCACCGGTGCTCCATTTTCATTCCATGTATCATCAGTGCCACTGCCTGCAGTGTCATATGTAGTAAAAGTGGGCGTTAAACACCTACAAAAAAAAAAAGGTAAAGGAAGGGGGGGGGGGGGGGGAACTAAATGTGAAAACATTGTGAATTTCACAAAAATACACTTAGGAAATACACACATCACTACTTTCTGTGTAATATCTCATAGTTTGTAATGCTAATCTCGACTTGTCACCAGTTTACGAATATTAGCTCAACAATGTAGGTTATGTGACGAATAAAGCATAACTAAATTTTGTGGGTGCAAGTGATATTTATACCACCGGCTTTACAGCGTGATTTCACTTATGTACAATCTGTGCTTGCTTATGGTATATTTATATGGGGATCCAGTAGCGAAATAAGTGCGCTATTCATAATGCAAAAGAAAATACTTAGACTAATGCTAAATTTGCACAGGACAACATCATGTAAACCATACTTTCGGCAAAATCACATTCTTACGCTGCCAAGTCTGTATATTTTAGAAACTGTTTGTTTTATAAGGGACAATATTCACTTATTTAGCATAAACAACACTGTTCATACACATAGTACCAGAAATAGTAATAAAATACACATACAGACTGCCAGAACAACAAAAAAGGTAAATTCCATACTGCATAGAGGCATACACATGTATAATAAAATCACAAATAGAATCCACAGTAGCAGTCAAACTAAGTTTAGGAAAGAAGTTAGACATTTTCTAATTGAGCAAACCTACTACAGTGTGCAGGAGTTCTTTGACTCATTCTCTGAATAATTTTATCTGTATTATTGTAACACTATATTACTGTAACACTGTCTCTGTATATATATATATATATTATTTGATTCACTCTCTGAATAATTTTATCTGTGTTTAATCTGTAGGCTATATATATAACTTATACTCTTATGACTGTAATGCTGTCTCTGTTATTATTATTTGTATTCATGATATTGTTTAAACCAATATGATTTGTATTCCCTATTTAAAAATTGACGAAGCCATGAATTTGTAAAAAAATTCTTACGATGAATAAAGACATACATACATACATACATAGCAGTTTTAACTATACAACACCACAAAGCTTGGCAAGCCTATGATTGGATTTTGTATCTAGCTACCTGCTGTTAAATTTTGTGACAGCTATAGTTAAATCTGTAATTAAAATTTAGTAAAGAGAATATTTTTAACATTGGTTGGTGAAACCAGCCCTTAATGATTAACTCAGACAATAAAAGAATGAACACCATTGCCATGAGTAATTTTAAAGGTAAAGCTACCATTATGACCTAAGATGTTAAAATTATCAACTTTGAATTACATGCTGTTTAACTATGAATATAAAATTAAAATACGTAAATACGTATACTGTAATAGATATAAAAAGTGTGGATTAAGCTATTGCAAAAATACTTTAATATCTTAATTGTGAATAACTTGCTTTCATTTTTTCAGACTGGATTTGATTCTAGAATATCTTCAACAAAGCTTCCACTTCCAGAGATCACAAATGATTATTCACCCCTATTAAAACTCCTTCGATTGGTAAATAGATTCGAGAATGTTGCTGAAATACTTCGAATGTTGTTAGTGTAAGTAAAGTCTGTGAATGTTTTTTGCTTAAAATAGCATAATGCAGTTTAGGTGTAAATTTTTCAGAGTTGGAATTTATTTTAGAAGTATTGAGTAATTACAAGCTGACCTTATGATTATATAATATAGAATTATACATAATATTGACAAATGAACATATTGTGTCATTGGTCGTACAACAATATATGGACGAGAGGGGGCCAGGTGGCTGGGAGCAGTTGTGTGTGTATGTGACCATAATAATGCACGATTACAACAAAACAGACTGAGAAGCTTCTTGTTGATTCTCGCTGTCATACCCACATATGCATGGAAAGACCTCGAAAGGTCACGTGACATTGGCTGTACTATAAATAGGACCACAAACAGCGTGGGTAGAGCAGTTTAGTTGAGTCTAGTTGGAGTTACAGTCATGAATTTAACTGTGTGGACAGTTTTAAGTTATGAGAGTGAGTTGGCCAGCTTGTCAGTGGGTACATATATTAAAGAGTAGTAAGTAAATGTTAGAAAAAAACAATTTAAGTGAAGGTGAGTGTAAAAAAGTGACTCAAAATTACCTCAAACATGAAGAATACTTCACTGTTATTAGTGCCTCTATTTTTAATATTCATTAGAAAAAAAGAAATCTGAAACATTACAGTGTGAATTAGAATGTGTTCTCCCAATATAATGCTTGTTTAGACAAGGGTGGATGACATTTCCATCATCTTCTATAAAGTAAGAGTGTTATACATGCTTTACGTGCAGAGTTTATGTAGCAGCAAAGCCGGCTGTGGCAAACCGAATTGCACACAGGTGAAATGCCATGCAGCCGTTAGGTTTTAAAGGAAGAATCCTGTAAATTTCTAACACCAGGATAACCAGTGGTTTCAGATATTCAGTTCTATTTGGCTTCTCAAATCATCAAAGCCTTTTTAGGTCAACAAATATAATAAATATTTAAGAGACTAAGTTCACTTATCTTTGGTTTAAGTTACAAAATATTAAATATGAAGATAAGTGAAGCTTAGTCACTAAATATATATTATAGTATTTGTTGATTTATATTGCTTCACTGATTATAACTTCAGTTTTTGCATTGCCTTTCCTAAGTTTTGCAGTGAAAAAAAATATGCCACATGTTAGTCAATATTAGCTTGCATACAGAAAAAGAATGTTTTATAGATCGTGAGGTGAGACATGAACAAATCTTGCGCATAGGAGAAGTTGCACTTCTTCCCTCCTCTATAATGGCTGAGAAGGGGAAAGGTGGGCGAGCTTGCCTCCAATGACTAAACGTTACTATAACAGCATGCTGGTGAAACAATTGCAGTTCACATGTGTAACATTTATAATAACGGGGTACCATCTACTGTGTGACATGGGGTGACATAATTTGTTTTAGTCGAGCTAGATCAGCGGCAAGCCTGAATAACTCTTTTCATGTGCTATTCATATCTAGGGTGCGGTACAGGTCAACAATTGATTAAAATGATTATTCTCTAAAAGCAAGTATGTTAATAACTCATTTTGAAATTTGTAAAGCACAAATGAGATGCAGTATCATACTTTCAAGGGAAAGTAGATTAGACCCCGAAAGGAAAGCATTTATGTAAATATTGGTTGTAAATATAATTTATTTTTCATGTTGGTAAGGATTTGTTGAGTACTGAAAATATATTGCCACTGTCTCAATTGTTATAAAAAAGTAATTGTTTAAAAATGTCAAATGTTAAGTAACATGTTCAAATTTAATATGTATAAATATAAGAACCATATATATTAATATAATAACAATATTCCATTTGTGGAGAGTATAAGTATTACAAAACTCACAAAAATAACAAAGAATATCTCAGAAATGTTACACTTCATAATAAAATTTATTGGTACATAAATTTTGTGTTTTAACAACATCTACATCTTCTGTATAAAGGCATTTATCCCCTTCTGCAGTGCGGTCTCGGGTGGAATTGCATGGATGCTAGGGAAACGACATTAATACAATGTTCCTGCCACCGGGACGGCTGGGACGGTGTATGAGACCAGTTAGGGATAATGTTTGTTTTAACCTCTTCAGGGATATGGACGTGAAATCACGTCCATTTAAAATGCCTAGAAAAATAGCTTTAAAATTTTGTTTTCCTGAATTTAGAAAGTATTGAACTTCAGTGGTATCACAAGGAAAAGCACATTTCACCCAAAATTTTCAGGTGTGTAAATCTCATAAAAGTGATTATACATTACAAATAATAAAACTAAAGATGGAGAAGAATATACTTTATTATCTTTTTTACAGGATTGCCTCTGGAGCATGTAAACTCAACGTTTTCCTTTTTTCCCTCCTCCTGCCTCCCAATTTAAGAAGTTTCTCATTATGTTCAGTTCCCAGTGTGAATAAGTGAAATGTGCTTATGTGTACATTTCAATTAACTCTCTCAGGGGTCTCCGTCTAGGGGATATGTGAATGGCGACCACAAGGTACCCAAGCTGAGCAGAACATTACTTCCACTTACTGGTGCTTTGCTCCTCACTGTAACTTTTCTATCTGACCTTACCTTGGTCATCTCTTGTTCTCTTCCGACCCTGATGCTATTAGGGTTCCCGAGAGCTAGGGAGTCTTTATTTTTCCAGCCTCTCCATTTCTCTAATTTCTCTATAAAATCTTAACCTCTAACATGCTGACCTGTCATGGCATGTAATACGTCCTCTGATTGGTAATCAGAGGATATGGTCGGTGAATTTATTTTGATAATTCTCCCGGTCAGGTCGGTGAGACCCGTAAACCGACGACAGGTGTGGTCCTCCAGACATTCTGGGGGTTGTGAGAGAGCGATGTGACTGCCAAAACATAAAAATATGGTGCTCTCTAAAAAGCGGTTACTATTACTGCTATTGCTGTCTTCAATATCATCAGTGAAAAATATTGGAGAGCAAGAGGATTAATGACTTCATTGTCAGAAATCCAGCATTAGCTAACAACAACTTTCAAGGGAAGGGTTTTGGTTTAAATATACAAATATGTTTGGCTTTTAAGTGTTTGTCAGCATTTATAATGCTAACAAACACTGCAAATCTCAAATTATTTGATCATGTAACAAATAGTTTATTATTATATAGTCTTTTAAGTTTTATTGAAACATTTACTTCAGATAATCAGTTTTGTGCACTATTCAAACCATAACATAAATGCAATGTTTACATATCTTCACATCTTTCTTTGTCGGGGTATTACTTTTTCTTGCAGTCACCGTCAATATTTTTAGGATTTAGTGGTGGATCCAGTTTATATCCTGTTTTTCCTTGCAACAAACTTAAATGCCATTGAACGTTTCCCATCTTTGGGCCTCTAGCATTAACTATGATGATGTAGCTTTAAGGGTGGTCAACTACTTGGTCATCAGCACCCTTATAAAATGGATCACGGCAAACGCCAGAGATAAATTGCAGTATAAAATAAATACTAGTGCGAAAGCAAATATAGATAAATGTACCAAACAAATGAGGCAAATGCCAGAATTAAAACAAATCAATAAAAAGGTCAAAAAGGTAGGAAATTTTTATATCTAAAATTCTAAAACTGTAGGTATTCATTTAAAACAACTGTGTCACATGGCAAACCTTTATACAAGGTCAGATTTAATAATAAATAAAAAAATAATCCTGCAACTGACCATTCTTGTTTTCATTAAATAACAATTCATTTGTCAAAGTCACAAATAACTGAATATTTACTCAGTAAATATTCTCTTACTAGGTAAGAGTAGGTTCTATATTAAGCAGAATTTTTATTGAAATGTATTAAAAAGGGTTTATCCAGGAAATCTCCTTGCTTGCTTTGCTTTATTTTTACATATATTTGAGTAATTCAAATTAAATAAAAGAAAATGAAAAAAAATACCTGATAGTAAGGAAAAATTGAAGCTATTAACAGTGAAGCAACGGAATCTAGAATGGGAACAAATTAGAAACTAAAAGCTGCACTTATCTTAGAAATATTGCAAGTTCTTCCACAGCTGACATGTTTCAAGTTGTATCCAACTATAGCTTTGAAAATAAGCTTTTAGTTTCTAATTTCTTATTTTAGATGCCTAATATGTTTGAGACCTCCCAGACATTGCCCGCACATGGCTTGTGTGTTTAAAATCACCAACAGTAAGTTTGTTGTTCTCTTCTGACCCCAATTCTATTAGGGTTCCTGAGGGCTGGGGAGTCTTTATTTTTCCAACCTCTCCATTTCTCTAATTTCTCTCTAAACTCTTAACCCCTAACATGCTGACCTGTCATGGCATGTATACGTCCTCTGATTGGTAATCAGAGGATATGGTCGGTGAATTTATTTTGATAACTCTCCCGGTCAGGTGGGTGAGACCCGTAAACCAACGACAGGTGTGGTCCTCCAGACATTCTGGGGGTTGTGAGAGAGCGATGTGACCGCCAAATCATAAAAATATGGTGCTCTCTAAAAAAAAACCGGTTACTATTACTGCTATTGCTCTCTTCAGATATTGGAGAGCAAGAGGATTAATGACTTCATTGTCAAAAATCCAGCATTAGCTAACAACAACATTATTCTCTAAATCCACTTTAAATGTTTGTTTATTACTTCAGTATATAAGAACATAAATTACACAGTTTCATGGCTTGGCGTCCTTTCCTTACATCACGCTACAGGGTTCACACTTCCACAGCACACACTGTATATTTGCATAAGTTTATATTCTTCTTCCTATTGTTATGCCACTTCACTGATTATACACTTGTTCTATGCGTTGTTATTCTGCGATCTTTCACAACAGAAATGTTCGAGTAAAGTAACACTTTACACAAATAAATTATTAAATTTTATGCGGATTTTATCTTTTCTGTGTGACACCTGCCCAAGCCATGGAAAGAAGACAATTGAGTCTACACTTTACAGACTCTAATTATTATTTGTAAGTTTAGGAGGCCTTTCCACCGCCTCTATAATTTTGTATTAAACTATTGTAGAGGGCTTACACAGAAACATCGCCTCACATGAAAGCAATTGTTGGCACATAGCCATAGTTATAGCCAAATCACTTTGTTCATTATAATGCTAATTTTTATACACATACAGTAAAACCTGCCTAAAACAAAACGCGATGATTCCAGTAATATTTTTCTGTTTTCACGGATTTCCGTCTTACAAAGGGTTGTACATATTTTAGTAAAACAAAGTACAAAAAATATAATCGTATAGAATTAAACTAAAGGAATAATTTAAAATAAAATTCTGTAAGTAAGGGATAGGTTCAATTATATGTTTTGCTGCGTTTTATTTTCAACTTACATATCAAACATAATTGCAGTTTCTCCATTAGTTTCTTTTCCCTCACATATCTGTCAAAGTGCACTGTCGCGACTTCTTCAAGAGAACGCTCTATGGTCTTCTTTGCATCTGGCATCAGCTCCAGGAGTTCTAGAACATTCTTGGAAGCTGCAAATTCCTGAAGGTCATTCACAATAAATAATGCTTCTCTAAAAGAGCGTATTTTTGGCTCCGTTTCATTGGCTTCGTTGTCGTCCATTCCTTCCACGACTTCACAACTGCTGCTTGCAGCAACAATATTTGCTCCACTTTTAATGTCTTCAGTCGTGGCAAGTTTGTTATCAAAGCACGGAACTATGTATTAAGCATAATGAAAATTCGCCTTTGGTTATTTATGCAAACGGTTCCAGAAAAGCTATTCCGTTTCTGCGTTAGGCAGTTTTCCAGTTTAGAGCATTATTTAACATAGGAAATAGCTCCGTTCCAAGATTTATTTTCTGGTTGTCCAGGTTTCCGGTATATAGGAGGTCCGGTTTAGTCAGGTTTTACTGTATGTCAGTAGCAATATGCACTGAAGCTATGCCAGCGAACTTCACTCCTTTGTGGACGGAAACGTTATGACTTCTGCACTTACGTGATTGCGCAACTTCTCCCACAACAGTCTTTCAGGTGAAGAATTGCCACTGCGCAGGTAGGGGAATTGTTCCTGTCTCGCCTCATGACTGACCTATACGTCTGTGGCTGTAATGGGACCATGCTTTTATTTATGGCATATGTTGGACAGGAATGCTGCAATCAGGAGCAGGATTTTTCCATAAGAATGCTGCTGCGTACAAGTTCTTTGAGCTGTTGTTTTACTTAAAACCTTTTGCAACACTTTTTCTCCCACTTCTTCTGGCGGTCCATTAGTTTTCAATTAAATGTTCTTCAGTAATGAAATGTGTCATAGATAAGTCTTCCTGAGCCTTTCAGTTTCAAAACAATGCTAGCCATATACATGTAGTTGGCTCTAATATAGGGCCCTTAATAACGGATGATCCAAAAGACTCCGAACTGGCTGCACTGTGTTTTGTTTGTATGGGTCCTTGGTGCTCATCGCTGACTGCTGCTGTCATAGAACAGCACAGATGAAACCATACAACATTTGTAAATCTACTTTCAAAGGCTTTACTTACCAATGTTATTAACCTCTTGAGCGATGGCCATTTAAAGGTCCGCGAGCCGAGAACTGCTAGCATTTAAATTCTTAAATGCGCTTTGTATATACACAGCTGTATTTTGTGTAAATATTAAGTTATTTTAATGAAACAAAAACTGGTATAAAACTCGTTATTTGCAGTATAAATGTACGTCATCAGCAAAGTTGAGTTGTATTTACAAAACGTTGAAATGGCACAATTTTGTTTCACTGTGGTGAAAAGTCAACTTTGCTCTGTCGAACGCATCTAATATTAATGTAAGATTTGAAGCTTTCACGGCGAACGTTAGTGATAAGAGCTTCACGGGTGATCAGCCGTGTTAAATTTAAGAAGGTCGAGCTTTTGGCCATTATACTCTCCATGGCCATCTTCAGGACTAAAATGATGGAAAATTCTCCATCATTTCCATCATTTTAGTCCTGAAGATGGCCATGGAGAGTATAATGGCCGAAAGCTTGACCTTCTTAAATTTAACACGGCTGATCACCCGTGAAGCTCTTAGCATCTAATATTAATTCTCGGAAAGATACAGTAAAGAAACACCCATTGTATGTGTGGCTTATGCGTCAGCATACTGTGTAATAAATCACTACTGCATGCGTGGTCTCTTGAGTCATCAGAATAGATCAACATTACGACTTTTATTATTTATTTATGCCAACAAACTTACTGTTGGTGTTTTTAAACACACAAGCCGTGTGTGGGCAAAGTTTAAGAGGTAGAACTGGAACTTAAAAATTCAATGCCACAACTGGGATTTGAACCACAGACCTTCCGCTTGCCGGGCGGATGCTCTAACCACTGAGCTATTGTGACAAACTGCCAGAATGGCATTAAATTCTCAAGCCTAAGTTTTTTGGAAGCATTTTTGTCAATGGTTACTGCAACTTGATGTAACAAGAAACTTATGAGTGTCAAAAAACTTGAACTAGTGAAATTTGCAGCACTAACATTTCTGATGTGTGTGTGCGCTTGCTGTCAAGCATGTGTGTGACATATCAAATTATTTCAAGAAATATAGGCAAACAAAATTGACACTGCTGTTCATACATAATGAAATTGCAGCTAAGCTGCAATGTGTCCAGAAAACTTTTCAACTACTAGAAAAAATAAATGAATCATGTATAAAACTATTTTTCGTTCATTATATGTTTTGATGTATATTACATATGTATTGCAGCAGAGATATCTAAATACACACAATTGAATAATGTATGTACATGACAACTCTGAGTCTCCTCTGGTGGTGGCTCAAGCAACTTGCTGAAGAATCCTTCTCAGGGATGTCGAAATTGAATACTCTGTTTCTATTTTTGAAAATGAGGATTTGTTTCCACGTGGACAGCTCTTGTCTCTTGTTTTCCTGTTACGTGTTGGAGTTTTGATTCTGGCTTTATGTTGGGCTTTTTTCTTTTCTTTCTACTTTTGGATGAAAAACTCTTTCTGTTTAATGAACGTAGGTCTAGGCTAGTCATATTATTTTCATTGATGTAGTTTTTTGTGCCTAAAAATTTTCTAAATTCTGCATTCCAGAACTGGAAGTTTTCCGTTAAAAGGCATACTTTGATTTCGGTTATCTGCATAAGACAGTTTCCGTTTAATAGAGGGAATTTAGCATGTTTTTCAATCCTAAATTCATGGGATCATAACATATTTCCATTTAAGACAGATTTTGACTTAATAAGGGGGCCGTTGAAGGCAGATTTTGCTATAAATGCTAGTGGTTAAAATTATGGTAACTTTTTGTTCCTAATACTGCCAAGTAAATAATAGTTATATGCAATTTCAAATGAGAGTGTTCTATGTCCACCATTTGCTTATAGACAGGTTTAACTACTCTTAACTTCTATCTTTGACAAGAAATAATTGCATGCACTTAAGTAAACGTTTCCCACTATCTACACCTATATCAGAAGAAAGTAAGGCAGCTGTTGCAATGTTGTCAGTTCTAACAGAATTAAGAAGGCAACAAATCATGGACTTTTTAAATTTAATTTGCACAAAAACTGTTCATTCTGTTGAAATATGCCAAAGGAAAAATTTGTTGCTTATTCAGTTTTCTATTAATATAGTTAAACATTAAGAGCCTTCAACAATAATCCAGCGAGGTGATAATTTTTTTGGATAAAAGTATATTTTTCTAGAAACCTATAAACTTTTCAGCTGCCATCGAACTGACGAATAACCTGATCGGAAATGCATGCCAGGAAGTCAAAACAAGAAGACCACAACAGTGGTTCAACAAAACATGCTACGAAGAAGGAAAAGTAACACTGAAAGCCCTAGAAATTGCAAAAACTACAAATCAAAAAGAGGACTTCCAGAACTATGCCAGAAAAAGGAAACACTATAAGATGATGATAAAGGAAACAAGAGGAAAGTTCGTGGAGGAAGAAAGACTGCTACCCCTTCTTCGGTGTCCCGTCAACTCTTCACCGCGGTTCTGGGCCGATACCGGACTTATACACCGGTATTCACCGATGGCTCCCAGTTGGGTAGTACGACAGGTTCCGCATTTATATACAACGGTGAGGTTCACACATACCGCCTTCCAGACGCCAGTTCAGTTTTTACCGCCGAGCTGTTTGCCATCTTTTATTTCTTACTTTTTATCTCCCGTTCAGTTCCTGGACATTTTATTGTGTGTTGCGACTCCCTGAGCGCTCTTCAGGCGCTGCAACAATTTGTTGGCAACTCGGCATCAATTATTAAAATACAGACACTTTTATCTCAGTTGTTATCTCGCGGATACCAGTTTGTTTTTACGTGGATCCCAGGTCACGTGGGTATTCCGGGCAACGAGGCGGTTGATGCGGCTGCGAAATCTGCATGTCGCCTTCCGGAATATTCCACCCGTACGCTACCCTATATAGATGTGCAGAAGTACTTCCGTCGCCATCTATTTACTCTCTGGCAACAATCTTGGGAAGCGTTATCTGGTACTCAGTTACGGACAATCAAGGACACGGTACAACCCTGGCAAACATCTTGCAGGGATTCCAGGCGTGAGGAGGTGATTTTAACCTGCCTGAGGATAGGCCACACTCGAGCCACACATGCACACCTTTTGCGCGGTGATCCGGAGCCTGTCTGTGCGACGTGCAATGTCCCACTCTCCGTTGCACATGTCCTTACTGATTGTCCGCGGTATGCTCGTGAGCGCCAGTCCTTTGGCCTGGGTCTTACACTGTGCACCGTGTTAGGCAACGACCCAGCAGCTGTAAATACAGTACTGCAGTTTGTTGCGCATATCGATTTTGGTAAGCAAGTGTAAGGTTTCTTTTATCTTGGCGGAAAAATACTTTTAGGAAGTTTTACTCGTGTTTTTACCCTTTTTCAACAGTATAAGTAGTTTAGGGTTTTCGTAATATGGTTTTATTGGTTTTTAATTTTCCTTTTTTACCTGTTTTAGCTCTCTTTTTAGTGGTTTTAACGTTCATTTTTAGGTATTTTAACTTTCACTTTTTAGCTTTAAAGGGGGTGAGGTTTTATTTTCTTTGATTGCTTTTACATTGGACTTCGGGCCCTAATGACCTAGTTGTCGACGGGCCCGTAAACCCCACTACTCACTCACTCGTGGAGGAAGAAGCAGCAGACAAGAACCATTTTCTACCAATAAAGAGAAGATGAAAACAAACAATGAAAGAAATACCAATACAAAAATGGGAAGAGCACTTCTCGAGAATACTCAACAGGGAAGCGAAAAGAAAGCATACAGAATAAGATGAGAGAAAGAGGAGGCAACAAAATATAAAATAGAAATAACAGAGGAGAAAGTGGACAGATGCATCAGGACAAAAAAACAATGGGACTAGACCAAATAGCAAATGAGCATCTATAAAGCTCGTCAGAAATTCTAACCTCAATTTGGACAGAAATCTTTAGCAAATGCATAAGCATGAACACTGTGCCAGAAAATTGGGGAAAAGCCATGCTAAAAATACTTTACTAAGGGAAGGGGAATACAGAAGACCTGAACTCATACAGAAGAGTGGCACTAGAAAATACATCATTCAGAATCTTCATAAAGATGATCATGAACAAACTGACAGAAATCATACAACATATACCAGAGAATCAATTTGGATTCAGAAAAGCTAAATCAATGCTACAAGCAGCGGAAGTACTAATGAAAGAAATCGACAAAGCACTCAGCAAACCAAAGAGCAAATACTGTGCAATATTTATAGAGTATGAAAAAGCTTTCGATAGCATTAACTGAGGAAAGCTAATAAAAATGCTAAAAGATATGATTGGTAAAGAACATAAACTTACAGGTATGATACAAGAAATCATGAGGCAAAATAACTGTTATAAGGTAAATAACTGACAAAGTCTCAACATCACAGGAAATAATACAGACCAACGGTGTTAATCAACGAGACCCGATAAGTCCTCTATTATGAAAGGAACAACCCTCATAATGTATGCAGGCTATATGGTTCTAGGATCATCTGATAAAGAGGCTCTACAAGAGGATATAAACACGTTAAAGCATTGGGCAACAGAAAATGAGTTCATTGTAAACAAAGATAAAACAGCACAGATGATATTCGGAGAGGGCGAAGACTGAAGAGGAACGAGAACATACCGGATGGGCCACTGAAAATAGTAAACAGATACAAATACTTAGGCATCATTTTGCAAACAACAGCGACTTCATTCAAAATCTACATACAGGAAAAATCAGCTGCTGCCATAAAAGCAATGTATAACATTAAAAACATCACCACCCTGAAATTAGAAACAGCGATGGGAATGTTCGAAACGACAATAGCGCCAATCATTACATATGGGATAGAACTCTCCTGGGAGAAACTAAACACATGGAGACATGGAGAAAATTGAATCTGTAAAAGCAAGCTACATAAAAAGAGCACTAGGAACTAGTAAATACATACCAAACAGAATGGCCAATCACCTGGGAAACCTACTTCCTGGAAGATATAAGGAACAAAATGTTACTACTGAACACAGAAGCTTACAAAGAAGTGATAGCAAGAAAGAAGCAGAAGGAAAAGGAGATAAACATCGAATTCTTAGGAATGGACACCATGATAAACTGGTAATGAATGGAAAGCAACCAACCACAGACACTTCATAGCAGGACTAGCAATACATGGATTTCACCATCTACTGTGTACAACCAAGATATTCCACCAAGCAAATGACCAATGTGTATGCAAATCGTGTGAACAAAGTGTGAACACCACTACACCAAGAGCAAAAAAGGACATGCTCTCTAAATGAACCCGTAAAAGACAACAGATAGACTAAAGAATTAAATGCTCATTTGAGTTATATTATTGTTGTTATTATTGTTATTATTATTGTTATTATTATTATTATTATTATTATTATTATTATTATTATTATTATTATTATTATTATTATTATTATTATTATTATTATTATCAACATCATCATCATCATCATCATCACTGTTTCAGCTTTTGGTATTAGACTTTCTTGTTATTCATAATAGGACCAGTTCACTCTTCAAATCTAGATGATCATTTCATTTCCATCCCATATTTACAGTCCTAGCTTGGACAAGATCTTTGCACTCCCAATTCAAAACTAATTCTCAAGTACATATAATGAATGCAAGAAGTAAAGCAGGTCTGCTTATAGTAAAGCATAATAAAATTTGATTTACCCATAATTTTGAGCATAATGCAGTATCTTTAGACAACAAACTGCCAGAAAACCTAACTATGAAGTCAGAAAAAAATGTACAAACTGTATAAGCTCCAATAATGTTTTTAATGGAAGGCTCCTGCTGTTCAGTAATTACCTTAATCATAATTTCCACCTCAATGCTTTCTAATTTCACATTGCTTTGTAGATATTTATATACTGTTATTTTGTATATTTTCATTTACTTTTAAGGTTATTGTTTTAGGTCCAAATATTTTATACTTAGAATCACTTTATTTATAATTTTCTCAATTTATAAGTTTGACCAGGCTCATAGGTTCAATTTTGAAGTATGAGGTGATATATGATTTTATTGTGTTCTTTTGTCCTCAGGAGGAATTTTACTGCAGAAAAGACAGTGGATGGAGAGACCATTATGCATTTAGTGTGCCGTGGTCTTAATGTCACTGACAAGTCTTTCAGTGGCAGTTCTGCTGCTGAAGCTCAAATGACAAGAGCTCTTTTACCACGCATTCATATTGCACTTCTACACGTACTTGACTCCCTTATTATCTGGTTAGTACTCTGTATCGTAAGTTCCTAGCAATTAACAGCAGAAATTGCTATTACTAGCTTCTATAAAAATAAAAAATAATAAAAGGGGGAAGGATTGGTTTTTGTATCACCTAAAACGAGTGCAGCAATATGTATTGTGGTTTACCAGTATTCTACATTTGGTACTTCTGATACACATTTAAAACAACTATGTACATTATTTATAAGGACACTTAAACTATGAGGTTTTTTTCATATAAGAATTCTTTAGTATTAGTTTTAAAGGTTTTGAATTTTTCTTCAGCTTTAACTTTGGCCAAGAATTAAAACATTTTATACCTGCATGAAATATTCTTTCTCCCAGTAATTTTGTGTTTGCTGATAGGATGTGCAGATATGAATTTCTTGATTAAACTGAAAGAAATAACTATTTTGTTTTGAAAATAATAGTGTTCCTGTGATATATACATACATGCCAAACATAGACGCCTAGTCATTTTAAATAATGGTTTATATGACTTAAGCTTTACTTCCTGTCTTTACATTGATGATTGATTTTTGGATGATAAATATGCTTTTCGGTGGTGATGAGTATCCCCAGAAAGTAATAACATATCTTAACAAGGAGTCAACATTAGTAAAATAGGTACAGTGTGGCCAATGGATCTCCAGCTCTGGCGCTTCTGGAGACCTGGTAACGTGGTGTTGTCAGTTCTTAAGTGGGAACTTCAAACAGCATATTTTAAACACTTTGTATTTTAAGCATTTCATACATTTGCAAATCGCATAGCTACTTTGTAAATTTATGCGGACAGTATGTATACACATGATCACAGAATAGTAGAATATGAAGACAATTTTTATACCATTTCCAGCACTTAGGCTTGTTTTTTCGTTATCAAATAAGCCAGCTTCTTTCAGAGAGTACAGCAGTTTTTCACGATAGGAAATTCCTTCCTCATATAATGTTGATACACATGCTGCCTAATTGCATCTTTTTGAAACGCATCAAGTGAAGCCTTAGGAATTCTTGTGGCCTTTATTTTCCCGGATTATGCAGAACTGCAGATGGTGTATTAAAATCTACTTGGTACTTTTCCTTGGTCACGCTCTTCTCGGTGATTTTTCCCACTTGCAATTTGTCACAAGCACTATCCAACACCCTGGTAACAGGTATAAGGGTCCATCACTGTCCTCCTCCTCAAAGTACTCACGAAGCCTGAGTATAAATGCACAACTGTTTCTTATAACTGCTGATTTTTTCCTTTGATTCCGATGAACCAGTAGCCATGTTTGTTATTACAATAACAATGATGATAATACATGAGAAACACTAGCCTCAGATTCACGAATTCACAAAATAGCTGAAAACTTCACTGCACAAACACCAAAGCAACTGAAGCCACATGGTCCTTGTAAAATGGAGTTGGCAACGCTGTGCTAGATTTAGGAGCAATGCCTAGCAGGGATGCCACAAAACTAATCGACGTAACAGACATATTAGACCAGCGGTTGTAGATTGGCCGTGTTAATAAAGGTCCTGCTTGCTTAGTCAGCATTCTGGTCTTATGGATATTTGACCTGGATTAGTTTTCATCACTTTACGATAACTGATGCAACCCTACCATGGTGTTTGCAACTGGTATGGTCATTACATCTCACCCGGAACCAGAAAAATTCCGACCTCTGAATTAATTTTGGGAAAAAAGAAAAGATGCACTGTTTCGAGCCCTTCACTGAAAGGGGTGTTCATCAGTCCAAGTGGTGGACAAAGAAAAGGCGAGGGATGCTCCAAAACCGTCGCTGCGACTGAAAATAACTTATGATCTGGTAGCACCCACTCTGCTCAGCAGATCCACACGAGAATCCAAAAATGGGAGGGTTAGGAGGGTTTAAAAACTGGGAGAAGGGGCATATTCCTGGGTAACCAGCCCATTAAGCAGCTAGCGGTCTTCCTGAAGTTGAATTAAGGCCCTACACCTTACAGCAAACTGGCCCTTCTCTTCTGTTGAAGATGCTGATGCTGCAGTCAGCAAAATTGAACCTGCATGCCGTACATGCTGATGTCTGGCCGTAATCATCAGTGATGGCTTGTATTTATCCATAAGAAATGCTGGATAAATCTCTGTGCCCACCATTAACCTTTCAGTTGAATAGCTGCCACTGCGCAGCTAAGGGAATTGCTCTTGTCTTGCCTTGCATGCTATATTTAGTTAATGTTTTGCTGTTCAGGTTTATCTAAGTAAGTATCTTCTCCCAAAAAAGACAATTTTACAAAAAGGAAGAAGAAATGCTGAGCAAAGCTGTGTCGCCCAGGTACTGCTTAACATAGAAAATCACTGCTTTTATGAACTTGACATGCTTTGCACATCACAAAAAGAGATGTAGAGAAAGCAAAGAAAAGAGAGAAACTGGAAATAAAGAGGAACAGAGAAAGAAAGAGGGAGGGAGAGAAGGTGAGAAAGTAAGGGATGAGAGCTAAGTTGTGTATTTGCATTTAATGTATTTACTTAAGTAGAGCTACGGATTCTGCTATTTTAGCTTTACCAGACTGAACATGTAGTGACAAGTACCCCAGAATCATATAAAGAGCTTACTTTAGAAATTACTAAAAGTGCTCTTTTGTTTCTGTTGACATTTCTTATCTGTATATTAATTTTTGTTGAATTAAGCAGTTTACAGATAACATTTGTTTCAGCTCTAAAGTAAGAACAAATTAGAAACTAAAAACTTCACTTATCTTAGTATGATTTGTTCTTACTTTAGAATCTTGTTGCTTCACTGTTAATAGCTTCAATTTTTCCTTATTTGTTTCAGTGTTGGGGTCAACTTAATAGGAGTTGGGATAACAATTTGCAGACAGGTTTACAATGTACTATCATGGACATCCACCTCCAAATGGATGTACAGTAAAGAAAAACCATATGGGTAAGTTTATACTTATTACTAATTTATATACTGCTACATTTTACTTTCTCTACTACGTATAAGTAGAAGTATTTTATTCGAACCAAAATTTCTATGTGAAGATTTCACCGGAAATATGTTTTTGAGGCCCCCTGAATCCAACTTGCAACTATAAGAAAACAAGCAATAAGATAATTTCTGCAAATGTTTATCGCGAGTAACATGGCGATAAAGGAAGAAGAGTTTGTAAGAATAGTAGAGAAAGTTAAATGAGTGGAACATATCAGATTTTTTCACTTGTCTCCTGTTTTTATTGGTTTCACTCAAAATTAATAAATGTATTAATTTGTATATAAAGTTTGACAATAAGATTTTAACACGCTGTAGATCATTCCATGCCAAATCAAACAAATCTGCACAAACATACCATCACACTGTCTCTAATTTGGAAATTATTTTCTCTGCATACTGCAAGAGGAATGGACGTGGTGAAAACACTTCATTTCCATCATAAGTTTTATGTGGAAATGGCGTGTTACCTGAGTGATAATTTTATGTGGCGTGTATTTAGTAATGGAGAGGAATCTCCCAGCGATCCACCCTTGATGGATTGGAATTCCCAGTTGCAGTTACGAGCAACATATAGTTGCTCAACCTTGAAATTTAATCTGGTTGGGGCACTTGTCTTCTCGAGGGTAAAGGTATCTGGGGTACTGCAGGGATCAGTACTGGGACCTTCACTATTCTTGATCTATATAAATAATTTACCTGAACCGGAGAACAGCATCACTAAACTCCAACTCTCCAATCATAATGAGAGATTTTTTGAACACGAAGTGGGTTTTCAGAGGCCTAGTACTGACTGGCCACATACACAATGGCATCCGGTAGTGGGGGAACGCAGCAAGGTTGCAGGAGAGGCAAAAAGCTGTGTGCTCTGTTAGATTTTAAATGAACAACTCTGTGTTTTATTTATGAACATTGAACAAAGTTAATAAAAAAATCTTTAATGATGTGCTATATGTGTTTGAAGTCTGATAATTATAATTAAGGACAACAATACTATGTGTTGACAGAAAACTACGAGTTGCTGCCTGTAATACACTTGTGCTATGGATGCAGTCATCTAACAATGGAAGCCTTGTGGATAAAGTGGCAGATAAGTTAGTGCACAATCTCATACCAGATATTAATCCTCAAAAACCTGCAGTTACTCTTATTGTAAGTATGGTTAACAGATATATTCACATTAAAATTCATACATTTTCCATTTGAACAACCTGAGACTTTTGACATTTCTTGGAGCAGTATGTTGGCAACATCCCTTCCACTGTTAGCCAGTAAGATACCATCACCCTCCTTTGTCTTCACCTATAAGGTGAGCTGTGAGGTGTAATATATTGTCATATTACTCTGCATTGTAGCACTCTGTTGGATGTTGCTTACTAGCCTTCATGTGAATTCCCTTCAATTTTGTATTTACTGCTTAAGTGGTGGTGTTTTAGTTTGTGATTCTAGCACTAATTGTTTTGGACTTATTATATGTTAAATACATGAAAGATGTTTTATACTTGGTGCACTGCTAAACTGTTGACACATGCTCTGTTAGAAGTTGGTAATACAGCTCTTCCACTTCTCCGCTCCGATTGAGCTGTTAGGAGTCTCAGGCTTTTTAAATATATTTGAGGCTAGAGTAATTGGTATGGTATAATGTACAAGGGTGGCACTTCAAATGACATTGTAATTCTAACCTCAATCAGTAAGATCAAAATGCCCAGAATGTAACTATACTCCATCCAGCTTTAGATCTATGCCTTGTATTGCTCCATAACTGGTGTTTTGTATCAGCTGCGGCTAACACAAACAAATGCCACATGGACTCATGCATTGTGTTTATGATGCAAAAGAGTGATTTTTACTCTGCAGTTGTAGGAACAGTGCTGCTATCACGTTTAGTCTTTACCAGGGTTATCATACACCTTGAAAACTCACAGATAATCGCCAATATTTAAGGTACTATATTTTGTGGTATGCTTTGGTTTCGGCATATTGCAGGTTAGTTGTTGACGGCTTGTGTTTACATCAATCTAAGGGTGGGGCAACTATAGTTGTCTGCCACTGGCTTAGAGTGCTCTGCAATGTGCAGACAGATGTGCGTCAAACTGCTTTGAGAAGTCAGTCACTGCCTTATTGAAAACTACTGTTCGCAGTCGCATTTCACGTTGATAAGATTTTAGCTAATGTTTGCTGTAAAAGCTTGATATACAAGAGTTTTAACATTGTTAAAATGTTAATTAAATGTTAATGAACTAGACATTAGAGTATTTTAAACATTGATTAGTGAAATAGGCCCTACTGTCCACTACAAACTAGTCCCTTCTGATGTAAACAAAAGCATGTGCTTCTGCTTCTCATGAATCTAAGCACATCTCTTATGCCAATGTAAATGGATCCTTAACACTTCTAAGCAGTGGCGGCTCGTGACTTGTCGCAGTGGGTGTGCAGTATATTACATCCTCTCCATCTTATGTCTTTCTCTCTGACTTACACCACACAATTCTAATTCGCAATTCATGTGAGCAATTGAGCACTCATGTTTTGCTATTTATTGGTTTTACCATGTTATTCATTTCCATACTTTTCATAGATTCAAATTTCCCGCTCTGAGCAGACACAACTGCATGCAATTTACTGTCAGAAACACAACCATAACAAACAGTATTAAACGCTAACAAAATAGCTATTCTAAACTGAAGTATTACCCTTAGTAAATTGCGACATGAATAATTATATGCACTTAAAATGGTTTAATAAAATTAGATGTAATTGTGTTTATAACATTAGCATAACTCATTTTAATATAGAAAATGGCTACATTATATTTAGAATCATCAAGTTGGCTAACTTCCTAGCAGGTTGATTGCACCTTCTGCTAAACGAGAGGAAGGAAAATGATCGGAGCAAGGAAAATGGAGAAGACTTGTATGAGTACCTAGTGCGCTTGCGCAGTAAGAATCGCATCTGTTTGCTTTGTCAATTATGCTGCTTTAATTTCCTGTACTCCTAAATGCAAGCTTTGCACCGCTCCCCGCGATCCTTCACCATAAAGCTACCTTCGGCAGTGGCAAAATAGTGTTTATGCATCTCTGCAGCTTGTTGACTGAATGCACTGGCATTTGGTAAAGAGAGCACTGAAAAATTAAACAAGCAAGTTCATATAGAAGAAAGTTGACATTTGATTTTCTTATATGCATGTCTATAGTGGTTAATACACATTTACATACAGGAAAAATTTGGTAAGTATGCAGTTGCGAGTAAACGTATGATCACACAGGAACTGCCACTGCTTCTAAGGTTATAACAAATATCTTACAGATTTTTTTTTTTTTTTTTTTTTTTTAAATTAACGTCTTCCACTGTAACGTCATATCAGATAGTGAATGAATGAAAAGGGTAAAATGATGCTCAAATGAGCCCAAGGTCCATGGAGCTTCAAGTTACCTGACATTCGTCTTCTCAGGTTAAGGGAAAACCTGGAAAAAACCTTGCCCAGATAACTTACCCTAAGCAAGATTCGAACTTGCGACCTCTTGAACGTGAGGCAGACATGCTAACCATCATGCTACTGAGGCAGGTTTCTTAGAGATTATAAGCTTCACTCATCTTAATATCCACTGAAAGTTCTTGAATTTAAATGCAGATTGTGTAGTTTTACATTATATTAAATGTATCCTCAATGCAATTCTTGTTTATACTCTTCACTATTGTAACAACCTAAATCGCTTAAATTTCTGTGTTACCAAGCAGTGAAAACAAATTAACAGAATCAGTCGACAGTATTTCAAAATTCATTATGCGATCCTTATTTTTCAAAATGAATATCTTTTCCGAAATCATTACATCTATGGTTCCATTTAATTGTTTTAATAATTTAATCTCTGGATTTATTTCATGATTAAATGACCAAAAATGATCTACCACAGCTGATTTATTGATCTGTTTATTTTTAATATTTCTAAAATGTTCCTTTATTCTGGTTTCTAAATTACTTTTAGTTTTACCATATATACCCTGTCACAATCCAAACAGCTAAATTGATAAATGCCAGATTTTTTTATAGTTTGGAATTATATCTTTGTAGAAAAAATTCAACAAATTTTAAATATTTATCTTCCTTTCATAGAAGTTTGAAAACAGTGTTGTAATTAATTTAATTTAAAAGGTGAGTTAATTGTAAGTGTTGTTCAGTGTTATTAATTAACTCACCTTTTAAATTAAATTTTAATATTTATTTTGTGGAACCAAGTTATACTACACCAAGTTCAGTCTTAGGTTTGCCCGTATCAAAACAAACCCACGTGATCAGCGCACCGTGGTACAACACGGTAGCAATGCGTGCAGGGAAGTAGTCCCATTCTAGTAATCTGAGTTTTAGAATGAATTTATTGTTAAATGATATAACATTCTACACAAATACCTGAGAGGTTAATTAATGCAGATGTATACTGATAAACAGAGCTACTAGTCCCAACATGCAACTCATGTAATAACCTGATATACGAGTATTGTTTATAACAGCAGTTTCTACTGTGAGTTTCTATTTAGAATCATGGCAGACAGTCGCGGTGAATTTGCTCTTGCGTCTTCGTCGACTTATGTAAAGCATAAGGCGGGAAAACCATTGACTAGTGGTGAAAAAACAAGTGTTGAACGTATATTATAATTATTATTTATTTATGCCAACAAACTTACTGTTGGTGTTTTTAAACACACAAGCCGTGTGTGGGCAAAGTTTAAGAGGTAGAACTGGAACTTAAAAATTCAATGCCACAACTGGGATTTGAACCACAGACCTTCCGCTTGCCAGGCGGACACTCTAACCACTGAGCTATTGTGACAAACTGCCAGAATGGCATTAAATTCTCAAGTCAGTTCGTATTTCTCCTGGTAAACCACAAAGGCAGTCTCACATCAGAGACAATTACACCAATGGTGACTTACTATTGTAAGTACTTTATATCCCAGGATTAAATAACCTTCACATGGTAATTATTATTTATTTATGCCAACAAACTTACTGTTGGTGTTTTTAAACACACAAGCCGTGTGTGGGCAAAGTTTAAGAGGTAGAACTGGAACTTAAAAATTCAATGCCACAACTGGGATTTGAACCACAGACCTTCCGCTTATAAGTTGTGTGAGAAATATCCAACTGTTCCCATCAAAGAAGTAGTGAAATTAACTTCTGAGTTCACCGGTGTTTCGAGTACCAGTATAAACAGTGCTCATAAAGAAAAAGCTGAAACAGGAAAAGTGGTTACACCTGGGAAAAAACGAAAGCGTGTGAAATACGCCATGCAAGAATGTGACGAGTTTGTTAGAAATGCAATTCGTGTTACATGTTAGTCACTCTTTAAATTGACGGAATAAGGGATAATTTCGTTTCTATTACGTACCGCATGCACGCACCACGTGGTTGCGTTGTGATTATTTCTGGTGCGAATGGCAGAAGGATACATTATAACTGTGCACTGGCCACCTGGGTTCAATTTTGCGCGGATCAACCTTAGAGTGAATAGATGGTATGTTCTTTAAACATTTTTGTAAATGTTTTATTAGTGCAAGGATGGTAAGTAAATTTTTTAAAATTACAATCCAGCATTTATCAATTTAGTTGTTTGAATTGTGACAGGGTTTATTATGATTGTGATTAAACGTACTAACCAGGAATAAAAAACAATACCTAATAACTACAAAAAAATGATTGTTAATACATTTTACCACATTTACAGTTCAAATGTAAGAATAAAGTGAGTTCAAGGGTCCTTGATTAATGAATAAATGCTCAAATTGCATTTTCATCTGGTAATTGTTATTTATTTATGCCAATAAACTTACTGTTGGTGTTTTTAAACACACAAACCGTTTGTGGGCTGTGTTTGACAGGTAGAATTGAAACTGTGGCATAGAATTTTTCAGTCTTGATTCTACCTCTTATGCATTTTATCTGTTTAATGTAATTTGTTTGTAATTTTTTTTTTGTAATATCATTGGTCAAAAGAAGCAAAATGGAGGGTGAAAAAAAAAACTTCAATCCATTTCCGTAGATTTGAACACATGCCTTCAGAACATCACTAATTCGGCCGACCATCACAAACCCCAGTGCTAGCTGAGACCTGTAAAAACTATCCATCGCTTCATAACTTGTTGTTAGCTAATGCTAGATTTCTGACAATGAAGTCATTAATCCTCTTGCTCTCCAATATTTTTCACTGATATTGAAGAGAGCAATAGCAGTAATAGTAACCGCTTTTTAGAGAGCACCATATTTTTATGTTTTGGCAGTCACATCGCTCTCTCACAACCCCCGGAATGTCTGGAGGACCACACCTGTCATTGGTTTACAGGTCTCACCGACCTGACCGGGAGATTTATCAAAATAAATTCACCGACCATATCCTCTGATTACCAATCAGAGGACGTATTACATGCCATAACAGGTCAGCATGTTAGAGGTTAAGATTTTATAGAGAAATTAGAGAAATGGAGAGGTTGGAAAAATAAAGACTCCCTAGCCCTTGGGAACCCTAATAGCATCGGGGTCGGAAGAGAACAAGAGATGACCAAGGTAAGGTCAGATAGAAAAGTTACAGTGAGGAGCAAAACACCAGTAAGTGGAAGTAATGTTCTGCTCAGCTTGGGTACCTTGTGGTCGCCATTCACATATCTCCTAGACGGAGACCCCTGAGTAATCGCTTCATAACTTTGCTAGCCTGTTAGAAGGTGTTAGTGTAAGTTTAAGATTCTATTGATGTTTTATCTTCATTGATAAATTGGTTCAGGCTATTGCACTTGCTATACAAACAAGTAAGTGCTGTAATTTATGCCAACATTAAATTATTAAACTATTTACCTTTTTTTTACATGACTTTACAACTCCTTTATGAATGCAGGCATGACTTTAATTGGTCATAACCTTGGCATAGATTTGCCATTTTGTTTTAACTCTTTTGAAAGTGGCTCAATTACGATAGGTTCTTGTTCATCAGGACATCTGGCGCAAATCTAGCAAGAAGAAAGAGGATATGCTTTTAAATTACATTCTAAAGAAAAATGCTATTGAAAATCCCTCAGAAGCGTTGTGTATTAGTATTAAAAACACGTTACATTTGTTCTGTTTGAATGTAAAGGTCTGCTGGTCCATAACTTTTGTCTTAAAACTTGTGCACCGCAGAACTCAAAAAAATTAATGACGTAGTAGCAAAATCTGTTGTACGCATGTTATAGAGACATGTATAAATAATATTTAGAACAGCACACACGTCAATTTTGCCATAATATTTGGCTGAGAATAGCATCAATTAAAGTACATACCTTCGGCTTCAACTTCCAGAGCTATAACACACAAAAAATAGCACCACAGTTTACCCCTCACTGCAACAAAGTTATGTTTGCTATTGCTGTTTTGTAGTAGTTTGGAGCCACCAACAAGATACTGCTGTTTATGGTAAAATATAAACTATATGCCTTGGTCAAATTGATTAAAAAAAGTGTCACAAGATGCTTTAGGATGTCTACAATCATCATGAACAACTTTGTTTTAGACCATGTGGCCTGTAACAATAAACCTAGCGAAGATGGTCTTGGTCTTCCTTGGTCCCTGTGACCAGTTGGAGTGTACTGGAATGCCAGGTTTGGGAGTCTAGTTCTTTCCATTGTCAGCAATAAAATACCAAACCAATGAATTCCTTCCTTAAAAAGTGATTTTTGAATTTTGGCCACCTACATTGGAAAATCGCATACTGTGGATCTGTTCTCTTTGGCTTTCTTCAGGGTATTGTCATGCCCAAGTAACTCATGTGACTTTTAAAAGGAAGATTAAAGCTGGAGTAGCTTGGCCTGCTTGATGTGCTGTGCTTTTGATTAAGCTCTTTACTGTCTTAGTGTGTAAAATATGACAGTTTTGGTATTACATGTTACATTATAATTTTGGAGGTGAAGTAATATATTTGCATAAAATGTAATTTTATGGGTATGATAATATTAGTTTTGTTTCTTTTTAACAAAGCTAGTTTCTATGTGGGGATGGTTATTACTCTACAGGAGGACGCAACTCCTAAGAAGGGCTCCTCAAAACAACAGAAGAAATCCACCATAGCTGAAAGAAACAATCAGACAACCGTAATAATACCAGACATAGATCTCCATCTAGCAACCAGTCCAAATGCCAACAGTGAAATTTGCATAGCAGCATTAAGAGTAATGCAGTGGATGCTTGCGACATCTTCCACTACAATTAACGTTATTGTTCATGAGGTATGTATCTAGATTCATTATGATTGTTGAAGCACTGATGCAGTTTCTCACAATAGTAGTTTTTTTATTAATAACATTGATCATCACTCGTGCTGATGTTTTATCATTCAAACCAGAAAGTTGGGTGTTTATTTAGGTAGTAAAATGTATCAAAATTGAAGAAGTGAAAAGGGAGGGGGAATGAAGTGTCAAATTAATAGCATTTATGCCCAATTTCAATTTTAGCGAGTTACTTCAAATTCATATTTTCTTACCATATAGGTTAAAGAAGTCATTTTAGCATATGTACTAGACTTGCCAAATATATTATTATACATATACTCCGTACATCACGAGATTAAAGGAGACGTAAACAAATCACCGGTTTGTATCACTCCGCAGCCACATGCATTCGCAATGACAGAACACAGTTACCGCTATACGTAAGTATAATATGCATTTTACACCACTAAAATGATATATTTACTCAATCTAAATATTATGCAGTACATGGAAATTAACTGCTGCTTATGTCATCTCCGTTCACAATAACAATTTTTCGTTACCTGCTCACAAACTCGAAACCAATCTCCAGAAGCAGCTTATGATTGTCTTTTCACCACTTCGCAATGGTTTCCCACACTTATGTTTCACAACATTCACTTCTTCCGCTATGTCACTTTCATATTGAATAATGCACGTGCCGCATGAGTTCGGCTGGTTACAAATTTACTTAATTGCATAGTGAGATTTCAGACCTTAGTATCACTATTTTTTCAAGGGACTATTTAGACGGCGAAAGCGTCAAGCACCAAGTCGCACGTGCAGTCAAAACACACGTGGCTTTGTTTACGTCTTCTTTAATCTCTTGATGTACAGAGTATACCTGCATATTATATAATTGTATATAATACATAATAATACATAGTCTCCTGTATTACCACTGGTGCATTACTGTTTGTAAGATCTGGTATTATTTTTATTATGTTGCCATAATTCACAAGGCCTGGTATTTTAAATGTGTTTGAGTGAAAATTCAGTTAAACCAAACAGGTGCAGGTGCACTTAACCCTGTGGTTAAGTTAAACCATAATGCAATGGTGTAGGTGTACCTGAAGACGATTTTGACTAAAATGCCATATGTTTGAGATATTTTTATGACAAGTGAAATGTATATCTTGAATTTTCTGGCTATAGCCCCTGCAGTCCTATTTACTCTGGATAACTTTGGAATAACTCGTAAACCATAAGAGATAGACCAAATCTTACTATAAAAAAAATGTAGATCTTGCTAAAATACACAATTTGTGTCTAAATAAGGTGTTTTGTAAAGTGAACTATTTCGGAGATGTACCTTGTTATTTATGTGAGTTTTGGAGAACTTATTCTTCTCTCAAATGGAACATTGTTATTCATTTTTTTATGTGTTAACCGTGGAAAGAGAACAGAATTTGAAAGCTTTGAAAGATTTGACTATCACTCAGAGCCTACTGTATTCCCATATACTTACAAGAAGATAAACAATAAGATAATTTCTGCAAATGTTTAATCTCAATTAACACGAAGAAGATACAGGAATAAGAGTTTGTAAGAATGGTTAGTACAAGAGTAGAGAAAGTCATTTGAGTGCACCACATCAGATTTTTCCATCTGCATTGAGACATTCCCTAATTCCTCATAATTCATGAACAACAGTCACTCTGTAGGGCTAAGTATGAACAGAGGTTTTTGAAGCACCCACTTGCTGTGCAACACATCTTAAAGACCTTTTTGGAGAGCATTCAAATTATGCACCAGTTTTGTATAATTTTTTCCTCCGTTACATGTCATTTTTACTTCTTAGGTTTATTAATACCGCTTTTGAAATAAGTTATTGTTTACACATGTTTAAAATGTGTTACACATCTTTCTGTTCCCAGAGCTACATTTTAATTTTTTTCCAGTATTTATGATCTTCCTAACCATCTTGGTCTAGTCCTCTTCTTTCATAATCTGCTGCATTTCCAGGTTGACCTCAGCATCATCTTCCCAACAGAGTCCATTTTATTATTCTATTCGCCATTCTTTTATTTCCCATTCTCACATGGCTAAACCATGGTAGTTGTTCATATTCTATAAGGCCAACACTGAATTTTCCTTTCTCATTCTTCGTCAAATTTCTGTGTTTCTAATTTTGAAAAACATGCATCAGCAAAAAACATATATTTTCATAGCTTAATACATTAAAATAATAGAGCAAAATCATTATGAACTTGAGGGCGAATATTTAAATATAAAGTGCTTTTTCCAGACAGTTTTAACAAAAGTGTACATTTTTTAAATTAGATATCGTGTCTAAGCCGCTAATTACACATTGGAGCTGCTAATGAATTAGTAAATTAGAATTTATTGAAGAAATGGAGTAGAAAACTCTCCAACATGAAATAACCTTATAACATTAGTAAATTTCCATTTTGGATAAGGTAATACTGCTGATCATTAACAGCTTATATGAGGAAAAATCAAAAAGTCTTTGCCCCTTTTTTTTCTGGTAATATAAGATACATACAGCCAACTAAACATGCAGATATTATTCCTTGTACCTTTCACTATTTTTCCACATAGTCCTCGTGCTGGTCCAGACATTTGTCCCATTGCAGCACTAATTTTGCAATGCCGCTGCAGTAGAAGTTGGCTGTCTGACTATGGAACCACTGTTGTCCTCACTTCGTCGTCGCAAGTGAATCGCTGTTCTGCCAGGAACTTCTTCAGCGGACTGAAAAGATGGAAATCACTAGGAGCAAGATCTGGGTTGAATGGTGGATGCTCTAGAAACTCCCAGTGAAGGTTGCTTAGCTTGCCGGCGGTCTTGTTTCCCACATTGTTGTGGAGGATGATCACGTCAACATCAAGAATCCCGCTGCACAGAAGCAACAGTGAGGAACAATATCTGTTGACATTGATTGTGGCACCTTATGGCATGAAATCCAGCACGAGCGGTCCACAGAAATCCCAGAATGCCATTAACATCACTTTGTGAATAGCTGGCACAGTACGGAATTTCTTTTTCACAGGAGACTGGATGTTTCCACACCATACTCTGCTGTTTTGATTCCAGTGTGTAATGCAGTACCCACATTTCATCGCTAGTAACAATGCGATCCACGAAATTATCATCCTCCTCAGCATATCGGTGGAGATGATTCAAAGAAGCAATCATTTGCTTGCCTTTCAGCACGTCATCCAACTGCTAAGGAACCCATCGACATTAAACCTTCCTGTACCCTAAGTACTCGTGAATGATGTCTAAAGCACTCCCAAAAGAAATGTTGAGCTCCTGAGCAATGTCTTTGATGTACATGCGCCACTCTGCTTTCACCATCACATCCACATGGGCAATATTGTCATCAGTCAACTGATACACGCTGTCTCCCTACGTGCTCATTGTCATGCAGATCTTCACGCCCATTTTCAAACTCAAAACACCACTATCTCATACTTCTCAAAGCAAGACACCTTTCCCCACATGTTGGCTGCATTTCCCTGTGGATCTTGATGGGCGTTCATCCCTTGCTCCATAGAAAATGGATCACACTTTGTTGCTCATAAGCCGTGGATGTGTTAAGCACACCTGCCATTTTGAATGCACTGTCAGCAGCAGCTGGAAACTATGAGGATTGGCCCATGAAAAGTCCATTACTGCGAATATATATGTTGGTTTTTGTGTTACATTCATCATTTGGCCAAAAAAAAATAGGGGCAAAGACTTGTGCATATATTCCATACAAGTGATTGAGTTCCAGTCCACGTTTATGAGCAGGGGAATATTTGAGATTCCTTTTGCAGTAAAATTGAAGCTAGAACTGTCCATCTACATGTTACTTTAAGCACAGGAAAGGTATAAAATATTGTGGAACAGTAAATTTGAATTATGCGTTACTGCTAACTTCCCCCTTCCTAAAATGCTTCCCAAAATTGTCTTAACATTAATTGTAGAGAATAGCATATACCGATTTATATTTATGAAATACTGATTGCTCAAAAGAATATATGTCCCAACTTAAGAAATGATGCAAAAATTTACGATAAAGGAACTAATTTCTTTGAATGTTTTTATCTCCAGAAACTTCAGAATGTTACAGTCAAGCTCCTGAATGATATTACGAAGACAGGTAAACGTGACTCGCTTCTAGTTCCCTATGGTAACGGCGTATGCAGAAGTGAATTGTACGAATTGCTGCTGATGATTGTTATGAATCCCCACCCAATGAGACCTGCACCCACTAGCCAGGCGCTGTCAATTTTTACAAGTGGATCTACGGATACATATCATCAGGTTTGTATTCAACTTTTAATTTAAAACACCTAATTGCCATACTTGCACAGAAACATTAAGGAATTATTTGCACATGGCACTCCAAAACTAGCATGTTTTCTTGATAAGTGTTTAAAATGCTTGTGCATTTGATAATTATCCTTATCGCTATGAAGTTCATAAATATTTTAAATATACTGGCTGAATTTTCTCATCCTGCAAAATTTTATAATTCCAGCATTTGACGGCCATGTGTTTTATATCAGTTTAGCCAGATTGACTGCAGGTATACATATTTTGTCTTGTATTCCAATAGTACAACTGCAAGTGTGGTTGATTTATGCAGTAAAAGTGCATATTAAAAACTGGTGCATGAAGGTATAACTTATTTTTGTGTGTAATTTAATGGGTCCTTACAGTTTGGTACAGAAGAAATAAGTTATGTTTATTCTTTAAAATTTGTTACTATAGAAAACCTAATTACTTTAAGAGGTAGAACTGGAACTTAAAAATTCAATGCCACAACTGGGATTTGAACCACAGACCTTCCGCTTGCGCAATGGTTAGAGGACCAACCTGGTAAGCGGAAGGTCTGTGGTTCAAGTCCCAGCTGTGGCATTGAATTTTTAAGTTCCAGTTGTACCTCTCAAACCAGGATAGAAGTTTTCAGATTTTATTTATTACTTCGCAGTAACAATACCAAGCAAGATGGCTTTACAGTAAATGTGAGACTTGCTCTTGAAAAGTCCCAGGTTCAGTTTCTGTTGATTGCCCACTCAGGAATTCAGTATTTTGTGGTTTTCCTTGGTTGGTTGATGAATGCTCAGGTTTGTCACCTATCACAACTTCTTTTCCTCATTACTAAAGGCCGGAGGCATGTGTGTTTTTCCCTATGTATACTGCACATGGACTGAACTGTTATCTTTCGCACATGTAAATAACTACAGGTAGGTACAGCCTGACAGCAGCACAACCTACAAACATCATAAACTATACATTCTGGAATTGGACTTAAATGCTTATACATGCTGCTATTTATTAGCTGTAACATCATCACAGAGTGCATTACACTGGGTCATGATGTACATTCTTAAATTATCAAATGTGAAATTTTGACACCTATCATTAAAGCAGTTTTTAAACAGTGAAAAACTTCTGTGTTACACGATGTCAGGTGCAAGTATAAAGAATTCCACTCTTGTCATCTGGCGTGTTTTCCTTACCCATTTTCAAAATTTCACATATAGCTTGATAACCAATATTTTTTTTAGAACCTTCTGGAATTTAGCTTTCACCTTTTCGATACCTAGCACAAGAGGTGTCCTATTAATCAAATTAACTAAGTCTTCTACTATGCTTATGCTCTTGTACATTTCCAAACCCGATTTTTGTAATTGTTTAACCTCTTCAGCGATATGGACGTGAAATCACGTCCATTTAAAATGATGGATGAGCGATATGGGCGTGTACACACGTCCTGTGCGTTTGTGCATTTAACCCTTATTTATCCCTTACATAACTCAACTTATTTTAATTTTCCCTTTATGAAACATTTAAGTAAAGTCTATATACTTTACTGGCTTACCTTTATATGTTCCTTGTGCAGTGATATGCCTCAAAACAGGGATAAACACACAAGGGTACATCTCCACATTCGTGAATAATTCCCTTCTTGCGGCACACGAAACACTTTCGAGATGGGCGGGACTTCTTTGCTGTTGGTGGTATCCTTTTAGCATAATGTTTTCCTTGAAGTCTGAAGGGTGCAGGGGTTCTGGATTTTCTACCCCCAACGTGGTATTGTTAAATTAGGCTGCGAACTATTGATAGCCGGATGTCCAGGTAGGTCATTGTCTTGTGTGGGTTTAGAGTTCTCCAAATTCCCAAACAATTGTATATGATTATATCCAGTTGGTGCAAAAATACCTTTTTATACCACTTCTCCCTTCAGCTAGAAGCAGGAAAGTATATGTATGTATTTATTTATTTATTTATTTATTTATTTATTTATTTATTTATTTATTTATTTATTTATTTATTTATTTATTTATTTATTTATTTATTTATTTACATCCATTTAAACATATACATGTCATCGGATAAGTAACAAGAAATATTTACAATTTAAGGTAGGTAATTACAGTATTTCCAAATTTAAAAATTCCTTTACACTATAGAAGCTGGAGTCTTTTAAGAATTTTAGCAACACTCTCTTAAATTTTTGCTGTGATTCAATACTTTTTATGTATTCAGGTAGCTTGTTGTATA
This sequence comes from Tenodera sinensis, assembly GCA_030765045.1. Lineage (NCBI taxonomy): Eukaryota > Metazoa > Arthropoda > Insecta > Mantodea > Mantidae > Tenodera > Tenodera sinensis. The sequence goes on along the minus strand of CM060973.1, from coordinate 27,025,251 downwards.
GATGTAAGCCAGCATATGTGAAACTATTTTCATAAACTTTAGTTCTGTGTGAATCTACAAATAAATTATGCTTAGTTCTTGTGTTATATATATGAATTTCTGAATTTGTTTTAAATGAACTTAAGCTAGTCTTCATATAGACAAGAGTTTCATATATGTATATACTTGGCAATGGTAATATATTTAATTTTTTAAAATAAGGTTTACAACTAGTTGTGCTTGAGAGATTCGCCATGGTTCGAATTATTTTCTTCTGTATTCTGAATACTTTTATACTGTTTTTAGAATTACCCCAAAGAATCACACCGTATACCAATAAACTATGAATATATGCAAAGTAAACTGCTCTAAGAATCTTTGAGCTAGAAATCTTGTATTTCAAGAAAGAAAGAAACGGAGTCTACTAAGTTACGAAACACGTGTAAACAAAGTTGCAAACGTGCTATATTCTGATGACTCAAAGCACTAGTGTATGCGTGGTCTCTATTTCACATTATGCAGACACATAAGCCACACATACAATGGGTCGACTACTGTTTCTTTCAAGGAACTTACATTAGATGCGTTCGACAGAGCAAAGTTAACGTTTCACCACAGTGAAACAAAAAGTGCCATTTCAACGTTTTGTAAATGCAACTCAACATTGCTGATGATGTACATGTATACTGCATATAACGAGTTTTATACCAGTTTTTGTTTCATTAAAATAACTTAATATTTACACAAAATACAACTGTGTATATACGAAGCACTTTAAATGCCCTGCGCTGGATATTGGGTAGCAGTTCTCGGCTCGCAGATGTTTTAAATGGCCATCGCTCAAGAGGTTAATGGCTTTGGGCAACACTGCAAAATTGTTGGATATGAACTGAAGATTTTCAGATAGTTCATGTAATATCAGACTTTGAAGTTACAATAGCAACAGTCATGTTATACAACACCTTGACCTTGTATCTGCATACACTTGCAAGGCAATGCTTCACCAGTTTACAGAGTACTGTTCCATTGTTTTCGACTCTTGCTTCTATAGTGGCAGTTGTCTGCACATTCGATGACCATGCTGTACCATGTACTTCTGATGCCATTCATACTCTGCATCCAGCTAACCTGTATCACATGCGAGCGCACATTCCTCCGACCTTTACTCATTACCATTTCATTGTATTACCTTCTCATGTTTCAGGTGTGATTCTAGGTTTTGTGGCATAGGGCAATGCTTGACATATGGTGTGGATATACTACCTTTTGATATTTGGTTAAATGGGTCGTTCATTGCCCTCTCTCGGCAGCTCCAGTCATCAAGTAGGAACTGTTAGGGATCTCTGTGCATCTCTGTGGCCTGTCTTCATGCAAGCTGTAGTGTCCTATGGTTCCTTCACTGTATCCCTTCCCTTAGGGACTGGTAGCTGCAATAGATCTATGTTGGTTGCAGTGTTTGAAGTGTCCCAATTTGTTTATACCTTATAGTAACAGTAAACTAAAGGTCAGACATATAATTTGCAAGGTCACCTGAGTTGACAAGTCAGCAAAACAAGCATTGTCTTCTGATTTAGTGAGAGCATTTGGAATGCTTGTCCTCTTGAAACTCCCTATTATGCAAGTTTCAGTAAGATTAGCTCCTGCTTACTAAGCATGAATTGTATGAAACTTTAAGCTGAAGAATTTTCAAAAACTCAATAGGAGAAAGCACATCACCTGAATGGTCATCAGGATCTCCAGACCTTACAGACTGTATTTACTTGCATACATTACATAATTTACATCTCTGCATATTTTACAAACAATATTTTTTTATAACATGGAGGGAGCGTCAATCATACCAGAAGCAGGATTAAAAAGGCCTGAGCTATCCAATGTGATGTAATAATTTCTTCAGGGAGAGTTATTTCATTAGATATTGTGGAAAGAAATGTGTTAGTCATCAAGTAGGAACTGTTAGGGACCTCTGTGCATCTCTGGATCCTGTCTGCCTGCGAGCTGCAGTGTCCTGTGGTTCCTTCACTTTAGCCCTTCACTTAGGGAGTAACAATAATAATGGAAATTATTAACATTATGGATTTCTTTCTTAGGAATGTTCTTAAATATAAGGTTTCTGCAAGAAGACCTCATGTTGACATAATTCAATTCATGTCAAGAAATTGATACAAATAAAGAATTCAGCAGTAAAATGTGCTTTAGACTACAGCATGTGTAAAAACTGCAGACAAGAGAATATGCTAATGTAGTGTGTTACTTCTTAAATCTATATCCCACCCTTATGTAAAGAAATTTAATACCATATATTTCGGCAGATCAGACGATAGTTGAATTATAAAAAATAGCTCCCAAAATCTGGGGTTGTCTTCTAGTACAGATACAAAAAAAAAGATTGGATTGAAATTTATATAAATTCAAACTGTTGTAAAATAAAACAAATCATTCACCAATGTGTTTAAAATCCTGCAAAATCCTCACATTCATCATTTAGGCTAACAGCTCCTTAAGTACATGGTGACTTTCGTTGTTAAGAAGACCACCATATGGGTCCCATTCTATACCTGGTGAGTCAATTTCCTCTTCTCATCAATATTCCATAATAAATCGTCCATAGTGTTAGAAATCCCACACTTTTTAAAGGATTTGGTCACTGCTTCACTTTCACCTTTTCCCACGATTTCATCATGAAATCACAAAGTACATTAAGTGATGCAGCCCACATAGCTCCACCTTTTATATATGACTTTTTGCCACTCATCATCCAGTTATTCCATTGTTCACACATGTGATCTTTTAATTGTTTATTCAGAGATGTCTAATGGTTGTAGCATGAAATTAAACGACCCATTATACCAGCAATCTTAATATTGTTTGGTGCTAAGTGATTTTTAGTGTTCTCAGTTATATTACTGAGAAATATATCCCACACCAACAAACCTTATTGATTTCATAGAGCACCTGTTCATTTCTACCACTTATTTTCAATCCACAATTTTACACTATTCTTGTTAATCCACTCATTTTCATGAAAGTGGACAAAACTTTCTGACGGGAATTTTATTTTAGGAGCACTTTTTCTCTTGAAAATGTCCATAAGTTTTAATTTTGTTCTATGTGCTATGCATGTTAATACTACTATAAACCTGGTCTTATCATGTCCAAATTCATTAGTATTTCATCCATATTTCCAATGTGAGAGATAATGGAAAGTTGTATTTTTGCTGTATACCAATAATAAACTTGTAAAAACTCACTTTGCTGATGATCAAATTCTTGTGACCAGAGATCAAGAAGATATGGAATACAGGATGGAAGTGAAATAATCTGTCACACTGAAGGAGGTGAGAGAGTGGGTGTAAACTAACCAAACTTTCCTATAACTCTTTTTAATTAAATGTACCATTAACTAGATAATTAACGTTTAAAGGTGAGAGTGTATGGCAACGTGCCACAACCTGTTGATTGAGTAATCAGCTCCTACCAGCGGATCAATGAACTAATGCACTATAAAAACCATTTAAATTGTGTTGACCGTGTATCGAATTCAGATGTTTTGTCGCACTGTGCCAGACACCAGAAAATTGGGAAAAAGTGAGGTTATTGTCGACTGCCCTGTATGAAAACGTTATGTAGAATCTTACATTTCCATATAATTACAAAGATTTTATTTGGTTCATTTAAAGGTCTGAATTTCTGGCCTATTCTATTTGAGAGGCTTATGCCATGATAAGATAACGACCTTGCATGGAATAGAATTCTTGTTTTTTATACTCTGCAAAATTGCTTTCTAACTTCCGACACTGGTCGCAGTATTAAATCTGTTAGAGAGTCATAAATATGATAGAAACATTAAAAAAAACTTCAAATATGCTCTAATCAGTCAGAAATACATAAATTCACTTGAAATGAAACATACACACTAAGTCCAAGTCTACTCACTGCGCATGCATGCTGAGCAAAAGCGAGTTGCCTTATTCACTTTATTTACTGAATGCCAGGGACCTAATGTGATATTTATGTTCACAATAAACAATAAGGTAGTTTATTTCTAACACTGACACATGTGATGAACACATGTTTCAATATCGTGCGCAAGATGTATATATAAACCATTGTTGCAGAGGTTGGTAGATAATGGCTCTGCAAGTTTGAAGGTTAGGTTACCTGCATTGGGTATTTATGAAGCTAATTTGCTTTGAGGATTCCAAACGTTATGTCACTCTTGCATGAGATACCCTTTGCTTTATTTATACTGTTATTCCGTATTGAATTTAACAATGTGATACTAGTAGTTGCTAAACATTTAGGTAAGCATAATTTATAGTGTGAATTTATACTCCACTGCAATGTACTTAAAACAGAATTTATGTGCAATTGTTTATATGTTCGGCCAATCGGTAAGTTTACGATTCTCTTTAATTTTTAACCCTTTCATGCCTGAATTATTTTGCTACTTATGTCATTCTTCCTCTAATTCGAAACCGGTTTAGATTAGGCGGTCTGGGACACCTTCAGCCTGCTGGCTTGAATAGCCATGATTGTTGAGGCAACACGTAGTGCACTGGCCATGCACTCAAAGCCTGAGGTCGTGAGTTCGAGTCTCGGCAACTGCAGTCAAATGTGCCTGTGGTAAAGGATGGGGAGGGCCCATGTAAAATAATCGGTGTGATGGCACGCGTGGATGATGACGGGGTATCATTTGACTGCGGTTGCATGGATTTTGCTTCTTTTCTTATTAAAAAAAAACACACACTACAATACAAATTGTAAAAAAAATAATTTTTTACAATTCAAAACGTCTCAAATATGTATTTTTATTTGGTGACAGGCAGTATAACAAGAATATAGCAGAAAAAAAAGTTAATACTAGTACAAATAGGAAAAAAAGCCTATGTATCTTATAATACACACCAGGCATGAAAGGGTTAATATACTCATTTTAAACCAAGACTAATGTGCTTCATGCAAGCATGTACGTACTTCTAATTGCCAATCTGAAAAAAAGGAATCTGTATAACATGATGCAGACGTTTTTGGAAGCACTTTCACCAACAATTAGTTCAACAAGATTTAGCAAGAATCTTACGAGTGCCAAATAACTCGATTTAGTGAAGTTTTCAACACAAAGTTACTGACAAGATTTGTGTGCATGTGTATGTGTGAAAGATATCAAAATATTTCAAGAAATGTAAACAAATTTGCCACTGATGTTCGTGCCCAATGAATTCCACAGTCACAGACTAACCATTATTTACGTGCTAGCTTTAGAAACAAATGCCCATACTTTTAATAACCAACCGTTACTAGCAGCAACAAGTATGCAATAACATTGAGATTAATTTGAGATAAGAGTTTAGAGCAAGCTTTACATCATTTGTGGCTTTGACAAAAAAACAATTGCATTTGATTAAGTAAACATTCTGTGTGATCTACACCGATATGCGAAGAAAGTAAACACAGTTGATGAGATGTTGCCAGTTCTAACACAATTAAGAAGGTAACAAATTGTGGATTTTTTAAATTTAATTTACACAAAAACTGTTGAATGTATTGAAATATGCCAAAGGAAAAAGTTGCCATTTATTCAATTTTCTATAAATATAGCCATATATTAAGATCCTTTAATTAATAATAGTTCAGCCAGGTGATGATAAATGTTTTGGATAAAGTATTTTTCTACAAAACTATAAACCTTGCAGCTGTTTGGTGTTAGACTTTCTTGTTATTCACAGTAATAGAAATTCACTGTTAGCAGATTATTTCACTTCCACTCTGTATATGATTCGAATATTACTAGAAGAATACAGTAAATGGGGACTAAACAGCAACACATTTAAATCCAAATGTTTGGTGATTGGAAACACGAAAGAAGATATAGAAGTAGGAGGAGGAAATAAAATGCTGCAATGAAGTGGAATATTTAGGAGCTAAACAATTATGGAATATATGATGAAGAGATCCAACACAGAAATAGTAACGCTAAATACGCAATTTCAACACTAAATGGAATTCTATGGGACAAAAATATTAGCAACTAAACAAAGAGACATATAAAATGTGTTCATTTGAAAAATTACAAATCGGTCATAATTCCAGATATGCTGTACAGTATGATCTAGATAAACTAAATTCAAAGGCTGTTAACAGCTGGGGTTTTCTTAAAGGACAGACACATGCTATACTATGGAACTTAGACGAAAATTCATACGTCTTATCTGAAGGTTGTTTTATCTGCTGAAATATATGGTGATCCCATGGTTTGTGAGCCATGGCCTTTTGCCAGACTGCTACATCCTCCACCTCTGCCCACTACAGGCATCATGAGTGGGATGCAGTACTAGAGGATGGGACATGGTCAGCACCCCAGTCCCTCTTGGCCAGTATCTGTAGATTTCACAAGTGCTGGTACCAGGGATCAAACCTGGATCTCCTGAGTAAAGAAATACATGGTGATGATATTGAGGTCATATATTTAGGTGCTACTGTTTAAATATGTACCCCAGGGTTGCCAATCTTTAACAGTAAAATTATTGTACATCATAAACCAAGTGCTACAACAATAAATATATCAGCATAACACTTATGAAAATATAATAGTATTGATGTTTATGGTATCCACTTACAGACTGATGACCTCAATCAGTATTACAACTTTAGCACTTATGTTTCTCGCGTTATTCAGCTGAAAGTTTATCATCTTCAACTGTTGCTGCATTATACAAATTTGTTGTTGAGATAAACTTTAACATCTTCTTGGTGACTTGCAGATTTTCGGACCCACCACATTCTTTCATAAGCTGAGACGACAGAATAAGTCCATTTGCCTTATGTAGTGCCAGTCTGTTTCTAATTTTAGTTTTTATTAAACCCTGTTTAGAAAAGAATTTCACAAGAAGTGTTTCTGTGGGGCAACGAAATCACTGATAACACAAACTCCACCAGTTCTTTGAAATCAGTATTTCCACCAAGGTGACATGTATTTAATAGCATTCCAGAAATTGTCAGGTTCAGGCAAATCATACGGAATGTCACTTATTCTGGATTTTCTCCAATAAGCATCAATGTTCTGAACAGTGCCTTCTTCAATGAGATTCCTAGATCTGGGCACACTGGCAATAAGAGGATAAAGGGTAGCAGGCATAGTAGGATATGAAATGGTTGCCTTAGAGGGGTGGAGACAAAAGTGGTGTCTCTGTTTATAATCAATTTCATTTCGCTGGTGTGACAAACCAGGAAAATGATATTTCGCTGGTATTGAACTATCATACATTCAAATTAACATACATCTCCATAATTATCATATAGGTTGGGCAACTATAAGTACAATCAAATTATTGTATGCCTCCATAATTATCATATGGGTTGGCAACCCTGATGTACCCTGTTGTTTTACAAAATGAGTAGAAACTGTTTACTGATAAGATCTAGCACTTAGGTGTGTGCAATAATTTATTTTTTGTTTTATTTAAAATTTTCAGGTTGCTGTTACTTGCAAAACAGGATTAGGCTTTTTGGAGAAGCTGATAACTGGAACACGCCCAACATGGCATTTCCCACTCACTGTAGAACAGATGATGGATAGCATAAATGCACAGCGAGAGGAAATGGAACAGGAAGTAGAAGATGAAGTGGAACAAGTAGAAGATGAGGCAGTGGAAGAGGAGGAAGAAGATGTAGTAGAAGAGGAGGAAGAAGATGATGAAGAGGTGGAGGAAGAGGAGGAGGAGGAAGAAATGGAAGATGAATTGGAACTGTCAAAAGTAAAAGTTGGTGAGGCTGTAACATTACTGCCGGACAAAGCTGCTCCAGAACAGATGGAGGTAGATGAAGTACCAGCAAAGAAAATGGAAAATAAGAAAGCTCGGCGTCCTGTAGAGAAACCAGAAGCTAATAAAAAGGATGAAGAAGATGAAGTGGAGGTTCTTACAGAAGATGAATTGGAGTGGCCTGTTAGTAAAGATAGAAAAGGAAAAATAGCTTCTGAGGCTGATGAAATGATGGAAGATGAAGAGGAATTTGGATCAGAAGAAGAAGATGAAGAAGGAATAGAAATAAGAGATGATGAAGATTTAGAAGAGGACTATGAGGTTGAGGATGAAGACAGTGGTGAGGTTGAAAGCGAAGGAGAAGAAATACAACATGGATTTATAATGCGCAATAATCAGGTTAAAATTATTCCTGTTGAAGTGGAAAAGAAAAATGTCACTATATCTGAAAGTAGAAAGGACATTCAGAAGTCTGAAGTAAAGCAACAGCCTGCGGAAAGTGTAACTGAAGTTGCATTGGCTAGCACAGAACATACTCAGTCTCAAGACAAGGTGAGTCTTCCAAGTGCCAATAGCAACCAGGAAAAGGCAAAAGAACTAGATTCTAGCATAGAAGAAGTGCAAGTAGAAAATGCGGAGCAAAGAAATGAAATTCTTGAGAGCAGTGTCAAAGAAAATGCAGAACAAAACAAAGAAGTAGTGAATACTGCCACAGAAGAAATAAAAGAGTCTCCTGCTATGGAGGAACATGTATCAGAGAAGATAGAGATAAACAACCAAAATGAGGTTGAGGAAGATAGAGTAGTTGAAGAGGATTCAGAGTTCCAAGACCTAGAAGATCATATAGCTGTATCAATTGTTGAAAAGTCTAAGAGTGGAATGGAATATCAAGAAATTGATGATCGGGATGATGTTCAGGATGAGGGCAATTATGATGGCAATGATGAACAGTGTGATGAACAAATGGAGGAAGAGAATGCATTTGAGAGTCAAAATGATGTTCCTGTTGAACACCAAGAAGAAAATCAAGATGAAGCGTTTGATGCATCAGATAAAATGACTGAAGAAAATGATAGATATGTTACAGAAGAAGAAGCTGTGCATGAACCTGAGGTACTTGTACATGAAAATGTTTGTGAGACTGCAGATAATGAATTAATTCAGAACGATGTTGCAACAGTCGAGAGTGAAGTAGTTCAACATGAAGATGACACTAGTCTAAAGCTAGAAGTTTCTGATGAAGTAGATAAGCAGGATGTTCTAGAAGAAGGTAGTGGTGACAAGAAAGAAGATGCTTGTGAAGAAGAAGAATTTATCTCTCAGCAAGACAGTGACATTCCAAAACCTGAAGATCATGTGGTCAGTGATGAGGTTTGTATTGATAGAGGCAACACTGTTGTGGACAGTGGTGAGAGTGAAGCAAAGGTGGCAGCGATTAGTGAAATAAAAGCAATAGAAGCAGAAAATGTGCAGATGGATGGTAATGAAATGCCTGAAACTGAGTTAAATTCTGCAGCACAGAAAATAGTCCACGGCCCAGAGGATGAACTAGAAGAACCATCGCGAAAAAAAATGAAGATGGATATCACTGCAACATTAACAGATGGACCTAAAGCAATAGATACAGAAATATCTAATGTCAGTGCAGATATGAAACTGAACAACACAGGTGAAATTACTAATTCTGAACGAGTGATGAACGGAACTGCTACAGCCACAGATGAAATAACAGAGGAGGAGTTAATAGCATCTTTTGTTCCTGAATTAGCTACAGATGAATAAAGTGACTATGTAGATGTGATAAATATTCCACTTTTTGTGTTGGCTATATTACCCAAGTTCACATTGGATTTTTGCTGAAACTCCTATTAGTGTGATTGTCAATGCTAGTGAATGGCACATTAATAAATGTGATGTTTTCGTTGTGGGATATTCATAAATGCTGTAGCGCAACAGTAAATGAGTAATTCAGCTTACAAAGTTTTGATATTTTGTTTTTTAAGTATTTCCACATAGAACATTATTTCTTCCTTAACTGAAAAGGTGTATACTGAAAAAACAAATAAAATCAAAGGAGATACAAAAATAGTAAGTTTTATTTGTGGATTCTTAAATGCAGTACTTTATGGAATTTAATGTATTGTATTAAATGTACATAATCATCAGAGTTGTTTTATTAGAAATTTTATTTGTAATGTAATCATGAAAAGCAGTAGATATTTACATTGTGTAAATGAAAAGGATGGGAGGAAAGATTTCAAAAATTTTGGACAAGTATTTTGTATGTTACAAATTTGTATTTCTTTCATGATCAAAATTATTTTCAATTTTATTTAACAGCGCAGTGAATAGCATCTTATATGTTTACTGCAAGGAGCTGAACAGATGAATTACATCCAATGAAGGTAAGGGTTTTTATATAAAACTTAATTTTCAACCATAAATTACCGTCTTATGGCTAACTCTCGGATCAAGTGAAAATACGTCTCTAAAATCATTGAAATTTTGTGTTGAAGTCATTTTTAATTTCTTTATAACATTTATATGATCAACAATCTAAATCAAGGTTAATAATTTTACACATAAAATTGTTTTATATTATTGCTGTTGTTATTATTATTATTATTATTATTATTATTATTATTATTATTATTATTATTATTATTATTATTATTATTATTATTATTATTATTATTATTATTATTATTATTATTATTATTATTATTATTATTATTATTATATTACTACTACTGCTACTACCACTAAAATGACTATTATACAGTAAAATCCTGAAATAACATGGTTCTTGGGGGGCTCAGCCCTGCGTTATAATGACTCCATATGGAAATGTGAGCTTAGAAATGACAAAAATTGATCCCACAGGGGTGGCTGGAAACTTTTGTGCAATAATATATTACGGTACATTGTAAAGTATGTAATATACGGTAAAGTACACCACTTTTAAATGCAATTAATCACCAGTTATGCTATGGTGTATTCCAGTCCTGCAACGGATCTTAATTTATAAGTACATACAATTACACTGTACTCATTTTACATTAACCTAACTTTACATTGTCTTAAAGAAATGGGTAAGTTTTGCTTGGCAGCATAATTCATAATGCTTTTTCCTCTATGTACTCTATAATTGTAGTAATATGGAGATGAATACTGTTCGATTCATTTTGCTTCTCCATGCACAGAATCATCTTGTTATTTATCACTTCACTAACATGCAGAATATCTTCTTCCGTGTGCATGTCTCATCAGTAAATTCTTAGCAATCATTAGCCTAGGTCAACACTAGGAATGCAGCGGCTGCAATAGCCAAGTTCCAAGCTAGGGGTAGCGAAAAGTAATTCGAGTACTGCTTTTTGAAGAAAATTTTAAACTCGTTTTCTTCTCTCTCTCTTTTATTTTCTTTTTTCTTTACTGGATTACCCTCCCCGTATGTAGGACTTACACCCCCTAGGACTTACAAGCCTGTGCCTAGGGTCAGACTCCTGCCTAAGAGCACAGGAACCTATGCACCAAACTGACTGAAAACCAGGAAGTGGGTGGTCACCAGGTATGATAGTGAGGAAGAGGATGATATGAAATGCAGGCGAAATCGATGATTGGAAAGGTGATAATGGCACAATTGACCGAATGAGTGGCGGGGGAAACTGGGGAACCCAGAGGAAACACATTCTGACACCACTTTGTCCACCACAAATACCACATGCGGGTCCCTGGGATCGAACCTGGGCCACCTAGGTGGTAGGTGAATGTAAATTTTAAACTCAACTCTCAAAAATAAAAAGTATGATATATTTTCAGGGGACATACTTTCCCCCACGTTAATTGAGTATTTCGGACCATGCAATTTTGGGCTACTATTGTGTTTGTTTAATGTCACTAACTTTTTAGTCATATCGAGACAATTACTTTAGATTTGTTGGTTCACATCTGTTGTCACATGAAGATGGATGGCTTTAGCTGTGTGGTTGCCTTCCTGTTACCATCTATTTTGATGCTATTTTGTTTTGGTGAAATGGAACTGCAAGCTGTTCCTTGAGAGTATATATGTAGTCATTGTGAAAAGGATTGCTCTATTCAGAATAAGGGTTGCTGTTTCCCATTTATTTCTACATTTATCTGTTAGGAGTGAACCTTACAGGGAACAAAAAGTTGTGGAGTATGGACTAAAGGAAGCGGAAGGGGTCAGAGTGTTACATGATCAATGTCGGTGCTTGAACGTTGTAGATAACGCGTAAAATGTTCAGTAAAATATTCACTTCCAAAATCTGTACAAGTCCAGCAGCATGTAATATTTTGATTTTTGTGCTGGAAGCATTTTATTCTATGTGGAATAGTGAGAGAGACTATGCACTATACGCAGTGAGCCCAGTTGTGTTTTCTACTGTCACTGTACTAGTGCAATGACATCATGCTCTGCCCATGTGTCAGGTAACTTGCAATCACCTCATTTCACGATAGCTGTATAAAGGTTTGAAGCCTAGTTATAATACAATGGAATGCAGTCAAGTAATGCAATTAATGATTATGAACAAACACTTATTGCCATAAACTGTTTGATTGATGTATGTGAACACAGATGGGGAAAAGTGACTCAATTGTCATTTCCTTTTAACCTCATCTGCTCTGCCACACATGGCTAGCTACCAGGCCATGCCCCCCCCCCCCCCCCCCCCCCCAACTACTGTTATCTACCTTAGAGAACTGGTCAACCCCTCACATTGTCAGTGATGGAATCATGTCACATAACAAGGTAAAAAGATACTTCAAAGCTAATTGAGAACATAAGTATTTTTGTGTTCCTAGTAAAAAAAAATATGTGTTGCACTCACATGACTTTCTCTACTCTTGTACTATTCTAACAAACTCTTATTCCTCTATCTTCTTCATGCTAATCAAAATAAACATTTGCAGAAATTATCTTATTCCTAATTTTCTTGTACAAGCAAGAAGAAATCTGTAGATAGGCTTTGAGCGATAGTCAAATCTTTTAAAGTTGGTTCCTATATGAAAGCTTCGAAGTTTTGTTCTATTCACGGCCAAGAGATAAAGTGAATAACGACCTTCCATTTGGGAAAAGTTTAAACATTACAAATCTCACAAATAACAAGGAATATCTCCAAAATGGTTCACTCCACAAACAAATGCATTTGGACATAACTTGTGTTTTAATAATAATTACATTTTTTTGTATGAGAAGATCTGGCCTATCTCTTATGGTTTTTCAGCCATACAAGTCATCAAGAATAAATGGGGCTACATGGGTTATAGCCAAAAAATTCAAAATCTACATTTCATTTGCCATAAAAATATCTTAAGTTAAGTTAATATCCCATTAAGTAAAGAGGAATTTCTGAAAGAACAACAACACATAGAAGAAATTGCAATATTAAATGGATTCAACCCAGCCACAGTTAGAAACATGTCAAAAAATGCAGAAAAGCTCAAGATAATTTCGCAAACCACTACATTAACACCACTCACAAACAACTGAGAATTTAGGAAATTCACGTACCATCCCTGGGCCTTCAAGAAATTTGAAAAAATCTTCAAGAAACTAAACATAAAACTAGCACCGCAAAACCAATACAGTTTAAAAAACATGCTTAATAAGCTACTAAACAATACCATCCCATACAATAAAAAATCGGGGATTTACCAGATCAACTGTAATAGTTGTGACAAAAGCTACATAGGGAAAACAAAGAGAAATTTGGATATAAGACTTAAGGAACACCAAAGAAACATAAAATTAAAACAAATTGAAAAGTCTGCTGTGGCACATCATTTTTGGACTGAATACCTCAACATCGGCCGTAATATAAAACTGTTAAAATCTATTAATTCACCAATAGAACTGAATATTTGGGAAAAAATATACATCATCAAGAACAGTAATAAAGTTATTAATTTCGAAATACCAGCATTGAATGAAGTGTTAAAGCTCTGCACCCTTAACACCAGATGGCAGCAGAATAGAGACAGCAGAGAAAAGGAACAAGAGGATAACGTCTGATGATGGGCTGATAATGGGATCGAATGGTCCTGAAAACGTTTTCGTTTTAAAAAAGCAGTTTAGTAGTGAAGATAAGTGTAAATAAGTGACTTAAAATAACCTCAAATTGAAGAATACTTCACTGTCAATAGTGCTTCTATTTTTAATATTCAAGAAAATTCCTCTTAACATATACAAAGTAATATAAACAGTGGAACTTTTCAAATGATTTGTAGATGTATTTGAGTGGACGTATGGACACTCGGTTTCACTTAACTTACTTTTTATCTGGACGCATTTGACCCAAACCACAACCCACATATATCAAATTCACATTCCACCCAAAGACGCACAACAAATTCCAGAACTGTTCCATTAGCATAAAATTATGCTAGCCCCTTACAACAAATTCAACCTGAGAAATCTGCTAAACCGTCTATTAAAAGGCATAATACCAGCTACTTCAAAATCCGGTGTGTACCAAATAAAATGTAAAATTTGCCCAAAAATATACATTGGCCAAACTAAAAGGAACGTGGAAACAAGACTGAAGGAACACATCAGGAGCATAAAACTTGAACAAATTGACAAATCAGCCATAGCCCACAGTTCCTGGTCAACTCAGCACACCATAAAACAGGATATCAAGTTATTAAAATGTATAAAAACTACAGCTGAACTGATAAATTTTGGAAAAAATACACATAAAGAAGGCTATTCACCTAGTCCATGAATTTTGAAATACCTCAAGCAGACATTTAAAGTTTACATCCAGCAACCCAGATAGCAGCACAATCACAACAGATTCTTCCTCTTCAAACACCAGTCAAAAAACTGTTGATCATGAAGACAATGGTCTTCGAAACATGTCTGGATAACAAGTTAAGTGAAACTAAAAGTGTCAGTAGGTTGATTCAAATACTTCTAAGAAAGAAAATGTTTAATTCCTTGCATCATTATGCAGCTTGGTCCTACTAGAGCTACTAGTACAAACATTCTGAAACATAATCCTAAATGAGTGTTTTATAAAATCATAAAACATATTAGGAAATGGAAAATTAAAGTTTAAAGGTTTTTCTGTGGAAAAAATTACTGAAGCAGTTAAAAAGATACTTAGACTTTATTAGAGGAGGAGAAGGTGGTGGTGGCGGCGGCAGCATTTGTCTAAGTTACTCTCAGATATCTAAAACCATAACAGTCTATTGCATAAACATATGTCAACTATAAGACAGCTAACTTTTAAACTGATTGCAGTGATGATAATAATAAACAGCATGTTTTGTTCGCATAATGTGTATATTTGTTATAATTTCAGGTATAATTATCTCCAGAATTTAACATTTTGTAGAGTACCTCTTTGGAAAAGAATGATTCAAGACTTACAGTGATGAATATGTATAATTCTGACTCTCAAAATTACACATAGTGCAATGCATGGAAATAAAAAGCTAACAAATATACCTACAGTAATAATGATCTCTCAACCAATTATGGAACCACCCAATAGACCTGGCTTGTTTCCAAGTAAAGGAATCACAGGTTTTGCTTTTGTGGTGGTGGTAGTTGGGGTGGTTAATGATTGTGTGTTGTTGGGGCGATGTGCATGTTCTCTGATGTCAATATCTGGTCGATCAGGATTAGGAGTTGCATTGTCATTATTTAACAATGAGCTTATTAGACCAGCATTATTTGCAGGTTTAACTGTAGCGGTGGAATTAGACATTGTCGTCACCAAACTCTGATTGCCCCTTTGAGGTACCATTGGTCTGGAAATGTCTGCTACAGAAGGTAAGATTCCACCTCCCAGTATACCTGTTGGACTTTGAGAGAGTGTCGAATTTACAAGTGATAGTGCACCCTGTTCAAATACTGCCAGTGCCTCTTCACTAAATTTAGTGACTCCCCATAATGCTTTGCATGTTGCTGATTGCAGTCGTGATACCTGTCCTGACCAAAGTGCCATCTGACAGAAGCGGAAATTAGACTGTGATGTTGGTTTCTCTGTTATGGTTACATAGTTGCTATTCTGCTCTGTGAAAGGTGGCCAGAGTTGCCAACCCTTGGTTTCTTGATGTCGCGGTTGTCTGAAATTAAAGCAGAAGATAATATTTATTTATTAATTACTGCTAAGTTGTTATAATTCTGAATATGACTAGGCATTCAGTCCAGGCCCTTTGCCAGTCATAGCCAATTACATGCAATTATAACAAGTTCTTAAAAATACAAAATATGCACTACATTATATTATACTAATCACCTAATTGTTGTCCAGCCTTAACCCACTTAGCTACCCAGATCCTACTAAAGTGAAATTTAAATACCCTGTATAATTTAACCTAAATCAAAGTTCCATATTTTTCAACTGATCATCTCAATTTCCTCCTAACCTTCCATGAAAGCTCCCCTAACGTATGTATCTCTTCTGGTCTTTCTAATTAAAATGTCTTTATTCCTGAATATTCATTTCCTACTTAATAAATCTTCCCTCCAAATGTTTGTGCCTTTACAGTAAAAGATAATGTGAATTTTATCTTCCTTCTTCCCACAAATTGCGCACATTCCCAAAATAACCTCTCATTCCCCTTAGTTTCCAAACTCCTATAATAATTAAAACCAAGCTAACCCTTCTCTTTCATTTTTTGAACAAGCTGGCAAATATTTCTCCTTTTCTGAGTCATTCTAGTTTCCCTATAGTATGTCAGTGTACTTTTCTCCCTCATCTGAGCAAATAAAATTTGTCTTATCCATATCCCCCATTCTTGTTCTTACTTCTCTCCAGAAACCTCTTCCAAACAATCCAATTTTAACCCATCAAACCCCTAACCAATTTTTAACTGTTCCTTAACTTTCTAATGTTTATTTGCAATACCTGGTTACATAACAGGCATATGTAAGACTGAAAATTTGAAATGCTGAGCTAAGAATGCTAGCTTTTTTAAATTTATAACGTAGGTTTACGTTGCAAACATGTTGCAGCTTAAATTTTATCCAGTTTTCTCTAATAGTTTAGAAATTATTATCAAATTTGTTTATTGTTTGTTTTGTTGCTATTTGAACAGAATAAACAGGCCATAAGTCTAATTATTATTTATTTATGCCAACAAACTTGGTGTTTTTAAACACACAAGCTGTATGTGGGCAATGTTTGAGAGGTAGAAGCAGAACTGAAAAATCCAATCACACAGCTGGGATATGAACCATAGACCCTCTGCTTGTGGTTTACTGGGAGAAATACAAATTGGTTGAAGAATTTAATGTCACTCTTCTGGCAGGTTATCATGGTTGCTTAATGGCTAGAGCATATGCTTGGTAAGCAGAGGGTCTGTGGTTCAGATCCCAGCTGTGGCATTGGATTTTTCAGTTCCAATTCTACCCCTCAGGCTGTAAGTCTCCTGTCTCAAGTTATTTGCATATCATCTGAAAACATTTTGGCATAGTTCATTAACACCCGTATAGTCTGAAAATCAAGATTGTAATGGCTGTCTAACTGAACAAGTAGCCAGCTTCAGTTGACACCCTACACTAATCCTGAATTTTCTTAGTGTTTCTATGCATCCTTCATTTATTCACTCAACTGGTGTTGGAACACATACATATATTACAAGAAGCTTAGCTGTGTTATCTGGCAGGATGGCGTTTGTTTGCAATTGAAACTATAACCTGCAGTTAGCACATATGAATATCTAGAGACAAATAATGCAAACTGAGATTAAAAATGTACAGGGTTAGTGCAAATGATTTATTTGTTTTCAAAATGCTATATTTTCCAAAGTATTATACTTAAAACTATGGTTGATACATCAAAATAACCAGAAGCTCACTAAGTTTGCATTCATTATGCCAGATGGCAGCATGAGTGTAATGCCTTCACAAAATGGCAACAAAACAAAAGAGTTTTTGTGTATTGGAATATGTGAGGTATATGTCTGTTATCCTTAAGGAGCACCTATCAACAAGAACTGCCATGTTAACAAAACATTGAGAGAGAGAGAGAAGAATTGTATTCATTATATTCCAACAAGATGGGACACATCATTGGAAGCTTGATATTTGTGAGTACCTGAACCAAAAGTGGGCATGTTGGTGCATATGACCAGGCTCTTTTTCCTTAAATCCTGAGGTCACCTGACCTATCGCCATGTGACTTCTACATCTGGAGGTACCTTAAGGACTTCATCTATATATCTCCACTACCAAGAACACTTGTACAATTGAAGGAACGCATCACCATTGCAGTAATGACCATTGACGAAATGATGCTCTAGAATGTTTGGAATGAGCTGGATTACTGCCTGGACTTACGTTGTGTCACCCAAGGGGTACATATAGAACATTTGTAGAGTCTGAGGCAAACTTTGTGAGTTTGCAGTCACTTTGATGTATCAGCCATTGTTTTAAGCATAATACGTTGGAAAGTATAACATTTTAAGGACAAATGAATAATATTTTTGTGCAGTGATGCATTCTTCATTTTGTTAAATATTGGAGTGAACCTTCTTTAACAGAAGCTACAAGTCCAGAATAGAAACATGCTTATTAACACTCAAGCTCAATAATATTAGCAGAATTGCAGTGAATTTTTTTTTCAACTTTAACAGTATTGTATTTACAGGCAATGGCTGAGAAGTAAATATACAAGAAAACCTGTAGGAAAACTGTGATCAGACATAGCTTAAAAACTTTACTGAAAAGAATATTATATTAAAGGTAATTGTATACCTAGTGATAGTATAATACAAAAAGTTAAATAAAATGAATTATATTTTGCAGCATCATTGCTGGAAAAATGTGACATGAAACCTGCAGATATGAAACCACTCACCCAAATCTAGCAAATTGTGCTATAATATCTGTGGTGATATCCATGACTTTTTGATCTTGTGGGTCAGCATTGACATTGCCATAATCCTCTGGATAGAACACAAATGGTAGATCATCTCCATGGCCAATTCCTGCAAAAAAAACTTAAAACCTAAGAAAGTCAGCAGCAAAGCATGTGTATATTAAAGGACCAAAGGGAAAAAAATTACACCTTTAATATGCTTTAGATGAGAAGCTAATTACTAACCTTTCTTTGTTTTGGTTTCATTTGCGCTTGCAGCAAGAGGTAACCCTTCTAGAAAGTAAACACTACCATGTTTTTTATCTTGGGACAGATGTTCAAAACTGTAAAAAAATGTTTTTGGCACCTTTTTAGACCATAACTTGGCCATTTGAAATGCTGGAAGATTAAAGAGAGCATCACCTGTTACCTGAAATGATAACAGATGCATTTTCAGTGATTATGTTGATTATCTAATAAGTAAATAAATAATTCAACATTTAATTTTCAGCCATTCCTCGTAAGAGTGAATAATATACTATGCTTGTTATGAAGAATGAGAGATTAAGCAGCAGAAATGAAGCCGTGTGTGAGTATCTTATTTTAATTCTTGTTATAGAAAATATTTCTGAAGATTATTGATTATGTATAACTCTTTTTAGAATGGCTTAATTTAAATTATTTTATTTTAGATAGTAAGGTCTACTGTTCATGAAAGTAATAAGGAAGTAACAAAAGTAAGAAAATGAGCATGGAAGTCATGAAAAAGTAACTCAATTGAGTGTGTGATTTTCTACTAAAAGTACCAAGAGAGTAAAAAGTTTCTGAAACAGCTTTGCAGTTTTTACCTGTCTGCATCCTCGTTGCTGTCTGCCACTATCACAGAAAGGCATGGATGAAACCATTCAAGATTTTTAAAACTACTCTTTAAAGACTTTATTTACCAACTTTATGAAAGGAGATGCTGAAACTTGGCATCATCATTGTCCATACATACACTTTTGTCACCTCTTCTGGAAATTATCCATCACTCACTGTAGTTCACGTTGAGGAATGCTGGCAATTTCCTGGCAGATATTTCGTTTTAATTCTTCCAGGATTTGTGGGTTTGTCTTGTACACTTTATGCTTTAAGTTATCCCAGAGATAAAAATTGCAGGGTATTAGGTAGGGGAACGGAGGGCCACAAATCTCTACTAATAATTCTGTCCCAAAACGTACTTCCAATTGTTCTCATCAAAAGATTGGCCGTATAAGCTGTTGCAGAGCCTGGTTGAAAAAAGTTAATATCATGCTCCCTATCTTCTTTCTTGGAAGTTTGAAAATAGTGTTGTAATAATCAATTTAAACTAAAAAGATAAGTCGATTAATAACACTACACAACACTTACTTATAATTTACCAACATGTTTCAGAGGCTGACTTTTCTCCATTATCAACTGGACATTGGTTCTCCCTGGTGTGGATGGCGATGTTTCCTCTGAGATCTCCTCTGGTGGTGGTTCAAAGAACTTGCTGAAGATATCCTTCTAGGGGATGTCAAAAGTGAATACTCTGTTTCTATTTTCCAAAATGAATACTTTTCCCACGTGGACAGCTCTTGTTTTCCCATTACGTGTTTGAGGAGTTTCAGTTCTGGCTTTATGTTGTGGTTTTTTTGTCCAAAAGCGAATGGCAACTGCTGATTTGTCCAACTGTTTGTTTTTCACATTTCTAAAGTGTTCCTTGGACCTTATTTCTAAATTTCTTTTGGTTTTTCCTATACACACTTCATTACAGTCACTCCATTTAATTTGGTATATGCCAGATTCTTTTATTGGGTGGGATGGCATCTTTGATGTTTGAGTTCAGTAGATTTTTTATGGAGTAGTGGTTCACTGGTGCTTGCTGAATGTTCTGGTCTTTGAAAGCTTATTTGAAGGCCCAGGGATGGAATATGAATTTTTTTAATGTCATTTTTGTTTCTGCTGCTGTGAGTGTTGTAGTTTTTTAGTAACCTCTTTTTTCTGCTCATTTCACGTTTTTGTCTACTAATGATTTGGGGAAGCCATAATTGAAATAGCACAAAAAATGGCTTAACAAAAAAAGCGGAAAACCATGTTGACTTCCTCACTGGACCAGTCTCTGGGTTTTTCTTCCATTGAAGTAAAGAAACTGATAAGACGATGTCTATAGCCATGAATTGTGCTTGCAAGCATGTGAAAAAAATTCCATCTTGTAGGTGCAATACCTGGCATTTTCTTTTCAGTAAAGGTTTTAAGAGCATCTGTACATGAAGTGGAATGTGAGAATAAAGCAAGTAAATCATTAAGAGAAACAAAGAATTGTCCGATTTCCTTAACTCCTCACTTTCATCATGGCCACTAAAAGAATATTTTTGTTTTTCGAGAAGTACCTCTGCATCACTCAGTATATTCCATACGTTTGTGTTTTCTTTAACCTTTTCATTATGCAAATAGTCAGCAATTTTTTTCTTATAATACAATGGTCTATCCATTGAGTTTTTAATGATGATCCAAATTTTTAATGATGCAAAAGATTTTATATGTGTTGTTGTTCTCTTATGTTTATCCAAATCTGTGATTAAATATGCTAAATTTGTGAAACCCGTCATATTCCAGGGCATTTTCTCAGTTGCAAACAACAAGCATGGCCAGCAATTAAGTTTATTTAATTCACATGAACCATCAGCCATACATAGTTATCATAATTGTTTATGTTAAAACAAACTTGTGTAAGAATTCTTATTTTTTCCTTTCTGCTCACACTGCAAGTGGGGAAGAGCTGGAATAGGCCTTCCCTGTTTTACTTTCACTAATTTATCCCCATATTTAAACTGCGAGAATGGTCTTTTCACTAATTATTTTATTCCACATTGTCCATCCATTTCAAAGAATTAGCACTAGCAATGTCTTGGTACACTGTATACTATGAAATAAGTAATACTAATACAGCTGTTGAGGACAGTAACAATCACACAATTAAAAACATGCTCTTTCTTGCTAACTCCAAGCCAGTCGTTTTCAAATGGCACATTTCGGAGACGCTCATGGGAGTATAGCGGCATGAAATTCCAAAGCCTTGATGTGCTTATTCCTGCATTTCTCCACCTCACTCCTCTTTATTTATTTATACAATAGTGAAGGCTGCTGCAGCAAGCATCCGAAGCCTGTTCTCCCCTCTGTTCATTGGTAGAGAACAAGACATATCTCATCCTACGTGCTAATTCTTCATGAGAGAAATTGGCTAGTATTGCAATTATTATTAACACTACTTACTAATTTCTAATTCACTTTAGATGTGGGCTTCAGTGATAGCTTTGACAGCCCACAATATACGCCACTGGTAGAATGTATCCTTATTCTATGCAATTCACCATTTTTCTGAAGGAAATATGTTTCATGTATTAAAAATAGAGTGTTAATACACCATTTACTTTCTGAAGCCTCACTAAATTCTCTTTTTATTTATTTATTCATTCAGTTCAATACAGTGGAATACACAATTGAACCATATCATGAGTCAATACATAAGATGATATAAAAAGGTACCCTATAAGGCCTATGCTGGCAGAGAAGTTACTAAATATTTCTATCGCTTTTGTACAATTTGAGCTCTTTGCTATAGCCTTATATTCATTTCCTATCAGGAAAGAGACTAACATTTGATAGGTCTAAAACTATTGTATATAATGAATATTGGTGAGCTCAGTGAAATACCTTTGTCTAATATGATTGGGATCAAACACATACACCAAGTCCATCATTTCACCTGTAAGTTCTTCTGCCATTACTTTTGCCTAATATTGTGTGTATCAGCATGAATATTACATCAAGTTTCATTTTCTTGATGAAACAATTAAAATGTTAGGAACATTGAACTATTCTTAAGTGTCTTTTGTGTACAGAAGTCTGGAGACAAATGCAGCTTAAATTCTTGATTAATGCTTAAGTATGTGTATTCCAGTTTAAATTATTCTATACCCTAACTCCTCAATGTTTTGTAAATATATGCATAGTTAATTAATTGCCAATTAATTTAATATTTGAAGGTAAATTTTGTTGATTTTATCATGGAATCCAAACGTTTCATTACTTAATGATTAATATAATTAGGGAGTATTAACAACCAAGAGAAATGTAAACAATGACTTACCTCAACAAGCTTAAGAAGCACAGCATTTGGATCCTTAAAAGCCCCAAAATATTTAGCAGTAACTTGTTGAAGGAGCTCATCAGTTCTATTAAAGATTTTGCCAACCACAGCTGAAAAATTATGTTACTTTATTAGATACATATTAAACAAATGTGTTGATAATAATTACTCCTACCTCTAAAGTTCACATTGTGTCAGTGCCAGCCCTTATTGCTACACCCTGACCTGTCCTGTTCTATATGCTTTCCTCATGTTGCGACTCTGATGTCGTAGCCCTAGAATCATGGATTCTTGTCTTCAAGGATATTCCATTTTTATCTGCACATGGAGTTTTAAATTCTTTTTGCTGAACTTGTTTAATTTTTTTTGCTAGCAAATCAGCCTGCTCAGGTACAGCTAATCCCAAATGTACTGGAATCCACTGTAGGACTGCGGTGGTTTTACTAAGTGGTCTTGTCTGCAGAGTTTCTATGGTTTGCAAAAAGGGGCTTTCTGAGCAAATGAAAACTTCAAAACAGATAATAACTTTGTTTTAATTGTAAAAATATAATTATAATGAAATATAACATACACTTTTACAACAAAGTTAAATTTTCACTTTATATTAACACACTTTAAGATCTCTTAATATGTATTATGTCTTTACAAAACTGACACTTCTAGAAGGTGAATTTTTGTTCTCCATTGTTGTAACTGTACATTGAGACAGTTTTCCTTTGTAAGTCCTCATAAGAAAATGTAAAATATAGAAGCTCTGAGAAGATGATAGTCTTATGTTACGGAAAAATAACATAACTTCAAAAAAAGTATGAAAAGATACAGTGTATCCATAATCTGCATGAGAAAAAGAAATTTTAATATAACCAGTGCATCTGTACTTCCAGAGCACTATAAATAATTGCAAATCAGAGTATGAGGATAAAAATTCAAGATAAAGTCTTGACATTGTATATAAGGTAATAGTTTTTCCATTAACACCACCTGCAGACAAGAGTTTTCATGCAAATATCAAGAGTTAGAATTGGGAACAACAAGCAGCAAAAAGATAAGAAATGGAGATCTCGCATTAGAAACAAAGCCAAAAAAAGAGGCACCTTACCGCATATAAACATACTAAATTATTACGCCATGAAAGAACATACAATGAATGCACAAAAGAAATTAAGGAGATATATGTAGTTTCAACATAGATACTGAAACAAAGTCAATGTCTGGTTGATCATGGAGGAAACCACCTCTGAAACACGTTCCAGGAAATTTAAATAGTGAGTGTCCTTTTAGTGTTATTAATTGACCAAATTTTCTATTTTAATGTGATCCAATAACACTGTTACCAACTTCCAGAATATTAATGTACTGAAACAAAAGCCTATCTGTTCCTCTTTAATGTATATCATGCACATCTACAATATGGCTGTGACTTACCTTTTTGTATCCTCAATCCTAATCACAAACATTGACATTAAGAAATAAACACAATACTTCATTATTATTTATTTATGCCAACAAACTTACTGTTGGTGTTTTTAAACACACAAGCCGTGTGTGGGGAAAGTTTAAGAGCGTCTGCCCGGCAAGCGGAAGGTCTGTGGTTCAAATCCCAGTTGTGGCATTGAATTTTTAAGTTCCAGTTCTACCTCTTAAACAATACTTCATATTAACTTAAATGCAAAAATAACCCTAAAACATACTTTAAAACCTTCTCTATCTTAATAAAACACAAATTCAAACAAATATATTAAAATATACAGGTACAGGACTAATTATTTTCCTATATTTTGTATCAGTTTTAACAAACGGATAATTTCATTTATTGTACTACTTTAATGATTTGTTAGGCAGATGTAAGGCAGATTTTGCATAGCAAAATATGGGTGGCTTGTTGAATTTAATATTGTTAGAAGAGTGTTTTAGGCTGCTATCTCTCCATCAGATTTTTTTTGGGGGGGGGGGAGATAATCATTAATACCAGCCTAAAACAAGTTTTTAACTACATGGAACCTTGGGGAAGGGACCATTACTATTATCATTGTACAGTACATTTACTACAAAACTTGACTGGTAAGTGTACAGCCCATTTGATCTTCACTACATTTTCCTGCACTTGCGTGCTTATCATCACATGTGTGTCAGTCTTACTTCTGTTAAGTAGGTGATAAGTGCTGTTCTAGTCCAGTTCACACATAATAACATTAGGAGTGTTAAGAAGTGTTAAGTTTTGGTTGAAATGCTTTCAAAATGAATCAGTTGTAGTATACCATACAACATCAAGAATGAAAATAAAGGCAGAATAATATACATACGAGATTTCATAAGCAGTCCTTTCATGAATTGCTCAAAGTATTGTGGAATGGCTTTGATTTTCTCCAATATCTCATTTTGGTACTTTCCTGAAATGGTTATAAACAGAATATTAATGAACTTAAGATATAAGAATCACCAATAATAAATAGAAATGATGTATTTAAATGGAAGAACATAAGGATGATTTCAGTAAAATCACCGTGTTTTCTTCCACTTGCCATTATATTTTTCCGAGAATGTATGTACGGTTTTAGGAGTTCACGTGAACTGAATATAGTGTGCAATTGATTGAAAGTACTTTTAATTAATCCAGTAATTCAAACAGTTAACAAATAACATTAGTTTCAATATGGTCGCCATTCACTCCACGACAGAGTGAAATTGTAGTTCGGCCCATACTCTGACAAGAATATCTGGTGTAACACTTGCAATTGCTTGTCTGATTCTTTGTTTTAGATGGTTGATATTCTCAATTCTTTCACTGTTAATCTCATTCTTGACATAGGCCCAAAGATAAAAGGTTAATGGAGTAAGAATGGATCACAAATCTTGTAGCTATGGCAACATATTTTTTTTTTTTTTTGTGGTGGGGAAAAAGGCTACTTACGCCCTAACCGCATGCATTCATGTGAGTGTAAGACTCCTACCCTGGCTTCGAACCCGGGCAGCCTACTCACTAAAAAACCCCACCGGAAGTCTTGAGGTCAATGCCTCTATGCTGCAGTACCGCATAAAGCACCTGTGCATTCTGTGGTGAGAGATGGAAGCTGCCTGCCAGTGGCAGTAACAGCGAGTATTACTGATGTGCCGGAGGGCAAACATGACATAAGCCCTGAGTGCCCCCTGGTAGTAATTAATGGTGATGTGTTTGATAGTTGATGGTGTTCTTTTTGTGTTTCAGCCATTTGGCATCGTTAGGTGTAGATGGATGTGAGGGATGAGTGAAATGAGCATGTTTAGTTTTTAAAACTCCACCCGAAGGGTGGAACATCACATGTTCACCTCTCAAATGTGTTTGTGCATCACATGGATTTTCCAAGGCCCAAATTTGGCAATTGTGTTGATTAACACAACCATTTTCATAGAAGGTGGCCTTATAGAAGAAGATAATACAGTTGAACCTGTTTTATGTAACCCAGTTCTGTGTAATTCATATTTATACATAAATTTTTGTAGATCCCGGCAAAATGCCATTTAGGAACGTGTTACTAGAATCTTATTTACACGTAATGCTTTAATACATAATTTGCTGTTATATCCATTCAATTTCAGTGAAGTACAACTGACTTTTCCGTAATTATAATGAACTTATAGCATATGCTATCTTAAAAGAAACTCTATGTGTATTTTCCTTATCTCTGTTGACACAGACTCAAGCTGGGCAGGCAGCTTTTGGCTGCAAAACAAAAGATTAGAATTAGCGCCTTTCGGCACAACAGTGTCATGGCAACAGAAAAGAAGTTAAGATAAAAATGTTTGGTATCTGGTATTCATTAAGATACAGGAAATTGGATATTGCCATGGTAGCTTAGAGTAGCTGTATGTAGAGTGGAAGAACCATGGTACAAACTCGGCTATGGTATTGAATTTGTCAGTCGTGATTCTATCTCTTAAACATTGCCTTACACAAGGCTTGTGTGATTAAAACAGTTATTAAGTTGATTGTCCTTTATAAAGATTTACCAAAGAAAACAGTTTGAAGAAAGTGAGGAACACTTCTATAACATGTCTATAAGCATTTCTAACATTTTAATACAAAAATTTATAATGATGATGGAAAGAGTGCCAGAAAAAAAACATGAAGTAAACTGAGCTACTGGATTAATTCAAAGTACTTTCAATCAATCATCCATAATAGAATAGGTATTTCACAGTGAAGCCATGAAAGCCCACGATACATTCTAGGAAACTCCTGTATTTAAGTTTTGTTACCACATGTAATGGGAATATGTAATAAAATCCAGTAACAGATATTCGAAGATTCATTGAATAATATTTAATTTTGTTATCGGTCTTATGAAGTATATTCAGTGTATATTATGATCATGCTATTTAGATAGTGTTTCAGAAACTTTTACAACCTAATCATTATAAAAGGGTGGTTTGGATGGGATCAGGAGCATTGTTCTTAGAGAAAATAATGAAGTAGCCAGAGGTAGTATTCTAGTGCCCCATCCATCAGTGAAAAATATTGGAGAGCAAGAGGATTAATGACTTCATTGTCAGAAATCCAGCATTAGTTAACAACAACAAAATGTGATGGGGCAAAGAATTGGAGAGAGGGTATGGGACAAATTACTCAAGGAAATTATTGCAATTGAAATGCTGTAGGACCTACAAGCCAGTGTCTAGGGTCAGACGCCTTTGGGGGAGCAGAGGAACCTATGGACCGGACAGAGTGAAGACCTGGAAGCGGGTGGTTAACCAAGCACCAGGTATGATAGTGAGGAAAAGGATGATAGGAAATGTAGGCAAAATAAATGAATGGAAAGCTGATTATGGAGCAATTGGTGGAATGAGTGGCAGGGGAAACTGGAGAACCTGGAGAAAACCCACCCAGATGCTGCTTTGTCCACCACAAATACCACATGCAGATCCCTGGATCGACCCAGGCCATCTAGGTGGTGAGCAAATGGTCTAACCACTCAGCCATGACACTGCCATTCATTCAATATTTAATAAATTAAAGTAAATTGATAGTTAAAATGGATACCTTTTAGACAGATGCATTGAATGACAATTGTATAAACTAAAGTGATAAAATCATAATGTTTGGGACATACCATGAAGAGCTGTTACAGTCTCATCTCTAGTAACACCAGTAAGTAAAGGAATATCTGGAAAGTTCCCTTCCTTCAAAGCATCTGCAGGAGACTGGGGCAGAAAGCTGGGCAAAAATCTAGCATCATCTCCACCTTCAACACATGGAGCAGGACCCAGGAGACCAGTTAGGCCTGCCAGTACTCCTTGAGCAGCCAAACGCCATTGCTATAATAGAATATTGAATACACTAACGGTAAACTGATGAACTCAACTATTCACATTTTGTGCTTATTTATTTCACATAGGTACACCTGATATTAAACACTTCAATGAATTGTGTATGGTATACATTGTTCACATGGATACTAACTCTATAAAAAGTTTCTATATAAGAATTGTTTAGTTTTAGATTTCAGATTTTTGAATTTTTCATCTGCTTTTATTTTATTGGACAAAACATTAAACATTTTTGTAGCAGCATAAAGTACTTCATTTCACCATAATTTTATATTTACTAAAGGATGTGTATACCTTTTATGGATCTAGTGTTATGGAAATATCAGTGAGGGCATAACAATGTGGTTCTAAGGAAGTGAAAATCAACAAAGATAAATAGAGGATGTTTGTGTTTTAAAGGCAGCAGACACAGAAGGGAAAATTTGCAAAGGAATAACCTAGAGATAAAGAAGTATATATGTCTATTTCATGTGGGATACAGTGATAATACTGTGGGCTCATATGCAGGGTTCTTCATTTAAAACCTAATGGCACACAGCATTTCGCCTGTGTGTGATTGGTGATGCCATCGCAGAAATGGGCATTGAGATCATGCCTCATTCACCTTATTCTCCGGATCTCTGCGATTTTCACCTCTTCCCTAAAGTAAAATAGGAGCTTCGTGGCCGCCATTTTCAAAGTGATAAGAAGTTGAACAATGTTATCATGGGTATTCTGAACAGCTGTCCAAAAATGGGTTCAATGAGTGTTTCGAACAATGGGTAAATCGTTGGAATAATTGTATTTCAACAGAGGGAAAATACTTTGAAAGTGTGTAGGTAAATGTTAGTGAAATAAAGCCATTATGTGTTAATTAAAAAATTAGTTCGGTGATTTATTGAAGGACCCTCATACATTACAATAGAACATTTAACATAGAATTTATAGAATATTTAACATTCAAAAGTGCATCTCATTGTATGTATGCAAATGAAAATTGACACAAACTGCAGTAAAAATAAAAAAAGCTAACTGTAAACAAAAAGATTTTTAATTTCAATCAGTCAGAAAAATTATATGATAAATGTTTTTTATTAATACAAACCTGAAATCCATTGTCAGCTTCTATGAGAGACTTCACTGGAAGCTGTTGCAGACACTTTACCATTTCCAGAACTGGAGATTCAGGGCATCCATTTCTTCTTGCAAGATCCTTTCCTGTTTGCAGTGGATTATAGTCTATAGCAAAAGTTGATAATGCAGTTCCACTCATGGCTAGCACCCCATTTAGAAAGCCTGGTGGAGTAAAATAGAAGTTAGTATAGTTAATTTGTACCGGTCACAACATTTGGAAAACCATATTTGTATGCTAGTATAGTCTAGAGACGTTAAAATAAAGTGGCTTTAATCTTTAATGAAAAAAAAGTCATGTTATAGTCATATGTTTGGTTATGCTTTTTTAGTACTTTAACACCAAAAATGATCTGCCATAGCTGATTTCTCATTTTTTATCACTTAATCATGAAATAAATCCAGAGGTTAAATTATTAAAACAATTAAACGGACCCATTTAATTGATGGTTGTGGAAAAAATATTCATTTTGAAAAATAGGGATCATATTATGAATTTTGAAATACCTTCTACTGATTCTGTTACTAAATTTGTTTTGAGATCAGGGGTGGGTAATGATGTCATCACATATGATGTCAGGGCAAGTGACGTAAACGTGACATCAGGGTGATGTCAGTGGTAGGTTGCAACGGTTTGTAGCTTGGGTGGCCAAGGTCAATTTACTTTGATAATGGCACAGAGGTGTGTTGAAACGTACATTGGTGGTGTATTGAGTTTAATTCAATTTTATTGAAGTGAAGTTATTAGTTTCTTCATACTTTGTGTTATTTGTGGAGTAATTACTTTAATTAAAGGATCAAATAGGTTTTTCTTTGGACAATCAGTTAATTTGAAACCATACTGTTCAACCTAAATGTATAGCATACAAAACACATGGGTAGGCAATGGTTTTCTATACCTTGCTTAAGTTGTGATTCTTAAGCTCCAGGCAAGTGAACACCTAATGCCAACTTCAACAGTATTGAATAGAATATAAGCTGGCTTAAGGTCAAAAGTTGTTGTTGCGGTCTTATTTTAATTGATATTGGTGTTGTGTAACTGGCATCTCACAATAATAATTGAGAGAGAGAGGTGCATAGGAAGGAGGAAAGGGAGAGAGAAAGAAATTTACCTTTTGTAACCTTAGATAGAGATAGCAGCATCGCACTACTTGCTCCTGTTCCTTGACCAAATACAGTCACCTTCTGAGGATTTCCTCCAAAAAAGCTGATGTAATCCTTTACCCATTCAAGGGCTAATGCCATGTCAAACATCCCTGCATTTCCAGGCAATTCCTTTACTCCAGCACTTAGGAATCCTGTGAGACACAATAAAGAGAATTATGAACATTTTTACATAAGACTGTTTCATATCTTTTGATAAAACTGTTGGTATAGAAATCTGACATATAGGCCCTGGAATATGCTGCTCAGTGTTTGCATTAAGTTAGTTCTGGATACAGGTGCTAAAGGATATGTTAAACATTGTTTTATTGTGTGTAAACAAATACAAATGTGTGTTACAAACAACAGCTAAAATCCTTCAAAATCTTCTGTCAGATGCCACTAACTATTAATGACTGCATGTATTTGAGTTGTCCACATGTATTACCTGTTGTTGATATGATGTTAAGAGGTCCTCAAGTTTATAGGAGAGAGTAAAAATGCATATATTACAGAATGTCTTAATAAGGAAATTGTTCAAAGACTTTCCATTCTGATACTAAAGGTTCATGACAATAGCTGCAATGTGGTCTGTGGCATTACCATGGAGAGCCATGATGTGTCTATGTTAAAAGACTTCAATCCATAGTGCAACAATTTATTATGACTAAGTACCACCTGCCAACACTTCTCTTAGATCAATATGTTGATGATTTGAAGTACAAACCTCTATGAATGATTACTGTTCAGCTTATTTCTTTCCTCTTTTTACTCAGCACAATATACTTTTTACACAGGCTTTCAGGTTTACTAAGTGACCAATGCAATATAACACAATCTTGGTAGTGGAAATGATATGCTGACAAACACTAATATCTTCTTCTTCTTCTTCTACATGGTTTAGACTATGCAGCCCGTTCCGACAAAATCATCAGTGGAGTCCAGCTTCTGCAAGGTCGGCCAACATCTCGTGCTCCTCTTGGGTTATATAGAAAGGTCCTCTTAGCTATCCTTTCTTCACTCATCCTCATTAAATGTTCTGTCCATTTCTTGTTATTTGTTTTAATTTTGTCTTCTAATTTATATATATTTAGTTCTTCTCTTATTAACTCATTTTGTATTCTATCTGCTCTTGTGCATTCTTTCACATTCCGCAAACAAACACTAATATGATAATTTTATTACTGTTAAAAGAAGAATAAAAAATAACATATAGGGAAGAGAAATTTATAAAATAAATTGTAAATACTCTATGGGAAAAGTGGCCAAGGCCTATGCCTGTAGATGCCACATGTATTGAATATAGCACTAAAATTTCATTTTATTTTATTTTAGCCTATGTCATCCCTTAAGCACTAAGGCCTCCTATCTGTTGGTAGCATAGCTCAATAAAAGCTCATTAGGGGAGCTAATCTTAAGGAGCACATTCCAGTCCTGTCCTTCTACACATATAGAATTTTACATTAATATTAATGCTAATTTTACATGAATACTTTAGGAGTTCTTGCCACACTTCTCTGTCTCTTGCACACCTTTACCACAAATATCCCACTTTCTGCTTAAATATGTTCACCCATCTGTTCTTCTGCTTGCCCATGCATCTTCTTCCTATTCTGGGGTCCATCTGTTGTTACACACCCTTGCAATGTGGCCTCGCCATTTCAATTTGAGATGCTCCATCATGATAACTGCATTTCCCATGCCCATTCTCCTGTTCTCCTTGTTGCATATTTTACCACGAGTGTGGTAATGTTATGTGAAGTAGTCTCCTTTCCATTTTTTGTTTACATACCTGGATTGTTTTCTTCATTTACTCTTTTAGCGGCCATGTTTGACTGCCATATGGTAGAGCTGGTAGCACGCATCTCTCTGGTTCTTCTGTCCTGAAGCTCAACTTCAGTGTGTCATCAGCTAGGATATATTTCATTCTTCAAAATTGTTTCCAGACCTATCCAATTCTTCTCTTAATTTCTTTTTCAGTATTCATTTGAAACAATATAGTTTGGCTTAAATAGATTTGTCTGATGGAGCCCTTTAGCTTCAACTCCAATACTTTGACTATGGATGATGTCACTAAATTTATGATTTATTCTACCAAAAAGGCCAAACTTTTAATTGATTTTAATATCGTAGGAATAATTTTAATATTTGGAATATTTCAGACCATCTAGCAGACTTATTTTAGAAATAAAAACATTTTCATTCATTTTGTAGAGTGTCATAAATAAGGAGTCTAGAATTTCTGTTTAAAACAACTGGATTTTGTATTTTAAATATAAGACATGTTGCATTTTGTTCGGCTGCCAGGAACCACAGTTACCATGGCTTAGAATATTAATCTTGTACATGTTCAAAGACATGCCCAAAATCAACAATAATGAAGCTCTGAGTGCAGCATTTACTTAGCACAAAGGAAGTGCTCTTAGCACACAATCACACTCTGTTTGCATATTCATTTTGGGGTGTTTGATCAGAATATAATATTTTTAAAAATTTTGTTTTAAGATATAAGAATTTTGTTTTCAAAACTTAAAAGCTAGAAATCTGATACATAAACAAATGCAAATGAAAATAAAATACAGTATAATGAACATAAATTAGTCATATACCTATCTATATAAAGCATCAAATCTGGTTAACACAGATAGTATTAAAAAAAAAAAAAAGCAACAAAAAAAAAAAAAAAAAAAACGTAACTAGATTACTATGGAATGTGAAAGAAAGCTGGTTCAATTCATATTTAAGTGGATGTGAGCAAGTTCATTGAAATAATATAGAAAAATGAAGAAAACATATGAAAATTATCAAAGCCATTTAATTTTACTGCAAAAAATAACCAAATCCATACAAGGCACAGATAATAATAGATAATAAAGTATTGAATACATAATTATATGAAGTTTCTCAGCACATAGATTGATGAGCACCTGAAATGGGATGCACATAAAAGACCAAGCTGCCAAATTATCTAGAATAAATGTTCTTTTAGAGTTATAAAGCTATAATATAATTTGTCTATTTTCATAGTTTACTTAATTAGATTTAGTAGAATATTCTGGTGTAATATTTCTTATATTGCAATATATGATAATAGGAAGCATAAATGTTGTTGTTAGCTAATGCTGGATTTCTGACAATGAAGTCATTAATCCTCTTGCTCTCCAATATTTTTCACTGATGGATGGGGCACTAGAAGTGGCACTAAAAGCATAAATATGACACAAGAAATAAGGATAATTTAAGCATCATTGCATGCAATGCTACATTTTCAATAAGAATTTAATTTATTTGGGCATTAAAGTATGTAACAAATTAACCACAAAATACAAAAATTACATCTCACAAGCCAAATTTAAATATAAAATTAAAACTGTATTAATAGAACATTGTTTTTATTCTGCAAACAAACATGTGGTTCATTATACTTAAAATCTAAGTTCACGGCACACCAAGGCCTACCACCTGACCACTGCATCCCCCAGCTCTCCCTCAATACTGGAGGGTGGGATGTAGCTAGGGCCCCAGGTCCCTCCTGGCCAGTGAATGTGGTCTTCACAACCTGGTGCCACTGCTTTTCCTCAAGTAGCTTCTCAATTGTCCCCTGGGACGTCACAAGGCTAAGTGCACCCTGGACTAGCAGGACAAAAATCCCCATACCACTACTGGGAATTGAACCCAGTCCTCCCTTGGTAAGCAGCTACGTTACCACCACTCTAAGGAGACCACTTCATTATACTTAAAACTTTTTCAAATACTTAAGCAGATGCATTCAAATTTTGTTAATAGATATACTTCATATATAATTCCTCGATCCTCATATTGTAGCATTATGTATGAACTAATAAATCTCACATTTTATGTAAGTACCGGGAGAGCAAGAAACCTCCAAATAGGCTGCATGGTTTTTGCTTGTTGGCATCCTCGGCACTCATTGCAGTCTGTCGCTATCATAGAAAGGCGCAGATGAGGCTATACAATATTTTTAAAACTAGAGTGTGGCCAACACTTTACTCCATTTTTTTCAACAAATAAAATGGCAATTGCACTTTCTTTAAAATGGTAGAAAAATATGTCTTTCTTCTTTTCATTTCCTTACATCTGCATTTTTTAACTCTATACACTATAACCTAAAATACAAGCTCAAAATGGTACATTTATTACAACTGCATGAACAACTGTAATAGCAGGATTGAGATAGTTCCTTTACAAATGTACATACCAAGGGATCCCAGTCTATATTGAATGGTGACAATGACAAGTTTTTTATTCACAAGATGTTTAACTCCATATTGAGATGCTGAACCTCTTCTAAAACCGCCACCATGGATCCACATCATTACTGGAAGGCCTTCATCTCCATTTGCTAGCTAAAATAAAAATATAACCTTGTGGTTTAATACACAATTGTTATGTGACATTTTATGATTGATCACCATCAGAAACCTTACAGATCTCAGTTGCCAGATGACATTTATAAATGCATAATAACATATGTAGATATATATGGATTTGGCTCCTTTTAGCTATGAAAATTTGAGAAATCAGTACACAGTGATAACATGTAACACTAGAGTGAGAATAGGAACAGTAGAGTTAGTGATCAGAATAATTTGAGTCACAGAGGAAGAGTTCTTAGGGTAGTCATATCTTCAGGCATTTGGACTGTCAGATGCATATGCCAATTTCACTCCTGGAACATTTTGGCAGCTGCAAGAAAAGGAGAAAGACAATCTTGCTTAGGTATACAAAGTTATGTGTAGATAAATCAAAGATTTGTATGTTAGAGGTTGAAAATAGGATAATTTTTAAGGTAGCTTATTAATTTTTCCAAATTATAAAACTCAACTTACCCAAGTTTTGTCAAAATTATCCAAAAATACTCATTTGTAACACAGTTCAGTAAAATGTAATATGGACATGCCTGTGCAACTCTTCCCCATCCAATTTTAACAGATTTTAAGCCTCTCCTTTTTTTCTTTGGTTTTGAAATCACTAAAAATTTGTCTTATTCACAACAAAGTGCCAAAAAATATGTATTCCCTGAAATGAAATGGAATTGGAATTGGGTGACATAAATATGAAAACACTTCTAATCCCCCCTCTCAGTTTTAACATGCTCGGAATTATTTTATATCCCATTTCTGCCAGAGAGAACAGGACTTTTCCATTATGAAAGAATGACCAAAATTGATTGATTGATTTCCAAGATTAACACAAACACACACATAAAATTCTAAAAAAATGCTGTTCCTCTATCATAAGCAAGTGGTAGAGGAAATAAAGGCATTAGTAGATCATGGACAGATTAGGAAATCCGGTGCATTTTATCAAAGGTTAAAATAAAATAGTTATGGTCAATAAACAGGTACAGCGGAACAATATAATGGCAAGAAAATATGTTTAGTAGATATTTAAATTAAATGAATGTTGGGTGTTCATGGATTATTCATTCTGTGTATAATAATTTTATTCATGAAGGAAAAAT
The DNA here is from genome assembly GCA_030765045.1 of Tenodera sinensis. Taxonomy (NCBI): domain Eukaryota; kingdom Metazoa; phylum Arthropoda; class Insecta; order Mantodea; family Mantidae; genus Tenodera; species Tenodera sinensis. The sequence goes on along the minus strand of CM060973.1, from coordinate 26,989,479 downwards.
GACATTTAAAAAAATAAATGCAGGCATATAAGCACAAAAACATAGCACAGACCTACTAATCCCTCCATGACCAACAGTGTTCTACCAGGTCATGCGCCTAACAGAGGGTTACGCAACAATCCATTATAGTCCAGATCTGGTAGGCATAGTGATAGCCCAAGTCACAATCCCAGCATACGCCACTGCACTTGGTATTTCAAGAGACAGTAGAGGTTATTCTGTAGTTGCTGCTAGGACATGTATGGAAAATTATACACAGTATTACACCCTGATGTAGAATGAAGTTTTTTTGACTGTGGGTATATTTTCTTGCCTCTATAACTAATCATAACATAAGAGTTTGTAAATTATATTTCATTGCTATGTCCTGATCTCTAAAGCAGTGTTTAGGTATTCACTTTGTATGCCTAAATGCCAAACATTTCATTATAATATGTTTAATATTCCAATACACAAATACCTCAGGAGTAAATACGTTGAGGAAAAGGCAGTCTTCACTTCCAATTATACGGCTCTCATTCCTGGGATCAGGTTGAGGACATGGTGCCCCTGGTATTGTAGCATTGACATCTCCTTCTAGTCTGAGTTTTCGTGGGCGCTAGAGATTTTAATAAATGAAATAACATACAGCTGTTATAGCTTTACTTAAATTACTAATTAACTTACAAAAACAGCTTACAGTATGATGGCAGTTTTGTTTGTAAAATCATTGAACTCAATGTGATTTACAGCAGTATAAAAGCATTTACAAAGACCTTTAAATTAATTATAACCACTACAGAGCATGATGATGATGATGATGATGGTGGTGGTGGTGGTGGTGGTAGTGGTGGTGGCAGCGGTGATGATAAAATAAAATAAATATTTTATTGTTTAACGACGCCGTCAATTGCCAGGATCACATCAGCATTGCCGGTGTGCCGGAACTTTGTCCTGCAGGAGTTCTTTTACATGCCAGTAAATCTACTGACATGGCGCTGTCATTTTAAAGCACACTTAAAAACCATCGGTCTGGGCCGGATTTGAACCCACAATCTTGGGATCAGTAGGCCAGCATCTATCCAACTGAGCCACCGAGACCAATGGTGATGGTGATGGTGATGATGGTGGTGGTGGTGGCGGTGATGATATAATTTATTAATTTGTTAAGAGACCAACTGCATGTCCAGAACTTACTTCATCAAAGAATTTAACTAGATATTGCATATTTAGAGGTATTAATTAAGAACATATTTAAATTACTTACATAATTGAATTAAATGGTTTATTTATTAGCCAGTTATGAATACATTCATGTAGTCTATCACATGAATACTTTCAGCTGCACCAATTAGTATTTGAACATGTTAATCCCATTTTAAAAGCAAGTGTTTGAGCTAAGAGCTAATCTGCCTCTTAGATAATTTAATTCATGCTTATCTCATGAGTTGAATTTATGAAGTTCAGCCATGGAAAATATTGGTTTTAATGTGCAGTACGTTTACTAGAAAACTTGACCCATAGGTGCACGGCCCGTCTCCTAGACACATACTGCATGACTCGGCAGGCAGTTGCATGGCCGATCTCCAGTCACACATCAAATGGACATCAAATAAAATCTAAAATAACATTAACAATTATCAGAATGAACACAAAACATGGCTTATAACACGAGATGTTGGAAATGCCATCCATCTACATTAATATATCTACGGCATCTTCTGAGGAAATTTTCATTAACATGCATTAGTTCAGCTTCCGAAATAGCGTTAATTTCTCTCCTGATATTTTGTTTTAATTTTTTCTTATTTGTGTTCCATAAGTACATGCCATTTTACCTTTATTTTCATATCACATATTCATTCTGACTTCCTGAACTTATTTTCAAGCAAACAGATGGTGTGTCTACCCAGAACAAGCATGCCAGAAAATTTAGTTTCAAGTTGCCTTACAACTTCCCTACAAAATTATGTAAGCACATACCTATCATACACAAACACTCTTTGTTGCAGTGCATAGTGCAATCAATTAATTTTGAGAACTCTTCAAGCAAAACTAAACACTTTTAAACACTCCTAATGCTATTCACGTGTGAATTGGACTAGAACAACATTTGACACCTACTGACACCTACCTGTGAAAATTTGTGCCCATGTTCAAGGAAATGTAGTGAAGGTCAGACAGGCCATGTCAGCCAAGTTTTGTAGTAAACGTACTGTAGATTACTGATCAATATGTAACAGATTGTACATAGTCCGTTAATTTTGTGAGTAGTGATTTACAGTGTCCTTTGTTGTTTCTATTTAAAAAAAAAGCATTTTCAAAGTATTTTCTCTGCAATACTAGGAATGCACATGCAAATTTAGGATGTCCACAGTGATGACTAGAAAAAGGAATTTGTCCCTAAGGTATGAGTTCCGCATTAGTGAGTACAACTTTCAAACTGGCACTGCTTTATACAGCTTGTCCTGTGTTTATATTTCCAATGAAAATTCATTCAGTATAGCAGCTATCTTAAATAATCAACAATTTTAAAATCCAGAAATGAACTACTTTTATGTAGCATGTTAATGCCTTAGCCACATTAAAAATAAGACAAATTATATTCTGCATCACAACTATTATCTATTGATTGATAACAACTGAGATACAATTAATGCTTATCTACCAGCTAGATCAGCACAAGTAATTCCTGCCTGGGAATGGTACTGAAATATTTTTCCCCCAATTTTTTATGCTCCTGGTATTATTACTGGATAAACAGTGCTTATGAATAATTACAGTTCAATTTATTACCCTATACATATATCTTTGATATTCAATGAAGGTATCTATATTAAATAAGTTGTCCTAGGTGAGGATGACCATAATAGTTTTTATCTTCTTTCATTCTTGTTGGCCCCAAAACCAGAGCAAGGGTAATGAAGGCAGGAGATGAGCAACATATTTGATTATTATGAATAACAGCAGCTGAAACTTCCTCTCTTGCAGAGATTATGAGCTAAGAGATAACAGTAGAATGAATGTCTGCACGGAAGTGAGATAATTTTGCCGGCTGTACCAAGTAACGAGTAACAGTTTAAACTACACATATGAGAAGCATTTAAAATATTGAAATGTAAATGATAGAAGCTGTAGCACAGTTTGATTCTTCTTCTCCTTCTTCTAAAGTAACAATAGTTCTTCCAACTGGATATTCTATGTACTACCTATATAATATATTATGAGCATGATCTATTTTATATCAAATTTGGAATTTAGTGCCTTTTTTTATCTATTTAGTCTTTATAGCTTGTTCTTTTAATTGATGAACCCCTGTGAGACAATTAATATATGAAACAAATGATAAATCAAGCTTGGGATTTACAGTTGTTAAATTCCAAGGACTGAGGAAAATTCTAAATTTGAAATTGCACAAGTACATAAATGTCATTTTATTAAGGGTATTAGAAAGTTGGACTTAAATACATTGATTTAGAAAGTGACTGTAAAAAAAAGACAGTAGGGAACTCAGGTTGAGAAATTTTAGAATGCCCTTTCAATAATATCATCACCAAGTTTTAAATAATTGATTATAGATATTATTTACAAAATGTTCTACTGCATGTTCCATAAGCTATGATGATGGTGGTGAAAATTTGACTCATATGGTATTCCTAAGTTCAAAGTAAGATGCATGATTGTGAAGTTATGGTTGCCTGCTGTGTGTTCAATATCAATAAGCACTCCTCACTATAGGATATCAGGAACAAAAACAAACAGATATGAAGTTTCCATATCAGCAAAGTGTGAATCAATTGGGAAAATAAAGGCTGTATCAGCATGTAGCCTTGATAATTAAATGGTTAACAGCAGGTGTGCATAAAGCAGATGATCTGTGGTTCAAATCCCAGGTATGGCATTGAATTTTGCAATTTTGATTCCACTTTTCAAGATACAAAGCTTTTGATTAAATGAATAGTCCTTCCTCCCAGTCAATAAAGTTGTCACATTTAAAGCTGACTGTAAATAGGTATAATATATGTCATTACAAAATGACACAAGAATTGCATGACAAAACAAAAGCAGGCCAAGAAATGTATTAATAACCAATAGCAACTATTGCTCCTCTCACATTATTGCATTTACTGCAGAGATTCTTCTCTCTGTTTTGTTCATGTATTTGAATTATGGTAGCAACATTCAGTAGGTATAGCTGCTTAAATGTTCATCTCATCAAAGTTTGTTAAATCATAAAACTGTCAGAAACATTATGCTATACACTTTTATATAAAGTTTTCCACTAAATTCAACACTAAACAAGATCGATAGATATTTTTTTTAATCTGCTACGTTATAATCCCTCTCCTTCAGGAAAGTAATTATTATATTGTGGTCTAACTGGTACATAGCTGTTGTTCAGCCATTCTTGACTGAAAAGGTGACTCATGTATATGCACACACACAAACAAAAATTTTAAAAATGCAATTACAGGTTTTTTTCCCTTGTACTCATTTACATGATATTTATCTGAAAAGGGAAATAATATAAAATGTTTACTTGTTTATTTCATTTATTAAAGGTTTTTCTTTGATTAGAAGCCATTTAATTTGTAACTTAATGAAGATTTTATATTATAGGTACACTGTTGCTGTTTTATTTATTTTTGTCCTGTTATATGTGCATCTATTTTATGTTACTATGTGTTAATTTTTGTATTATTATTATTAATTATTATTATTTGTTTGATATGTCAGCAGGCAGCCTCCCAATGATGAAAGCTTTTAATAAAATCAAATAGCAGAATAAAGGTAAAAATAAGCAAAATTAAACTTCTGCACAGGATGTTAATATATTGTACCACACTGCATACAGAGGAATCTCAGCAAACAATTTGAGATAAGGAACTTTGGCTCACAGATATTTCATGTCAAGGCTTTGAGCTACTAGAGTAGCTGAAAAGTGTATTTCCTTGGAGATTCTTACATAAGCTAAATACACTCAAAACATTAAAGTTTCTTTATGCTTCCCTTCGAAGTAAGTAAAATAAATCTGATTCTTAATAATGCTTTTAATTTACGTTATAATAAACTGTAAAGTTTCCAGTTTAGCAGATGGTTATTTATGCCAGTGTACTGGTGTGCTGACAGTAACTCAGTCATTAGAAAAAGAAAAAAAGAAAAAACAAACATGATTCTAATCTGTTTCCATGTGGTGAGTTTTGCTGCATTGTGATACTGGCCCTTTTGAAATTTTTGACCCTGAATTCCATATTTGAAATTCTCTGAGATCTCTCTGTACAGAGAGGAAAATATTTGTTTTTCAATAGTACCAGCATATATTGCATAAATACAAAATAACTTCCAGTAACCCTTATTACAATAAAAAAAATATGTTAAATAATTTTACTGATAAAGGCTGTTTAAAAATTGTGTGTTATAAATTAAATTATTACTTTGGTCTTTTGTATGTGTGTTTTCTTTTGAGACAAATGCCTTGTCACAGTAAAAGTCAGATTTCTAACACAATTCTTGGTTTGCTGCTTATTTTATACAGTTCATTGTTATTTTGTAACAATATTTTGTATTCATTGCTCATTACAATATCACTGATAACATGAATCCATTGCATGAATGACCTAAGTGCATACTATTGCAAAAACTTAATATCCCAGGTCTTGTATTCCTTAACGTTATCTTTTGAAGCAAACAAGGAGTAATTTCCTGCTATTTGATTGGGATTAATGCATAACAGAAAATTGTAAGCACTAATCGATTACTTAAATAATATAAATATTAGCTTGCAAAATGATAAAAGTTTAAGATTGAGTATTATAAACTTTACAAATATTTCAACTGCTTCTGTGCAAAAGCCAACAATTGAAAACTTACTTACTTGGAATCGAAATCTTCCAACAGGAGGCTCAGCATACCTAATTCCATAGAAGTTATAGTATTTATTGCTTTTGTCTCTTGCACCAGTTACTTTGGCACTATGGTCTTGAAAGTAAACAAAAACAGCTGGTTCGTCTGCAGGTGGAATGGCTGCTGGTCTGCCACCAACTATTCTTTTTACTCGTATTCCATTAACATTTTCATATAATGCAATGATCAGCAGCACAAAATAAAGCTGAATAGTAGTCATTTTGCTCTTCATCTAGGAGTGAAACTTACTGAAGCTATAATGCTGCTTCAGTGTTTCCAGCCATTGGTGCGATAGCAGCTTTGCAAGAGATAATGCAGAGCATGATGTGCGCTGTATCTCTAATGAATGTACAGTCAGGAAAATAAATATGGCACACTAGTTAGTCTATGTAAAAGAGTACTGATTCATTGCCAATTGCGTTATAGAAGGCAAACAACTGTATTGCTCATTAAATACAGTATGTTAAATGAATAAATGCCAAAGCACAGCATAAAACAAAACAAAAATATTTAATTATTTCTGCAATTAGTAATAGAATGCAAGAACCAATTGCAGCATTTTTTAGAGGGATGCATAAGGTTAATATTTTTTCTTGCTTTTCTTTGTCTTAACTAGTCAAGTAACATTGAAAGCTCAGTAAAAGACCTAAATGAATATCTGAATGAGCTCCATTCCTGCAGAATAATATCTTTCAGTTTTGTTTAGCTTGTGATGTGGTGTTTCCTGATACTATCTTCCACTTCTTGACAGATGTTCTCGATTGGGTTCAATTGGGTGATTTAGCTGGTGCTCTGAGTGTATGGGTGTGTTGTAAACGATCTACAACCTGGCAACTTCTGAGGTTGCTTGGGATCATTGTCTTGTGGAAAATAAGAATTATTCCCAAGATTTATGAGCACTTCTCTGCAGATGTTTTATAGTATGTTGTTATAGCCATACTTGTTTATGTTGCCATCAATAAAGGCTTGCTCACCCGCACCATTTGACCCCACACATCCTCATGCCATTACACTGCCACCCCGTATTTGACTGTAATTTCCATATTTTTAAAATTCCACTCAGTATTTTTGTCTCCACACCTTTAATCGGCCATCAACTCAGTATACATTGAATTTGCTTTCATCTGACCATAACACAGGATCCCAGAATTCATTGTTCTATGTTACATACTTGTTAGCAAATACTAAGTGCTTTTTCTTGTTTGCTTTACTTGTGGTTTTGTGCTTGGTGTTCTGGAATTGTATCCAGTGCTGTTCCAAACCTTATGAATTGTTCTTTCATGATGTTCTTCAAGATGTGCTCTAATTTCTATTGCTGTTATTCAGGATTTTGCTTCACCATTTTCAGCACTTGTATTTTATCTCTAAAAGTTTCGATGGAACATCTTATCTAGTCTGATTCACAATGGCATTACTCGTTTTATAGCGTTGGATGACAGCTCACAGTGGATGGATTTCTGTGTACAGTTTCTCCAATTTCTTCACACATATTATTTTGTTCATGCATATATAAGATCAATTTTCTCTACTCTAGAGTCCTCTCTTTTCCTTTCTGCTCCATTTTGACTATGGCCACTCATAGCTGAAATTGCTTGTGTACTGTATAACAGCAGACACGAATGAGGAGTTCTAAAGGTACAAACATTGGCATTTTCATCATTTATTGTGTTTTATTGCTGTATCATTGAGGATTGTTTGAATACTTGTGCCATAAGGTAACATAAAGTTTTTAAGGGAAATCACATTTTGAATAATATGTACATGTTCTAGTCGTTCATTTACTGTGTAAGTAAATCAGTGCTGTCCCACTTTCTTATGTGCTTGGGCACATTTAATTCATGCCTAAGGAGGCTTGGGTGCCATCACAAACACCATTAGGGCAAGTACACTTCTTTTGAGAGAAAAAAGGGAAAGCAGTAGTTAGGGAAATAATGAATACAGCTTTGGGTATACGAAAACATACTTTATGGGTATGTACTAGAAAGATATTTGGAAGCAAATAGTTTCGTCTTGATGATGCCAATTCAATCTCTATTTATTAATAAGCTTTTGAGCAGCTGCTTGAGTATTATACATCTACCATGATGAAAACAATGTAACTGTTCATAAGTTGTTAACCAATTGTCAGAAACTTATTGCAAGCTAATTATTTTCGATGCAATCTTAGGCACTTACTCCCTCTTTTATTGGGTTTTCCCTACAGCTTGGTACAATGATGAATTATTTCTAACAACGCTACCAATCACTATAGCATCCCCATTAACATTCTTAAGCCTTTCACTTCAAATAGGAATTTCATTACTCACATTTCCTTGCTGCCAAGGATTGTGAAACCACACCATCTTCCAATTACATAAAAAAAAAAAGAAAAACCTGGACGCACCTTGGCTGAGTGGTTAGACCACTCGCTTCTCACCAAAGCCACCCAGGTTCGATCCCAGGCAACTGTATGTGGGATTTGTGGTGGATGAAGTGGCACTGGGTTGGGTTTCCTCCGGGTTCACTTGCCATATCATTCCACTGGTGCTCCATATTCATTCCATGTATCATCAGTGTCATCGCCTGTAGTAAAAATAGGCATTAAACACTATAAAAAAAAACATGAAGCCTTAGTTTTGGACTACCTTCATTTAAGCTTATATTAAATGTAAGAGGATGTTAAGATTACTTAGTAGATCATTTAATTCTTGTATACCCAGGCTTAGTATAATACGAATAATAGTCATGCGACTATGACCTCAACTCCATTTGGTCCTTCCAGCATTGGTCACATCCTTATTCCACTCCTCCGTCTCAGCTCTTCATTTGTTATCCTGTCTCTGAGGGTAACACCCGGTAGTCTTCTTTCCATTTTATTTTGGCTCACTTGTATCATCTGGATCTGTGCTTTGGTGAATGTCCAAGTTTAGCTTCCGTATAGGAGAACTAGGATGACACAGGCTAGCAGGGGGTACAATCTTGTGTTGACAATGACATGTTTATCTAGTAGAATAAATTTCATACTCCCAAACATCCTCCAGATAGAGGCTATATACATTGCTCTCCGACAATTATTAAATCTTCCCTTAAATAAATTTAACAAGGCAGTAATTCTTTCGGATTCTAAAGCTGCAATTCAGGGAATATGTTCAAATACTACAAAGAAGTCAACAAAAATTAGAGAATGCTACAAAATGTTAACACAACTCCAAAAAGTTAATAAGACTGTTCAGCTCCAATGGATTCCAGCACACTGTGGAGTCATGGGGAATGAAGCTGCAGACTCACTTGCAAAGAAAGGCACAACGATAAAACAAAAGTCTAAATTCAATTTCTCATATTCCTCAATAAAACGCTTGATCGTTAAACAATTTTCTCATTCATACCTACAAGAAATAGAAACAAATGCCAAAGTTAAAAAATGGATTACACTACTTTCCAACCCAGATATAATCCCCCAGAGACCACGGAAAACAGCGGTTGCAGCCTTCCGACTATTGACAAATCATGACTGCTTAGCAAGTCATCTCTACAGAATAGGTATCTCAGCCTCACCAATGTGTCCTGTGTAACGATCCAGCAGAAATGAATGAAGACCACTTGAAGACCTGTGAAGCATTAAGATCAGAAGAAACTACAGTTCAAAAGTATTGGAAAGCACGAATGCTAATGGCTTCATTGCCAGATGCAAGGCACTAGAAAACAACATCCTCCAGATTAGTCTAATTCTCCTTTTTATTTGTATGTTCTTATTTTCTGACTGATTAACCTAGATAAATGTATTCTCTACAGTATTCTATTGGCTTCCCATCTACTATAATTGGAGTGTCTGCAGAATTGGTCATTAGCCTGGTCTTCGATGGATTTATTTGTACGCCTACTTCTTTGCTTCTTGTCTTGAGCTCTATTAGCACATTTTTTAGCTCTGCTGCAGTGTTGCAGAATAACACGTCATCTGCAAGTTTCAAGTTGGTGAGCCATCTTCCATTGATATTTAGGCCTCTCATTTCCCCATTCCAGTCGTTTCCTGAACACTAGTTCAAGGGTGCATGTGAATAATTTTGGGGATAAAGGGTCTCCCTGTCTAGCTCCTCTTTTCATTCTGATAAGGTCCCCTCAATTTCAGTCTTCACTTTAGCAAAGCTTCATTATATCTTGCCTAACAGTCTTACATATTTGGGTGTATGGCAATTGCTTTCATTGCCTTTGTAACACATGTTCTTCTGAGTTAAATGCTTTTCTATAATCAATGAATGCAATATATATGTATTAAATTCTTGTGCCTTCTTGAAGACTTGGTTTACTGTTTGTAGATGGTCTGTAGTGCAGTATCTTGCTCTGAAGCCAGCCTGTTCCTCTGTTTGGTTTTCATCTATTATAGTCCGTCAGTATTTTTGTGAATATTGACATTGACATTAGGCTTATTGGTCTGTAGTTGCTCATGTTATGTCAATTTCCCTTTTTATGTATGAGAATTACTGTACTCATGTCCCATTGTGTAGGTATCCCTTTGGTTTTCGTTAGTTTATTAAACAGGTCTGATATATTTGGTCATTTCTTTTCCCCATTTCAAACATTCATTTATAATGCCATCTTCTCCTTGGCTTTTGTTACTTTTCAGTTGTGCATTCACATTTTCTACTTCCCAGTCAATATTGGCAGTATATCTCCTTTTCAACTTCTGAAAATTGTGGATCATTGGGGAGTTACTGTCATATATCTGCTTACAATTTGTGGCAGCTTTGTTTATCCCATATCTTCATCTTGTTTCCTCTCCACATTTATCTTTTGCACTAATCATCCAGAATTTGTCATTTCCCAGCATCATCTTTGTATATAAGGGAACACGAAATAGTTAAAAGATAATCAAATAATTTTGCCACAATATATACACATTTGCAAGATTTCTGCTTTATGTCATGTGTTTCAAATAGTTCTATTAATAATTTAGTAAATTTGCTTATTTTTTAAATTTTGCAGTGAGACATTTTATAGTCCTAAGATCAAAAATTTAATTGCTGGAAACCGTATATTATCTGGCATATTTCAGGCTTGTGAGTATGACTTCTGTAAATTCTACTGGAATTTACAAGCGATTTAGGACAGATATTCTACTTGACCAAGTTGCTTGCTCTTAAAAAACAAAATAGGGGGGGGGGGGGGGGGGGGGGGCTTTCATATGCCAGTTATGCTTAAAAATTCAGATTCAAATTTCTATACTGGCAGACGGGGTAACATCACAAGTACATCCCCAATTTTTACTTTCTCTACTACATATAGTGGAGGAAGTATTGTATTCCACCCAAAAATTTGATGTTGAGGTTTCACCAGAAATATGTTTTGAGGCCCCCCGAATAAAAAATTTTTTTTTATGAAAAGGTCCTTGTGTGTGTGTCAGTCTGTGGACAGCGTAACTCAAATACGAAGTCAGTTAAAAACCAAAGTTGGTATTCAAATTAAATGTCTTTCAAGAATTAGAGGCCTGTACAAGCCGACATTCTTAGGTTATTTAATGTTATTATTATTAATTATTATTTGAAACCTTTCAGCAGAATAATCATATAGAATTCCAGATGCAGTTTAATACAGTTCTCCCTATAAAGTTCCTGGCAGGGCTACTAGGAAGGAAGTAGGACTCAAATGATACAAATTATCCAATTTTTTTGTTTATTCAAAGATCAAATACAATACACAGAATACACGTTTAGTCAACAGTCTAATCGTCGCCCTTCTTTGTGTCAGTCTTGCCACCACGAATCCTACCAGTTCTTCTAGCGGCAATAAGACCAATCTTACGGCCTGCACTGGTTCCTCTCTTAACAGTGGAAGCTTTCCCAATGTGTTGATGGTTACCACCACCATGGGGATGTTCCACAGGGTTCATAGCCACACCACGCACCTTAGGCCAGCAGTTTCTCTTAGCCTTGTACTTGTGGTATGCTCGTCCTGCCTTCAAAATTGGCTTATCAATTCGACCTCCTCCAGCAACAATACCTGAAACATTATAATCATGAGTATTAAATACCATTCCATTTTTTAAATTTTGTTAATTCCTTTAAAATGAAAGGAACACAAGTTTTATACCACACAATATCGCACTTTGTGAAAAAAATCACATTCTACAGCAATGGCTTTACATCTGCATGTGAAGATCTTTGGATAGATACCAGAACAATGACCTACACTGATTGAATCACTTCTTTTCATTTGTAAACACTCAGAGCAAGTGAGCAGAGTTTAAGGGCCCATCAACAGCTAGGTCATTTGGGCCCAAAGTTAAGAGGTTTTACTTACTTACACTCACAACTTATGTACTTAAAAGGCAAAAGCTAAAACACAAAAGTAAAACGGTGAACAGATAAAACCTTGTCAAAACTGGAAAAGTGGTAAAACGGTTACAATAAATGGTAAAACAATACTAATGACAATTCATGTACCAAAACCAGAAAATTAAAAGTCCAAGAAATACAAAGTGTTTTAAGAATTCAAATAAAAGTTAAACTTGTTTGGCGACGAACCGCAGCATTTGAGCTACAGGTACCAGGCATGGACAACAGAGTAAAACCCAAGCCAATTGATTGGCTCTCCCTATCATATCACAGACAATAAAGCAAAATGTGCTAGACAGAGAGTTGTACATCACACGGTGGGCACAAAGGGGCTGGGTCATTGCACAAAAGATGACCATGAGTGGCACTGTGTGACCAAGTCTCAATCGGGGGAGAATAACCTCCGACCACTAAAAGTACTCTGTGATTACTTAACTGAATCATTTTGCACTTTACCAAATCATGTTTTATCTGTAATGAAATACATGATGCCCAAATTGTGTTTCCATTTATGTGCATTTTCCCACTTAATTTGTCATTTGTTTGCTTTAGCAGCAGTGCAATACTTACCAACCATTGCTCTATTATTCGAAGGCATAACCTTCTTGGCACCAGAGGGCAGCTTCACACGAGTTTTCTTAGTATCTGGATTATGCGCAATGACAGTGGCATAGTTACCAGAGGCACGAGCAAGGCGGCCACGGTCACCAGTCTTCTCCTCTAGATTGCATACTATGGTACCTTCCGGCATAGTTCCAACAGGCATAACATTGCCAATTTGAAGGTTAGCTTTAAATAAAAAACAGATGTTAAAAAACAAACAAAGCAATGCTAACCAATTTATTTATCACATCAAATGACATTCAGAAAGAGCCTCTATTTATTCGTCACTACATTCAGTTACTAAGAATTCATCCTTATGTCAAGTTAAAAAGTTTTCAGGTTTATTATAATTTAGTTAAACTGACAGCAATGAAAGACCATTTTTTCAATTTTTATATAAGTACAGCAGAGCTAAAAATACCTTTTTTCCCGCAATATACAAATTGTCCTGTGTACATTCCTTCTGGAGCAATGAACAGCTCCTTACGTGTCTTGAACCTGTAAGGGTCTCGGAAATGTACAACGGCCAGTGGTGCTCCACGACCTGGGTCATGAATAATGTTCTATAACAGATAAAAAACATACTACATATTAAAGCCAAATTTAATCAAGCCACATGTCTGCCAAATACAAAGCCTCTTAAAACCAAGGGTACTCAACTATAGGGTCATCAAAGCCCTTAAAAAACAATTCATAGCAAAAGCCTGATATAAACTTTAATGTCACATAAAACTACTATTAAAAAGGACAAAGAGCAGAATCCTGTTTAAAAAAGTAACCACATGAAAAATTAAGGTGGCCAATGCACAACCGAGTCAAGTTAACCTCCTTGCAACGAGATATGTGATAGGATGTTACTCGGTTTATCGGAAGTTCTTTCCCTTCTCTAAGCTCGTGTTTTAAACAAATAAAATGTATTCCTTCACTGTGTAATCCTCTTACTTCTGCCAATCCCTTTAAAATGAAGGGCTTTTTCAAGTTCAAATTATTTCTTAAAAAAAGAAAATATTAAAGTGTATTTTCACACGTGAACTATCCCTAGCTTACCCCATTTCTTCAAAATAAAAATGAATTAACCTGTCACGGTCCTGGGCTCAATTCCCAGCTGGAGAGTGTGAATGTGTTTCTAAATTTAATGAAATTACCCAAATTATTAAATCAAAATATTAACACTAAGGAAGAGCAGAACAATTGTTCCAAAGGTAAACTCCAGCAATATGACCTTAGAAGTTAACTGGAAAATTAAAAAAATTAAACTGTTTGGTTTTAATTTTTTTCTATCACTTTTATACATGTATTTGTCTCTTCTATAGTCCCAATCCTTTAAAATAAATAATCTATGTATACTAAATGTCAAATGACAAATTTACCACTTTACTGGTGGGTAATAGTGAATTTGTTCCTTTAAAATAAACATAAATTAACACATTCATTTAACATGCAAATGAAACATGCAAAAAACAACCAGGCATGTGCTGAAAAACACAAACACTAAAAGTGAAGTGGTTATACATGAATGGATGACAAAAGTGTAGTGTGGTGGAAATCATTCCATATTTTGGTTTGCTCCTATTGTAATGTTTTGTACTGTTCTGAAAAAAGAAGCAATATAGTTTAATCATGGTTCCTCACTCTAGAAGGGCTGTTGTGTGACTTCGCAACATAGGCTTCAAAGTACATCCTTTGGAAGGCAGAGGATCTTCCTCATATACATAGCTTTCACTTTATCAAAGCTAGGTTGTTTTTAGAGAGATGTTCCCATATTCATTCTTTCGCATGTCATGATTGGCAATCACTTGATGTGACTTGATTCAGAGATGCATGGTTGGCAACAATAGTCTCGGCTATGCTATTGCCACTGGTAGAAAAAACTTAGTCACAATTATAAGAATAATATGGATTGGTGGGTGCAGTCACATAGTGCAACAGGAAGTACTAGTGGTGGAACCACATGGTTTATTTTGAAGTTGTGGTGGGGAAACCAAGTTGGTTGGATGGGAGGCCATAAGCAGGGTTAACTCAGCCGGGGCCAGAGTTCACTATCACAGGTAATTGTTTAAGGCTCCACTAGAAAGAACTTTGTGTAAATTATTATACACACCTTCACGTTTCTACATAAAGCGGTTATGTTAGATATATATCATTTTTGAGTCTGTGGGCATGTAGATCTAATCTATACCTTGTGCTTTCGAAACTTGCAAGAAAAAGAAAATGCAGTTGGAAGTTCATTGGGATTAATGACACCAATATGATAAACTCAAGAATTGCATTCATAAGCTACTATGTAACATACCTTGACAACACCTTTGATATAGCCATGCCTCTCGGCGAAATCTAATGCACGCAGACGTGGGGCACCTTTCCTGTGTTTCGTATGGGAACGAAACACACTTCCTGCTCCTTTTCTTTGGGCACGAATTACACGACCCATGGTGTGGCTGTAAAATAACACTTGGCACTTAGAACCTGAGTTCACTATTAGGTTTATTTATGAAGATCGTGTCGCTTTGGATTATATACAACGTACATTTAAGAAGATAAATATACACAATCTAGATATGCTTAATATTTCAACTGTTATCGATAAATAACGTGGATGATGCTCGATTATTTAATACAAATACAGCTGATTCCTACCTTCCTCACAAACCACGTTTCCAATAAGAGCTGAAAAACAGAAGAGCAACGCCAACGCGCTTGTCTTGCCGAAGTGACTCAAAATTTTATAGACACATATACGTTATCTCTTTACTGCTTAATGCACGTGAAAAAATTGAAATAGGCCACGATATCTTTAATTTTTACCTCCCTACCCAAACCAATTTAATTAATTTAAATATATATATACTTACCTTTACTGCTATAAATCGATATCTCAGGTGCTGCTTCCGGTGGCACAATGCTAAAACAGTTTGACGTCATACCTTTGATTGTACATTTGGGAAGATACTGGAACATTATAGACTGAAACATAGACCGATCTAATTTGATTAATGATATTGAAACATAAAAGCTTCTTCAGAAATATACACGATCAAAAAATTAAAAGTGTAGTAAAATAAACTATGGTGTAACATTCATTGGACGATTCTAACAGAATATACATGTAGGGAAAAATGCGAATGTGCTGACATCTGTACCCAGTGAGTCTAATACACTGAACTTTGATAAAAGATCTATAGAGTACAAAATCCATGTCAATGTCCTTTGTCCACGGAGATCTTCTTGAAACGACAACGCTTGAAAGAAGAGCTCTCTAAATAAACGTCTTGATTAGTAGTAATATGAGTAATGTACCCAACCAAAATGGATCAGGTCTAGAGCAGCAGGTATGAAGTGCATTTCATTTCTTGGTAGTGTTTAAGTGTTATGAGAGCAAAGATTATTTAAGTCCTCACTTTGACTGTTGCAAATGGTGCTATTATCGATTTGCAATTATTCTTCTTCCCGTTACAATCCAACTGTAACTTGGGATTATAGCAATGATTCCTAATTTCATTGGAAGCATGTACGGAAATAAAATATTTAATAGCTTGACATTTGGCCAAGCTAGCCTTATTATACTTCTACGTGTCGTGTAATGGCGGATGTGAGGTAAATTGTGGCCCAGAAAAAGTGAGTGGATCCTCATTACACATAAGGTATAAAGAGGAAGTAGCTTAAACTTGGGTAATAGCCTTAAGTGTACAAACTTCAAAGGAGTATCATAGTTTTATACAAAGTGCCTATCATTTACAGGTTGTAAAACGTGAGTAGTTGCACAAGGAGTTGTAATTTAGTCAAATATTTAACCAGTCTGCTTTAATTTCTCTAGTTCGCTGGTCTGGACTTGCAGAGTGGCCGCCAACAGTCGGGTGGCCGCTACGTGCCCCCACATCTTCGCAACAAGTTGTCAAGTATGTATTAATTACCAGTTGTGGATTATTAGTTAGTACCTGTTGATAATTCCTGGGGTTGAAACAACATTAAAAGTTCGATTTAATTTATGATTGGTACAGTTTATGCATTTGGTGTTCTTTTTTACGCTGAGGTAACACATTTACACTCCCTATTTTAATGTTCATATTTACTTTTCCAGTGATTGTTTTACAAAGTTATGTCAACTTTGTTTTAGACAATGCATTGTAAGTGGTGCAGGTTTTTGGAACATAATTGAAATTGATACACTTGCTCAGAATCTTTTTTTCTCAATTAGTGTTTCACACTGATTTATTATTGGCATATTTTATGCTAGATCTTTGAGAATATTTGGTTTTGGTTTCTATCATCCTGTAAAGTGCTTCTTTTTTACCAGTTCAACAGTTTTTGTGTATTTCATTCCGGTGGAAATATTAAACAAAACAAATGTCACTTTAGAAATGTATATTTCTGAGGTTTATCATTTTTATATTTTTTGACAGTCAAATGCTCAGCATTGGAAAACCACCTTAGAAATAAACATGTGATCAATTTTTCCACATATGAAATTTAGTAGTCATCCTCCATCTCAATTGCAATATGTAATGGAAGATACATATTCTGTGCAATGAGCGTAAGCGACTTGAGTTGCCGTAACTTATAAGCATACAGTTATCTTCAGAGTGAATATATCTTCTAAAATTTGAACATCTGTAGTTGGTTTTGGCCACACAACATTCTTGTATGTGGAGTTTTTCCATATTTAATAAGCAGTAGGTTAAATTCCTGCATGGCATACCTTGACACTTTTTAGAGGAATGGATTAGAATGTTGGATGTTACTTATGCCTTCTGTAGTCTTAGGATGGAATAATGTAAACATCATTTGTTTATTGAGATTTTATTTTACTGTGTAGTAACTGTCATACCACTGCACACTAGCTAATGATCTGGCGAGCATATGAAAGAGCTGTCAACCTTTCATTGTAGGAAGAGGTGAACTGAGAAGCAGCATATGTGTTGTGTTAGTACTGTTTCCTGCTCAAACACCAAAAATGAAGTATAATGCTCCAATGTCTTAATGATCAGTTGAGAATTTCTTGCGAATACTTTCTTCAGCAATTTAAAGAATTGGAATCAATATATTGTGCAAGATTTTTTGTCCTTTTTTCTCTTGTTCTCTTAGCAAAAACACTGTCCTTGTTACTCAGAAATTAACACACATAAATACAAAGAATTAAGATATTGTTCCTACACAACCACACACATCCTGCTGCTATGAAGGCAACACAAGAAGTTGGTCTGGGTGGCTCTGTTGATTAGATGCTGGCCTACTGATACCAAGGTTGCAGGTTCAAACCTGGCCCAGACAATGGTTTTTGTGTTTAAAACAGCTCCATGTAAGTAGATTTACTGGCATGTCAAAGAACTCCTGCAGGATGAAATTCTGGTACACCGGCGATGCTGATATGATCCTGGCAACTGACAACGTTATTAAACAATTTGCAGCACAGGAACCAGTTTGACAAATGCTCTCCTACTTACTCAAAGAAATTAACACATATAAATACAAAGAATAATTAACGTTATTGCTCCTACACATTCGAACATGTAGAATGAACAAACATTTGGTGTAAAACTACTTTTGTGGTTCCCTCAATCAGTTTCTAGAAGGGGTTTCATTTCCTCTGAATCTGAATTTTCTTTTGGCACTTCGTAGTATCTTGGTTAGATGTATCAATGAATTCTAAGGTTAATGGCATAGTCATTTATGGAAGAGGTAGGATACTTCTTGCAAAACTTAAATATGTTAATTACTCCCTCACTGTTTAAAAATTTCATTTTCTGTTAAGCCATTGCATAAGATGCATCCTCTGTTACACTTGACTCTCACAAACAACAAATAATTTGAGAGTAACATATTACACAAAAGCAGATGACCTATGTTAGTCATAATTTCTTTCCAGCTGGTGTAGATTTTCGTCATTTGTTATATTTATAGTTATATTTAGTAGTGTATTAATATTGTGATAGTCGTTACATCCAAGTATGTATGTGCACAAACTATTTCTGAGCTGCAACTGACAAGAGATCTGATGGTAATATGCAATTTTAGGTTTGGTTCACTTCAAGCTTAGGATAAATCAAATATAGGTTCAAGATAACTTTCAAAGATGAACTGGCATACAGTGGATAATAAGGTCAGTGACCCTCTAATCATCTACTACTGTAAACAAGATAGCAAGTGATACAGCTACTAATTTTTTTGTTAGCTGTGAAGAAAAACTCAGTTTCGTAGACATGCATATTACTGGAGGAGGTGGAACTGATGTTTTAATAGGGTAATTTTCTTATTGCACTTGACTTTTCAATTGTTTGAAGTAATATTACGTTTTAGGTTATAGACTTTCTATAGCATTTAAGCATGTTTTACATTTCAATAAATATTAGAGAGCAAGAGGATTAATGACTTCATTGTCAGAAATCCAGCATTAGCTAACATTTCAATAAAAGCAATGTAAACCAAAACTACAGAACAGTATTTTCAATTCATCAGTCCTAAATATATATTAGAAAAGCCTTCAATTTTCATTAGAATTCTTTGGGAAACTTAAACATGTATTTTGTGGCAACTTCAGGGTTCTTTTTCACTTGATCTTTTTATTAACATATAATCTGGTGTTCCAATATTGTAACTATGAGTCTTTTATAAATAACTCATTTGTCATTATTTATTTATGCCAACAAACTTACTGTTGGTGTTTTTAAACATACAAGCCGTGTGTGGGCAAAGTTTGAGAATTTAATGCCATTCTGGCAGTTTGTCACAATAGCTCAGTAGTAGAGCAGCCGCCCGGTAAGCGGAAGGTCTGTGGTTCAAATCCCAGTTGTGGCATTGAATTTTTAAGTTCCAGTTCTACCTCTCAAACTCATTTGTCATTGAGTACTATATTACCCTATACACTAGACATGTAGCTGCTAAGGTCTAGAGTATTGCATCATAATTATGGAACGAGTTGTGAGCATAGACCCATCAGGTTGAAGTGAGCTGCAGTGTATCAGAGGGGTTATGTATTTCTAGATTTAGCTCAAGGTTTGGCATGCGTATGACTGTTTTAATAGGGTAATTTTCTTATTGCACTTGACTCTTCAGTTAATGTTCTGGAAGTAATATTACATTTTTGCATGTAGGCACTTGTAGCCTTGGTGCAGAGCAAAGTTTATTACCCTATTCCAGGAGCTAATCGTTGGGTGGAAGACAGACCTAAGTCAACTGATGCAACTTAAACTATTTAATTTTTCCCAGTGTTTAGGGCCCCTATAAAAAAAAGCAGAGACATAGGTATTTTTATGCACTAGAAAAATAGCTTAATCTGTGATGTCAGTATGACAATAGCCCTGGTAAGAGAGGCTTTGTATCAGGGATCAGCAGGTGGGTAAGATTAGTGTGTTGAAGTGGAGAGCAGCAGGTGCCATGTGAGGACAAATAGTGCAGTGAAGTAATCTGTGGCAAGAGAGCAGTTGTGTGTCTAAGTGACAAACTGATGGAGGCATATTGGAAAGAATGTTAAACTGCAGAGTTATTTACCATGGATGTTCTTTATGATAAATACAACACATACTTGCTGATTCAAAGCAAGTATGCTCATTGTAGATATCAAGGATGTATTATACATTGCCAGACGTATGGAATGACATAATGTGGTAGTTTTATGTACAAAATAAATATATATGCAATTTTTTATAGTTTAGTGTAATGATGCACTTTAAATCATGCCATTTCATTCCAGTGCATTATGTCCGTTTGTTTTTAATGCTGAGCATACGTTAGAAGAACAAACAGGTTGTAACAAATCGATAGTAACAGTTACAGCACTAATATATGTAAGGTCAATATGCTTTGATGCCTTGTTGGGTAATACTCAACATAGGTTTATATTGCGATGTACAGTGCAGAAATGTAGGATTTGTAAAATAATGTAGCCATTTAGAAGCAGTAGGCTATATATGACGCATGTCTTGCTTTGTAATGCCTTTCAATATTACATTTTGTGCAGTAATACGTTTCACGACAGATGTTGCACACTCTTTAGCAGTAGATATCAAAATGTTTACCTAGCCACAGACTATTTAAATTTCCCTTCACTTGCTTGATTCACCGTGCTCTGCCACGCCATTGCTGCACTACAATTGAACAGTGTTGTCAGGTTTCTGGTAGAGAAAACCCCCCTATAGGCCTTCAAAATCCCTCAGAAACAAAATAATTCCATTTCTGCTCATAAAACCTAACTTTTGTTGACGTGCTCTTATACAAGACTGTAATGCCAGGATTACAATGAACTTAACATAAGATGACAACGCGACAGAATGTAACAGGAAAGTCTAGCACATTGTATTAAGTGTAGCTATTTAGGGTCAACATAACGTGACATAAAATGAGTTTGGCAATGCTGTTTCTTTTACTTCTTTTTTCTACAGCTGTGCACAACAAACTCATTCATTTATGCCAACAAACTTACTGCTGGTGCTTATAAACACACCAGTTGTGTGTGGGCTATGTTTGTGAGGTGGAATCAGAACTGAAAAATTCAATGACACAGCTGGGATTTGAACCACAGACCTTCCGCTTACCGTGTGACTGCTTTAACCATTAAGCTGCTGTGACAACTTGCCAGAATGACATTGAATTCTCCAACCGATTCGTATTTCTCCCGTAGACCACAAAGGGAGTCTCACATCAGAGAGAAATACCCCAAGGGTGATTCATTATCATAAGTACTTTGTCCCAGGAGTAAATAACTTTTAGATAGATGGTAATTATTTATTCCAACAAATTTACTGTTGGTGTTTTTAAACACACAGCACAAATAATTACCATCTAAAGGTTATTTAATTCTGGGACAAAATACTTATAATAGTAAGTTACCCTTGGGGTGTTCGTCTCTGATGTGAGATTCCCTTTATGGTCTACCAGGAGAAATAAGGATCAATTGGAGAATTCAATGTCATTCTGGCAGGTTGTCACAGCAGCTTAATGGTTAGAGCAGCAGTACAGTAAGCAGAAGGTCTGTGGCTTAAATCTCGGGTGTGGCATTGGAATTTTTCAGTTCCAGTTCTATCTCTCAAACTCATTGTTGCTTTGCGATAATTTGCAGATGTGGCATTCTATGAAATGGTAGCAAGAAATGGTACCATATTCACTAAATGAACATCTGATAAACTGATTATTTTGCAATGTCCTCTAGTGTGTATTTCAGTAACTGCGTAATAACATGTCACGGGTGGGTAATTTGAAATTCATGGGGGAATAAAACCTAATGTGGAGTAGAAGTGGTAATGGGTAATGACATTTGGGCCACACAGTAGTGCAACATCAACTTAAGAACAAATACCTGTAATTATTATTTATGCCAACAAGCTTACTGTTGGTGTTTTTAAACACACAAGCCGACATAAAGTACAATAGTAAGTCACCATTGGGGTAATTTATCTCTGATGTGAGACTGCCTTTGTGGTTTACCAGGAGAAATACGAACTGGTTTGAGAATTCAATGCCATTGTGGCAGTTTGTCACAATAGCTCAATGGTTAGAACAGCTGCCTGGTAAGCGGAAGGTCTGTGGTTCAAATCCCAGTTGTGGCATTGAATTTTTAAGTTCCAGTTCTACCTTTCAAATACCTGTAATTTTATTTTACACTGTAATTGGCCAAATAGGAAACAAATATCACCTTCAAAGAAAGAATTAACCAATGAAATTACGGAGATGAATTGTACAACATTGATTTGAATGGTTTCCAAAGTTAAAAGATCCAAGTTTGGCAAATCTCTGCTGAAAATTTTCTGCTTTCTTTTGGAACTTTTCAATAGTGGTGAGTTATGGCATCAGGAGGAGGACCGGCAGAAAGTAATATTGTTGATATTCAGTCAATGCAAAAATCGATGAGCAAATTAAAATTGTAATGCTGCCTTCTGCAAATGCCTAGGACATTTATCTGTAGCACAGTGCTTTGAGCTGCAAATAGGATTTTCAGTGAACACCTGCTGTTTATGATTGCTACCAGGGGACCTGGACTGAAAAGTGACGGAGATAAAGCATAAAAACAATTGGAGCTCTTACTAATCACAACACTGGGATAGGAGTGCTAGACAGCTACATAGTATTAAGATTCAAAACCAGAAGGCACCATTTGATTAATGGACTGACGTTTCTGTGGTTTATCATGTAATTTGGACTCTATTCTTTCTTAAGTTCAATAGCAAAACTTGTTTATGGCTGGCTGAGTGTCATATTGTAGCACATCAAATTTTGAGGTTAAAAGCCCATAGTACACAGCAGGTTGTGAGGCAGTCCATGTGTTCCTTGGTTGGAGTTACATTCATTAGAATATAGTGCAGTAATGGAGATTACTGAAGTCTTCATTGCTGCTTAACTATTTTAAACATTGAGAATTAGAAGATGTACCATCCACAATTCCTTTATTTGCAGCAAGTTTTTCTATCTGCATGCTTAATTTCATGTGTATTTTAATTTTATAGTTTATTTTTTGCACAAGGCATGTTTATTTCAGAAGAGCAATAGTAAATGAGTACAAGTAGCCAATTTGAATCAGTCTCACCTTGCTTTTTATTATTAATAGATTATAGTCAAGGGGGCGATCAGCCATCCTACGACAGTCAAGATAGTCAGTACCGCAGCCAGGGGAGAGGGAATTACTCAAGAGGTAAAATAAAAATAGTGATTAAACAAAAAGCACTATGTAGACCATAACAAATCTAACAAATGTGGCATAACTTGTCATTTTGGAACTCATTTAAACTAAGCATGTTCAAATAACACTTAACTATGAACTAAACCCAATAAAATCTTCAGAGTTGCAGCTTCAGGGAATACAAAATCTTTTCTGTAATGTTGCAAGCAGCTAAGAGGTGCAATTATTTTAATATGAGTGATAGTGCCTTGTGTTCGATGACTGGTTTTCTTCTGTACACTAGATTTAAAACTCTGAAATACTGGTTTATTAGAAATTTTCCAGTTTTCTTACGGAGAAAAATTGTGTGGACCACAGCCATCAAACTCGTGAAAAAGATGCTGTGCTTACTGTGAAAGCCTACACTATTAGTGTTGATCCAATTTTGTTCTGAATATCACAATAGAATTGGTAAGAAAATTGGCTCTTTGTGAATATTGCTGATATTTTATGTTCATTAGACTAAGTAAATGCCCACCAATAGGATACAATAAAAGGATCACTCAAAATGTGGGACAAATGCTACTGGCAACAATGAACCTTATGGTATCAAAATACACACACCGTCAGTGACGGCAGTGGCAGCAGATTAAACCGAGCTACATCACACCCCTGGGCAGTGAGTAAAGCCCAGGGCATTGTGGAACAGTTTCCAGAATGTTTGTGTGGCTTCTGGCTACTGGCTTGTTTGTGAATTTCTAGAAATACTTGCTGCATCATTCCCTGTGTTTTGTTGGTTCATGAATGGAACAGCTGTTAGCAGTGTATGTGCGAGAGTAGTCATGAGAGAACTGTATGTGTTGACAGGGGTAGCTTGGAATACATTGCTTTGGAGTTTTTGTTGAGAACCAGTTTTAGTGAGTGTGATCATCAATGTCAGTAGTTTGTTAGACAACTGAAAGACAACTATGTGTTCAAACTTCAGAGGACTGAGTAGCTGTGAATTGCAAGATCATGAAATCTGTTGTGTTAACGATAAAACAGAACTGCTTTTATGCTTCAGCTTAGAGCCACTTAGTGGCAGAAAAAGTAATTGAACTTCATTGTCATTTTGTCACAATCTTAATTATATTCAACCCTGTCTCAATTGCTGGTGAAAAATCTTGGATATTTCTATGGAAAATATGAAATGCTACACTTAAGCTTGATGTAAGCTAGGCAAAAGAGGTCAAAAAATCCATGAGGATTTCGTTCACTTTGAAAGATACCATCTGTACTCCAAGAATATTTAAAAGTGCTTTCACTCACTAAGCAATGAAAAGAAGAGAATGTAATGTGTAAGGAAATTACACTACGTTTAACACCAGATGCCCCTAAATGTTTGACACACATACTAGTGGTACAAGTATTACTGTAGCACTCCATACAACACAGAATTGCATCTAGAATTTTAGATAGATGGGAATAATCAAAGATAAATTCTTTGACAAGATGTTTGTACTTGAAAGCAAATTTTCTTCAATTCCTTGTGCTTAAGGATCATTCGTGGTTGATCATGTGTCAGAAGCAATGACAGTGAATGGGTATACTATGGTCTCTGTCAGGTCCTGAAGTGGTGAGATCCATACAGAAACATAAGAGGTGACTGTTTTTGTACTGTATTTTGTTGACCCATAGAAAGGATGGAAACTGAAAATCTTCTAAATTTAGATGCTTGGCTATTTTATCTAAAGCTCTGACTTGATGTGCTTTCTGTAGTGAGAATTCTGCTCTGCTGACATTATTTCAGAGTAGCACAGTGACTCTTAGAAGTGGTATTTCTACAACCATGCAAGATGGATCCATAATTGAGGATTGAGAGGCTAAAGTTCTAGAATTCATTGTTTAGTTTAGGCTGTGGTACTTCACATTTTCTGAATGTCCCTCGTAGTTGTAATACATGCTTGCACCTTGATTGAAAACATATATCCACAGATTTTATTGGGAATAGTTTGTAGTGCATTTTGAGGATGGGTTTGCATGTAAAGTAGTTTTAAAGCTCTTGTTTGTTGTACTTGATAGCCTGAGTGTTTTAGAATGTGCTTGCAATCTATTGCTTTGAGCAACTACAAGCATCTTTTTCTGCTGTCTGCTTCTTGTCCTTTTAACACGCTAATCAGCTCATAGCTAAGACAACCTAAAAACTGCAATTCATTTTCCCAAGAAATTCAGGATACTTAATGCCAGTTTTGTCTGTGCAAGTGCTTAAAGATAATTGGTGAGGCATTTTCCTGTAATAAATGATTAATTTGAATTCTTCATGAAGTTAGTGTCCACTGGGGCTCAGTGGTTGGTACCAAAATGCTGGATTCAGGTTGTGGGCAGGTTATGTATACATTCAAGTTTGAGTTTTTTATTTTGAGTCACTTATTTACACACACCTTCACTACTAACTGCTTTTTTAAGCGGCAACGTTTTCAGGACCATTCAGGACTGACGTCACCCAACGGCTGAAGATGGGATCGAATGGTCCTGAAAACGTTGCCGCTTAAAAAAGCAGTTAGTAGTGAAGGTGTGTGTAAATAAGTGACTCAAAATAAAAAACTCAAACTTGAAGAATACTTCACTGTCAATAGTGCTTCTATTTTTAATATTCATTATGTATACATTATTGCCAGTGGTCTTTTTCTAGAAAAAAGTTTAGGGGAACTCTTGGGCTGACTTGTTTACTTTAGTCTAAATAACCTAAATGAAACACAAGAAATTAACTAACCCAGGCTGATGAAATACATTCATCCTTGCTCAGTTTTATTTTCTTAAATGCTGGAGACCACGTAGAATAATTAGTTATTTTTTGACTCATTGTGTCTTCTAACTCTAAAAACCACGTGTGCAGTGTACAATAGACCCAATACACTACAAGCATCAATAAGCCGCTAGGCACAAACAAAACTCGTTACCGCATTTATCATTGCGGGTATGATACCTACAAACACGGAACAGATCTGCTCAGATCCAAAGAGCACTGATTTCAATCCTCTGCTGAGATCACATGCAAATGCTACGCTATTCATGCATACAAATTAACCAATAGTAAACAAACTCACTGAGAAGATAAATAGCATGTGGTTGTTGTCATTATGGGTTTATTTTTGACGCTTACAGAGAGTTTGTAATCGGTTCTATCAGTAATATAATCCCTTTAAATGGAACCCAACCCAACAAATATGAATAAGACTATCGGAAGTATAAAATGACATTTCCTACTTCTTTAATGGGGAAATTTGTGGTTTTTAAATTTTGTCGTCAGAAAATGTTTAGGGGGATGCGTCCCCCAGCATTCCCCCAGAAAAATAGCACTGATTATTACTCTCTTGAGCAAACCTTTTAGCTGCTTTGATCTAGCCAAGGTTGCTTAACAGTACAGAGATGCTACGAACTTCAAGGGCTGTGATTAATCTAATATTTACTACAGTAGTCCTAGTCCTAGTCATCCATTAAGAGTTACAAAAATAACTTAGTAACAAAGACTAACTACTAGTTATTTCATTACCATTACTAGAGTAACAGGATAGAAACAAATGCCAAAGATAAAAAATGGATTATACTACTTTCCAACCCAGATATAATCCCCCAGAGACCAAGGAAAACAGCGGTTGCAGCCTTCCGACTATTGACAAATCACGACTGCTTGGCAGGTCATCTCTACAGAATGGGTATCTCAGCTTCACCAATGTGCCCTGTGTAACGATCCAGCAGAAATGAACGAAGACCACTTGAAGACCTGTGAAGCATTAAGATCAGAAGAAACTACAGTTCAAAAGTATTGGAGAGCACGAATGCTAATGGCTTCATTGCCAGATGCAAGGCACTAGAAAACAACTGGAGTAACAGGATGGTTACCATTTCTAGGTATCACTCAGTGGGTGCCAAAGTATCAGGAAGTAGTTACTTCTTGTTATGCAGTATTGAACGCTGTCACAATAGATCATGAGTGGCATTGTCAATCAAGTATACCATCTGACAAGAAAAATGCCTAGTAATTATCCATTGGCTGTGCATACCCTTGTAACCAGCTGAATGTGTATCCGTAAACACTTTCAAATGTGAGAGTGGAAATGAAACAAGAAAAGATAGGAACTACAAAGATCCCTAAAAAGAAAAGGGAAAGGTCATATAGTATTTTAGGGCAAGTAAATGATTTTGTTGAAATTGCCCTTCGCTCAAGTTTCTTTTTAAACTAAGAGAAAGAAAGGAAAGGATAAGCTGCTTTTGAAGCAGGGTGTAAAATGTCAGAGCGAGAGGAATAAACAGTGCGTTACCTCAGGTCCATTTGTGTTAACCACAAGGTCATAGCTGAACTGAGACAAATACAGTACTTCAAAGGCTTGAACAGGCTGGTTGTAAACCTGAACTCATGTGATATGACCAATTCTGAGCTGGGTGCTGCCTCTAAGAACTCAGGTTAATGTAAATTATTTAAAAAAATTATATTTCTTAACCAATTTCTTCAGTTTATTTAGTACATAGGAGCGGAGTGCAATTTTAACCTTGCACTGCTGCAGTGAAAGATATGGTTGCTGGTGGAGTGGTACAACCACAGTGTTTGTTAGTCCCCGCTCTAAGCCCAGAGGGGCTACAGTGCTTCACAGTAGTTTTGTAACAAATTTTGGACGACAGCGTTTTTAATTAGAAAAATCAACTTGTGGATCTATTATTCAGCATGCAAATTTTATTTTACCATCTCCGTTTATATAAATTGTCTTTACAGGCCTGATATTTGCATGTATGAGCTTTGCCTTTGTTTGCATTATAGAACAGCCAGGGGCTCAATAGATGGCTGACATTAGAAATATGCCGAGGCAAAACTTCTGCACTCATGTTCAAACTCCCACCCCAAATCACCATCTCTTACCCGTAAAATGTCTATCCTGTCCATTCTGGTTAACCTGTTTCTAGCACACATCTACTCTTTTGTGCTTTTTTCATTATGTGGAAGAACACACCATTAGAATGGTATTGAACTGCAGCTTGGCTTGCATGTCTTTAATCTTTAACATACTTTGAACTTGCCAGTCCCTTCTTGAGATACTGTTATACTCGTCGTGTAATTTCATCAAAAGTGGGTGCCCTTAAATTGGAGTGAAAATGCTTCAGATGGTTTTCTCATGATTAGATGGGTTGAGATGATTACTTTATTAGCAGAAATATTTTGCTTATTTCATTTAAGCAGGTGAAGTGTGGACAAGCTGTGCAAGTGCACATTTTTAGGATAATTTACATAAAAAATGAACTTACAAGCTTAGCGTAGAAAGGTTGATGGTGTGTGATTAGATGTAAATGCTTTTGCTTAAGGAGATAAATGATATTAAGCTGCCCATAAACACTGTTATACTGTGCAGTGTTAACTGATATTGTGAGTATTGAAAGGTATTTGCAGTTATTGGAGAATCAGGCTGTTTGATATCATGTAAATAAGTATTCTTGAACATAATTGGGAATTATTTGAAACCTGAAGACACTATTTTTTTAATGAGTGAGGCTTTCTAAGAATACATCTGTGTACAGGATTAAAAGAATCAGAATGCATTTTTTTAAGCATTTATAGAAATGAGCTAAAATTCAATATTGCTTTCTGAGAAAGCAGAAGGGCTGGAGAAAATATTGTATTACCTATTCCTAATTGCATCTGTTATATGCCAACAGAACAGTAGCCATTGTCTAATTGTTGCATGTTTATTTACAATGTGGATGAGAGTTTGGCAAGGATTAATATCTTTTGTATGACCTAAAGGATATCTAAACAAAATATTAAATCAACTTTGTTCAATTTATTTGCAAAGTATTGCATTTTGAAATCAGGCTGAATCCTTCCATTCTGAATAATCTATCCAGTACTGTGGGATGTCACTTCATCTTCTTCAGAGAATTGTAAATTGAATGAAAATAACACATCAATTAAGCCTGTCTAGACTCACCTACATATATTTTTACTTTCTCTGCTACTTAACTATACTGAGTAGAGGAAGTACTGCATTCCACTCAAAAATTTGAAACAAAATATTTTGCCTGAAATGTTTTAGAGTTCCCTTAGCATTTCTGGTGAGAAGTAGGGGTTGCATGCAGCATAACCCAGAAGTGAAATGTTTGATAAAAACCAAACTATTGACAAGGCACATGTTTTATTGTCTCAAAAATGGTAAATGTTTTCATTAGAATATAGTTAAATAATATCTGGTGTGACAAAATGTATGTCTTAAATTTTTGGTACACAACATGGAAATCTTAATTTTGAATGAAATTTTCATAGTTTTTTATAATTGATTAATCATAAAGGATAAAGAAAAGCTTATTGCTTAAAAAAGTTTCGGTCAGTTAGGGGACAGACCATTTCTAAAATATTTATGCCATTAATCATTTCCAAATGTTCTATTTTGTTGGTTTGAATTTTCACTTAATTTAAACTTTTCAAGTGCAAAGTCACCTGCTGCTTTTCTTATGATTGTGTAGAAGTGTGGAATTTCAAAGCCGTCCTTTATTGGCCTGCTTGTTAAATATTTTAATATTGCTTCAGTCTCCAATATTCCTGTTGTAAGTACAGTGAAATGAGTAAAGCACTTCTGGGAACTTTTAACTCAATTAAGTGCATTGAAAGTCAGTTATGTAAGAGTGGTAGAAGCAATTAAACCTGTGGAATGTAACAAATCAGATTTTATAACCCTAGACAGGTAAGGCTCGTAAAAATGACACATTTTATCATTCACTGATACGGTTTGTTTGGGAGTAAGCATCCAATACTCTAAATACCTTCCTAGTGAGATCATTAGTATGAATCAGTGTACTCACAGCATTTGAAGAATTATTTACCTGACTTCTGGACATCACAACGTGGCCTTGCCATAGCTGAGTGGTTAGACCATTTGCTTCTCACCAAAGTGGCTCAGGTTCGATCCCAGGTAACCACATGTGGAATTAGTGGTGGACGAAGCAGTGCTGGGGCAAGTTTCCTCCAGGTTCTCCAGTTTCCCCCACCGTCTCATTCCACCAGTGCTTTATCTTCATTCCATGCATCATCAGTGTCACTGCCTGTGATGCTGTATGTAGTAAAAGAGGCCATTAAACACATAAATATGACAAAGATTTACTTACAGTGTAGCTTACTCTGCTAGTAGCCAAGGTAATTTTATTCCACTGTTTCATGTTAGTCCTTATATTTGGCATCTTAGGTAATCGTTTGCTTCTGTGTAAACATTTGGTTTAGCAATCTTTTAATTTGTTTGAAATAACTAGTGGTTCACATTCAGTATAAAATTATTGCATTTTATGAATAATTGGTCTTTTTTGCTATATAATAAATTATACTAAATTTTTCTACAAAGCATAATAACTAAACGTTTGAAATAGCTACATGCCTGGTTCCATCACCGCCACCACTACCATTGTCACCAGGAAAATGGACTGTTAGCTATATGTGCTTTTCAAAACGGGGGGAAAATGACAACCATCTATTGTAAGCATTACAGAAAGGCATTCTGCAAGGAACATTGAGCATGTGTCAGTTGCAATTGGTGATTGGACTTAAGTGAAATGCACTGTGGGATTCTTAAGTAATACTTCCACATTAAAAAAGTAACTCTTTTGCTTTATATATTGTTCAATAAAGTAGTAAATATTACAAGCGTTTACCTTTCATGCATACTCATTGTACTGTTACCTGTCTAGGATTAAATAAAAGCCTCAGTTCTTTTTAGATGTTAGTTATTTATGAAAATGTAATGTTTGCAGCTGAGACACATATAACACCATTGTTATATTTTTTTAATCAGATTGCCATAAAACTGGGCAGAATATTGACCAATAAGGAAATATAGCACAGTTTT
The DNA here is from genome assembly GCA_030765045.1 of Tenodera sinensis. Lineage (NCBI taxonomy): Eukaryota > Metazoa > Arthropoda > Insecta > Mantodea > Mantidae > Tenodera > Tenodera sinensis. Next base: position 26,958,241 of record CM060973.1, on the reverse strand, counting down.
ATTAGTAAGTGTTGCACAATAGTATATCTGTAGATCTCCTGAGCTTCAGTATTGTTAAATAGCAATTTTCATACTGCTATTATAGGTTATGATTCCCTTGATATAACCAAGGTAGTGATTCTCAAGAAAGTAAAGATGAATTACGGAAGAGGACTAAACAAAATAGTTCAGAGATAAATGGCTAAGTGATCACTTCTTTCTGGGATATCCAACATGTATTTGCTAGCATTCAGGGTAAACTTTAGTCCATCTCAGATGCTTTAACATTTAGTTTCAAATTTCCTATGAATCTTTTTGTGAGCTGAGAAGTATATTAGAGTAGCAATGTAAAATGGTTTGTCAGGATCCATGAAAAGTGGAAGCTTGAACCAAGTAGATGCATTTCTACATTTGTTCCGCTATTTTCTGTCAGTATTGCATAGTCCCATAACATCTGAGATAACCTAGGTGGTATTTGTGCTTGCATAATGCAGTATGAGTGATTGTATGGAAAATGTTAAGAGTTAGTAGTGCTTAAATAACATGCCCTACTGTGGAATGTCTGCTTTGATAAGAGTAATCTCAACATACCAGAATATTATTTAATCCAACCAGTTTGTGTATGATCAGGTAGCGAACAAAGCCGTGGTGGAGACTACGGAGGAAACAGTGGTGGCCGTGGAAGCTCTAGCGGAAGTTATCGTAACAGGCGTAATGAGGGAGGCTATGGAAGCAGTCAGCCGTATGCCAATGGAGGCGACTGCTGGGGTGGAGACAGTGGAAGCGGAAGCAGCAATTATCGCTCTGGAGGAAATAGGTACTACTATTTTTACATAAGCTTATAAAGTATTATGGCTTGTTTTACAGTTTAAGTCTAATCTCTTCGGATCCAGCTTCAATTATTTTAAGGGTGACGAGGTATAGCTTTCAAGTAAATACTGACCTTATCAGTCCTCAGTTCAGTATTGCTTAAGGTCAAAGTTTACATATATTCCCTTGGGAATAGAGAACCTTAATAATCTATCATAATTATACGAGATGCGCGGTCCGAAGAGGTTAAGGTTTGAATTGGTCCTAAGTGGGTGCTTAAGCTACATTGTAGTGCAAGCAATAAGCTGAACTTACACTGAACTGTGGTTTATGCTGAGTCACATCTCATGAAAAACACATTAGTGATGGAAGAAACGCGATCTTAAGTTATATTTGGAACAGATGATGACAAAAATGAGTAGCAAAACTCCGGGACATATTTTGAGTCCCTTCAGCTGTTGACCTACTGGTTGGTATTCGTTTTGGTTGTCCTGCAACAACTGCGACTGCCTCTGTGGATTTTCTCTCAAAATGATTTCACTTTGTTTTTGGTTATTACATTTCAAATAATTTGGTAATATTTTCTTAATAGTACTAAGCAGACACCAATGCTTCCATGTAGGTGAGGTGTATTTGCAATTAGTTTCTTTGCTCTATATCTGGCCCTGGCATTTCACGAAGGCAGATACCGGCATTACCAACCTATTATGGGAATAGCATTTTTTAGTCCCAATTGAAGAGGTAAGTGGTACAGACCAACAATGGTGTTGCAAGAATTGTCAGGTCCAGAGATACAGCAGCTAGACTGTAAATGCATGCCTTCTGGGTAGATTGAGTAAATGGGTAAAGAAAATTATGCAGTTAATTTTTTGCTTAAATTTTAATGCACACCAGTACTAGTTAACGAAGCATACACTTCCTTCAGTGAAAACTTGCCTGTTGTATTTTCATAGCATGTGAATTGCTTTTTAGGGAGAATGATTGGGGTAACAGAGGAAATAGCCGCTGGCAGGACAGAGGCAATGAGCCACCACCAACACGTAATGATCGGTGGCAGGAACCACAGACTCGAAGCTACGGAAGTGGGAGTGGAGGCACTGGAAACCGTTGGAAAGATGGCGGACACACCCAGGATGTCGACTGGACAATCCCTACGGCCAGAGATGAACGCTTGGAGTATGAGCTCTTCGGTTCAGGCAACACTGGCATCAACTTTAACAAGTATGAGGACATTCCCGTGGAGGCGACGGGTGATAATGTGCCTGAGCACATCATCAGTGTAAGTTATTAAAATATTTTCTCAAAATTTACTTATACTATTTATCTTCTGATTTTCTTTCAGCATATTCAAGCTTTTTGCGTAATTTTAAAAATGAATTGTTTAGAGAACTCGTAGAATAGGAGTGAACATAAAATATCCTAGTTATTGAGGCCTGAGCCCAAGAAGTTATAGAGCCTGGCCTGGCTCAATTGTGTAATTGTTTTTATTTGTAACATTTCAGTAGAATAATCATAGAATTCCTTGTAAAAAATATTTAGCAATAATTGTTCTCGAAATTTCAATATTGGTAACCAAACACTGTAATAAATTATTTTATCTCTTTTCCAAGCCTAGGCCTGGCCCGAGTCCAATAAACATTTCACAAATTACGCCTGAACCTGGTCTGAGGGCTTGGCCCAAGCCCATGCAGAACTCTACCAGGTATAACAATTTCATGTCAAAGAAATGTAGCTCAGGAGTTGTTAACACCAAAAGCTGGTTCACAACCAATGACAAATGGAATGAGGGACTTGAAATACATTTATTCATATGGGAATGTTCATAACCAACGGAAAGCCTTCCCTAAAATTGAGGCAGAAATTGAAGGCAGCTGTGACATAAACAGCCGCTAGAGCTCTGACTCTGGAAAAATCAAACCGAAAAGAATTTTGGCAGTGCATCTCTCACTTTCACAAATTAGTTAACACCAATTGTGTAAGCATATAATTTGGCTGCTAACTTTTAAGTTTATTGCTTTTCTGCATTTATATTATACATAGTTTTATTACATAAACTTCTGGATTGTTATATTTTATTTGTTTATACACATCAATGGAGCAAACAAAATTCGACATATTGCTCATTTTCAGTATGCAGGAAAATTAACACTTGTATAACAAAAAGGTATGAATTAGAAGGATAAATGTATAGAGAGTGGCAATGCAAAATAGCTTCGCATTTAGAAGTTCACTTTATCGAAAGTTACCATTGGTTAATCTGTTTTTATGCTGGCTGAATTGGAGAGCACGTTAGTTTTTTCATTGGTCAAAAATACATTACATCGCAATGCACAATATCCATTCCTGTTGCCATTTGTGGGCTGTTGTGAACCAAAAAGTTCATGCTACTCCCGTTGTCATAGTTCACACGTGGTTGTGAACCAACCTTAATTGGCTTTCATCTTCACAAGATATCTTCAGTTACATGGAGTTCACGGAATCTCAAATGAGGAACATTTTTCTAATAAGGCAGAGAAAAAAGTAGGATAGAATATCTTCAACATTTAGTGATAAATCCTAATACAATAAATGAAGGTCACATGTGAATTAACATCTGAAGATGTTTGTCCATTGATAGTAAATTTCTTCATATTTGGAGCTGAGGTTTGTAACATCCTACGCGCATTTACACCCAAGTGTTGCTCCATGTTCCCATATGATTGGTTCAAGTTTACATTGCAGTATGTCTCGCAAAACGTGAAGGGTAACTCATTATATTCATTCCTTAAATGTTGAAGAATGTGTCAGTATTTCTGTATGTAGTCTCTGCTAGTGTGGCAGCTCTGGTTCCAGCTGCAGGATGTTGCCAGTTTTGATTCCTCCAATAGCCATGGGACTTTTAATTCTGGGTCTGGGTACTGCACTGCCCTTAATTCTGGGTGACAACCCTGTACCTGTAGCTAATGTGCTGCGGTTTGTTGCCGAGATTGGATTTGGGAAGCAAGTTTAGCTTTTGTTTTATTCTTCTCCAGTTTTTTTTAAGTTTGTAACATGTGAATTATATTTTTGTGATATTTCTTAGCGTTTTAACTCCTGTTTTAGCACACCTTTTATCATTTTAACTGTTTCCAAATTCATTTTTTAATGTTCTGTTTTAGCATTCACCTTTCAATGTTTTCAGTGTTGTAACTTTGTTTTTTGTTGCTGGCAGTTTGAATGTTTTAAGATTTTTATGTTTTGACATTGGGCCCTAAGCCCTCATACAGCATCTTTACCCAGCTCAATTTGGATTCTCTAATTTAAACATTTTTTTAAAATTAATAACTTAAACTTAATGTTGTACTTTTGCAGTTTGATGACGTGCAGATGACTGAAATAATTTCTAACAATATTTCACTTGCTCGCTACGATAAGCCGACGCCAGTACAGAAATATGCCATTCCAATTATAATGGCTCGTCGTGACCTGATGGCTTGTGCACAGACTGGCTCTGGCAAAACTGCAGCATTTCTTGTTCCCATTCTGAACCAGATGTATGAAAGGGGACCACAGCAAGTAAACATCAATGCAAGAGTAAGTATCTTTCATAACCACATTTTTCTGTTTCTTTTGCATATTTCTGACATGTGAAATGACTCTTACAGTGGAATTTCAGTTTATCATTCTTGGCAATATTTGTTAATTTGATATGCATTTTTAAACTATTTCCATTACGCATCTTAATAAAAGCCTGTCATCATTTCCCAAACTATTGTAACTTGAAGAAATGCTTTCCTGCACTGTTTCTTAAAATTTCAGTCCTAATGATCTTGAATGCTAGTTTTCAAATCCAAGATGCCTGAAAGTGATTGTATTTTGTAACTGATGCATATTAAATAGCTGTGAATCTAATATACAATCTAAATGGCAAAGATCAATTGTCTGCACATAATGGTAGTGAAAGTTCATGTTTATTAAGGTGTATACAGTTGAACCTATTCTATACCTAACTCAATTCTAAGTAATTGGTCTTCCTGCAATGGCCTTCGTTCATTTAGAACAGGGGTGTCAGACAGCACTCACCAGGCGTGAAAAATTTTCCCCTATTTTCCCTCCCTCCGTGATGATCAAATCGGAAAACGGGAAAAACAAAGCGAAAACCGGTTCTACGAGCGCGTGCTCCTGCAGTTAAGGAGGGGTAGACCCCTCTCTTCACACTCTGGGAGTGAGGTTTGACATGCCTGATTTAGAATGTTACTGTCCAGCACAATTTAGGTGCTTACTGTTTGGGATCAAGTTTCCTGTAGTTGCGTAGGTGATCAGTATTCATTCTAATCCCTGGTTGTTGACAAAGAGTAATTTGTGCTTATATGTGAATTTTTATAGGTCCCAGCAAAGTGTAATTTAGAACTTATCAATACAACCGTATTTATACATTTTTTTATATGTAGTTCGCTGTTATACATATTAAATTTCAGTGACATACATACTTATATAATGTGCACATGGCATTCACTGACTTAAAAGAAACTGGTGTATTTTCCTTATCTCTGTTGACAAAGATGCAAGCTGAGTGACAGCTTTTGGCCACAGAAACAAAATCCAAAGACGTTTGCTGGTAGAGCCAATGGTTTTCGGCATGACATTGTCATAGAAACAAACGAAAAGTAAACATAAAACTTTTTGGTATCCGGTGTTCACTGATTAGAAGAGGTTTTGTCTTTCACTTCTCAATTGCTTTTGATCAGCTATGGAGAACAGAAAAAGGGAATGTTATACACTAGATCAGAAAGTAAAATTTATATGAGAGATGGAACTTAATCAAAAAAAAGATAAAACTGAAATTGCTCAGTTAGGAATTGCTTACATCACGCTATATAAAATCAGTAGCAAAATGAAGTGTATCCACTTAATGCAAGAAAAGTTAAACAAGCCATTAACTGATTTCTTTAAAGTAGGATCAAGTTCAAAATAATATTTTCTTCGTATATATCTTTGTTTGTAAAGTTGTACATATGTATACTTGGTTGATTGCTTTTCTTTAAAAACTGGTGCATATTAAAACCTCATTTGTAAGTAATTCTGAGTTACAAGTAATCTTACCTCTCCCCCTTGATATATGCATAAATCATGTTCAACTGTACCTTAGTTTATAAGGTATTTATTAAAAATGGAAAATTTAGGTGAAAAGGGGGTTAACATTTAAATTTATGTAATGATCAGTACGGGTTTACTTTCTATAAATGCCAAAATTCAATCAATTGCTAATTTTATCTGTAAGTAATGAATATTTGTTTGATACTAAAATACAGAATGGTTTGGTCACATTTTATTAGGCAAGCACTCTCCTAACAAAATCCCTGCCTCATGATCTTAGTGTTTGTCCTATATATCTTGTTTTCTGGTATTTTTCCTTGTTGCCTTTCTACATACATTCTTTTAATGTCCTTTTTGAATCTGCTTGAGAGGATATTTGTATTTTTGTATTTCTGTATATAATTGTTTTTTTCTTTTTTCAGTCATACCATCGACGCAAACAGTATCCTCTAGGTCTAGTGCTCGCACCCACTAGGGAGCTGGCTACACAGATATATGATGAGGCGCGCAAGTTTGCCTATCGTTCAAGATTGCGTCCATGCGTAGTGTGAGTAATTCGTGATATTTGCAGAGTTTAGTATATAATATATATGTATTTTCTACATACATAGATAATCTTACTTTTTTGATTTGGAAACGTTACTCTTACATCTAACAAGCAGCTCTGAACATGTTTTGATGTTCAGTAACACTGTTATGGGGAGGTAGTAAATGTAGATCAATGATGGTTAAGACATTTGAAACCTGAAATGTAATGTGGATAAACTAAGCTGAGATCTGTGAATTTTACAGTAAAGTTGTATATTTCAAGATAACTTAAAGGCTCTAGTTTGTATTAGAAACAGGAATACATATGCTATTCATAGAGATTTAATGCATAGTATTACATATTGAAATGTTTCAGATATGGTGGAGCTAACGTTGGTGACCAAATGAGGGAATTGGATCGTGGATGTCATCTGCTTGTAGCAACACCTGGTCGTCTTGTGGATATGCTGGAAAGAGGCAAGATTGGCCTTGAAAACTGCAGGTAAATTCCCTTAAGCAAGTACAATGAAACAAAATGGGGTTAAAAACATTCTCATTAATGTATTCTCTGATTTGCAATTTGAAAATTTGGCTACATTCCAAGAGTTACCATATTTTTCAAGCCTTTTTTGGCCAAAAAAGGCTTGCATATGCTATTCAAAGAATTTAAACAAATATTTTGAGATTGCCATAAAATTTTACATTTAGTATGTTGCATATATCAACAGTTCTTTTTTTAAGACCCATGAACTTCCTGCTTTTCTGTCCTTGAAATGCATAGCAAGAAACTTTTTAATAGCAAAAGTCTTTGATTCTGCAGCTGATAGTTTTGTAAGGCAAATATTGTATACAGCACAATAGTAAATGTGTAACAGAACTTAAACCAGCTGGGAATGGGCTGAATGGAATGGAAGCTGGAAAAAGCAGTGGCCTTGAGCATAAAAGCCCCATTATCCCAGCAGCATTTCAAGGAGGGCCACAGCTCTCAAAATGTGAAAGCCAACCTTTATCAGTCAACTCTTGCTTTGATTTCAAAGATTTATTCATCCTTACAGTGGGAAGGACTAGCTTCAAGTCATTTGGTAAATCAAATCTTGTTTTGAAACAAGCCAAGTGGATGAATCATTTCCCAGCCTTAAATGTTATGTCATATTGTATTTAATACTAGCATGTGTTGTAAAAGCAAAAAGTATAGAACACTGTAACGGTTCCAATTAATCTAGGCCATATCTTTATTATGCATATGTTTTAGGAGCAGTTCCTATTATTAATTGAACATAAAGGTCATCAAAAGTAACCAAAACTGCATATATTGGGATAAATGTCACAGTTGGCTTTTGGTAAATTCCAGTAGCTTGCTTTCTGTATGAGAATTTTTAAAATCATTTGTGGCTGTTATCTTTTTTTTTTAATTTTTTTATGTCTTCATTTATTTATTCATCCTTTTAGAACATGTTGGATATATCAGGTTACATAAAATGCTAAAGTAACTGTCTTAATGGTAAAAAATCTTCAAAATCACAATTGCAGATATTCATCTATGTCATAAAAAGCCCTCTCAATTTTTTAAGCATTTATTAAACTTGGAACCAGTTGATTGTTTAATTGTGGTTGGCAGCTTATTGTATAAAGTTTTCCCAATTACAAATGGATTTTTATCAAAGAATTTCTTACTCTTCACTTCCCTATACATATTCTCTTTAGTTCTTGTATTCTTTAAGTTACCTGAGAGAATAACAGACCAATGATGGAAAAGACATTTGAAACCTGAATTTTGCTGTGGAGAAAATTCTCTGAGGTCTGTAAATCAAGTACAAAAATGCAAGTGTTAATTTGTATATTGAACTGAATTTATTGAGTACTATGTAAAGCATATACATGTTAGGCTGCCCATGAACTTGGGCTCCTGGCCCTTCTGTCATGGGTAGCGCTCTGAGATTCTCTACATTTGATGTGTTGTGTATTCTTTAACTACAGTTAATTAACCTTTTTCAAACCTGTCTTTTTATCTGTCTTTTGATTCACTTATTTTCATCAACTTTCCATTTCCGTATGTTCATTACTACTTTAAATTACCCATTCCATTCTAAAATTTATTTTCCTTGTCATTTTTCCTAGGTTTCATGATCATTTGCTAATAATTTCATACACCTCACAGATTTTATCTCTTTCACTTCTACTTCTTTTCCTCACTTTCGCTTTTTTTATAATACCTATTTGACTTTCTAAACTTTTCCATCCCTCCTGCTAACCCTGAGCACAGTTCACTAATGTCGGTGCCAACCAAGAAAGAGATTGACAGTCCATAGTGAGGCAGAGGCGATGTTGCTGCTTATCATGACCATGTGGAGAGGCTAGTAGGCTTTCTTTCATGACTGGTAATGGAAACACACACCTTGACCAGATACGGGGCAACGCAAGGGAGAATAATAAAATGAATACTATACAAAAATATTTTCGGGGAATTTAAACGTGTTAACTCACTGCTTGGGCATGCTAAGAGTATAATGAAATATAATGTATAAGTTGAACTCACCTAAACACGGTCAATACAGTCCCAACTTTTAGCAGCGTAATACAAAAGCACAGTCGTCCACACTTCACAAAGGTGTCCTGTAAAATGGCGAGAGAAACCCGGACTTCACGCGAGGAGTAAGGTTCTTTTGTTCCTGCTTACCACATCATAGCTGTTTTTTGCTGCTATGTAATGTGCAACTACTTGTTGACCGGCAACGGGGCAATCTCCCCTAAGTGATGTAAGTGTTCCAACTTACAACTCAATTTTTCCATATCTCAATATAAATTTTTGGTTGAAGTGCAATACTTCCTCTATCCTATAAGTAGGTATTACATGCACTAATGCTCTCCCTAACAAACTCTTTTTCAATTTTCAAAATTTGGACAGACCATTTTGCTCTGGCATTTATCAGTGTCAATAGTTGTAGCTTTGGCTGTTGATCAGTTTCCATGTGTGATGTATCCTGTGTAAATGTAATGGTCTGTAAGTGTGCAGGTAATGTCAGTGAAAACTAAGCTAAATCAGAAGAAATTTATTTAATTGCAATCTTTTTGTTTCAGATATTTGGTCCTGGATGAGGCAGATCGCATGCTGGACATGGGTTTTGAGCCACAAATCAGGCGCATTGTGCAGCAGGATGCAATGCCTAAGACAGGCGAGAGGCAGACATTGATGTTCTCTGCCACTTTCCCAAAAGAGATTCAGGTAGGTCGTGTTACATATGTTTTACATACATCCACCAGTCACCAACAACTAGTACTTCAATGTAAAGCTGATTTGGCATGGAATATGTTAGTGTTTAACAGTCAATGGAAAATGTAGGTTATGTTATTCCTAATGAATGAATGTTGGGAGTCAAGTATTGGAACATTTTTGCTTTACTTACACTGTAAATTAACAGGACATGTTCCAAAAGGTTTCACTCTCAAAAGCTTGCGCTTCCATTATCCACTGTAAATCATCTGATTTAGTCTGTTAACAGCAGATGTAATGAAGGCTTTTGAAACATGTCTTGTTAATTTACACTGTAAGTGAAGCAAAAGTATTCCAAAACCCGACTCACAACATTCATTCAGATCTGCATTCACTGTTACAAAGCTTCAAAAAAGTTAATGATTCCTATAGTTAACTTGAAATTTTTGGGATCAAAAGGAAACGGGAACAGCATTTTATGTGGTTTGCTTACAGGATATATCTATGATATCTTCCTTTCATAGAAGTTTGAAAACAGTGTTGTAGTAATTAATTTAATTTAAAAGGTGAGTTAATTAATAACACTGAACAACACTTACAGCATATTTTTCCGGGACGCGTTTCGAAGGTAACTTTCCTCCATTATCAACCGGACAATAACTGGGTTTCCATGGTGCTTGATGGTGATGCTTCTTCTGGTGGCGGTTCAATGAACTTACTGAAAATGTCTCTCTAAGGAATGTCGAAATTAAATACTCTGTTTCTATTTTTTAAAATAAAGATTTGTTCCCATGTGGACTTCTTAAACACATAACCGGAAAACAAGAACTGTCCACATGGGAATAAATCTTTATTTTAAAAAATAGGAACCGAGTATTTAATTTCGACATTCCTCAGAGAGACATTTTCAGTAAGTTCATTGAACCGCCACCAGAAGCATCACCATCTGCACCATCAAGCACCGTGGAAACCCAGTTATTGTCCGGTTGATAATGGAGGAAAGTTACCTTCGAAAAGCGTCCCGGAAAAATATGTTGTAAGTGTTGTTCAGTGTTATTAATTAACTCACCTTTTAAATTAAATTATATCTATGATAATTTAGTGTTTTACATCATTGCACATAGATCCTGACTCTATCTTCCAGTTGACCTTTAGTTCCTGAAATCCTCACTTTATTCTCTATTCGTAGCCTTATATTGCCCATACCATTTATTTTAAGTTGTGGCACAATTTCTTCTAGCCAATTCTTTGAGTATATATGTACCTCTAGTAGCCCTCTTAAACAGTCCTTCCAAATCTATTCCTGTGGTAGTTGGTAATTCTAAACCAGTATTTGCACCACTTTTGATTTTCATCCCTCTTACATTGTATCTAATTCTAGCATGATGCTTCCTTAACCATTTCACTGTGGATGATGGAACAGTTCCATCAGTGCTAATCACTGCTCTCTTTACATATGACATAGCATTGCTGATGCATAGAATTTGGTACAAAACAACTCGTACACAAAGGGGAAGGTTAAGAATATACTAATGTTTAGTTAAAATAACTCAGCAAAGAGGGTCTGTGAGCTTGTTAGTACTTCAACAGTGAAAGAGCTAAAATCAATTTACAAGAATTTTTCAATTCTTATCCCAGCTTCTCACCAAATTGTGCTTTCATATACATCTCAATTCAACTAATATCCTCTGTTCCATCCATTTCACAATTATATAGAAGCTATGTATAAATATCTAACTACAGCACAGGATTTCCTTTTGCTATGTAGATTACATTATATTTTCTCCTCCTGTATAGTTACATATTATACCGAAGAACATTGTTCCTGGATTGATACCCATATCCCAAAACAGCTACCATTTTAACACTTGAATGAAACTTGGATATACATTCCTCAAAGTATCACTAAATTTCAGTAAGAAAGTTTTTTCCTTGAATAATTAATTTTCAAATGGCATTACAACCTCATTCATGGCATAGATAGTGCACTATCTGGTGTAAGTAGAGTGGGAGTCTTCCACTGTTGAGTTTGAGTTACACATACCAAGCCTTCTGTTGCCACTATATTGCAAAACAAGCTGCATTGAATAATCAGGATTATCCATTTGCTATCTGATTTATTTCAGTGTACATAACATCGAGGATACAGGCAAAATACAAACAGAATTATCAAATTATTCTACTTTACATATAGAAAGTGATATAAACAGTGTATGTGGATGCGTTCCAAAGACCATTATTTTCCTTATAAGTGGTTTCTTGACTGATTTGAAGAGGAAGAATCTGTTGATTGTGCTCCTATCTGGGTCGCTGGTTGTAAGTCTCAGGATGTCATCAGCCTGTATTTAAAAATTCACGGCTAGGTGAATGTCCTGTAGTTTTTACGTTTTAATAATTTTATATCCTGTTTTATGGTGTGCTGTGTTTGACTGGAAATGATGGTCTACAGCTGACTTGTCAGTTTGTTTTATGTTCCTAATGGATTCCTTCAATCTTGTCAGAATATATATCAAATATTTGAAGGTGACAGTGTTAAAGACAGAAATAGAAAGTGAGTCAATTGATAACGCAGAACAACTCTTTAAATTTCTGGAACCTGTTTTGGAGGAAAGTTTTCATCGTTACCATCTGGACATCAACTGATCTTGGGTGATCAAAGCTAATACTTCTGTAGCCTGGTGGTGGTTCTAGGAGCTGGTACAACAGGCAGCTCTGTGAAATATCAAAATTGAATACTCTGTCCTTGTTCTTCCAGATGAAGATAATTCTAATGTTCTCAAGTTTCTAGAACCACCAGAACAGTCTACAGAAGGATCAACTTCAACCAAGATCTGTTGTCTGATTGATATTGGAGGAAGCATGTACTGGCAAATTTAAAAAGTGAGTTCTGTGTTATCGAATCATTTTCTACTTTTAATTTACAAACAAAGAGGTAGAACTGGAACTTAAAAATTCAATGCCACAGCTGGGATTTGAACGACAGACCTTCCGCTTACCAGACGGGTGCTCTACCATTGAACTACTGTGACAAACTGCCAGAATGGCAATGAATTCTCATATTTTTCCTGGTAAACCACAAAGGCAGTCTCACATCAGAGACAATTACCCCAATGGTGACTTACTATTGCAAGTACTTTATGTCCCAGGATTAAATAACCTTCAGATGGTAATTATTATTTATCTATGCCAACAAATTTACTGTTAGTGTTTTTAAACACACAAGCCATGTGTGGGCAATGTTTGAGAGGTAGAACTGGAACTTAAAAATTCAATACCACAGCTGGGATTTGAACCACAGACCTTCTGCTTACCAGGCGGGTGCTCTACCATTGAGCTACTGTGACAAACTGCCAGAATGGCATTGAATTCTCAAACCAGTTCGTATTTTTCCTGGTAAACCACAAAGGCAGTCTCACATCAGAGACAATTACCCCAATGGTGACTTACTATTGCAAATACTTTGTTCCACACACACATGGCTTGTGTGTTTAAAAACACTAACAGTAAGTCTGTTGGCATAAATAATAGTTACAAACAATGGCTAAGGAGGTGGTCCAGAAGTCAAAGCAGTCCTGGAGTTTGTCAACATTTGTTGAAGCTCTGAGCATATGAAACTAAATAAACATTTTGTTGATGGTGGTAGTTAGCAGAACATTTTAAATATGCAATTTATTTTTGCAGAGATGGGGAGGGGGGGTGCTAGCAGATGTTGACTTTTTCAAAGAACAGATGGGAGAAGAATTTATTAAAGTATATACCTAATTATCTAATTATTACAGTTATAATAAATTTTTGTAACAAACTTCACTTAACTTGTTGCATAATTATAATTCTTCAATACTAAGACAATGAGCTGAGGGTGCAATTGAATTGTGAAACTAGTTTAGTCCTGAGGAATTTATAATTACACAAGATAGGTAAAGCTTTCGTTTATAAGGCCAATCAATATTTGATTGTGTAACACACAAATTATGTGTGGGGAAACTTTGAACAGAGAATCAGAACTAAAAAATTCAATGCCATACCCAGGATTTAAACCACAGACCTTCCACTCTTAACAGAGCTATTCTGAACCCTCTGTTAGGTGTGCACCCAAGTAGAACACTGTTAGTCGCACGGGGCCTAGTAGGCCCTCACTCTATTTTTTATTTTATATATGGTGCTGTTTTTATTGTAGTGGGGCTTCGTGTTTGAGCGATGTGGCTCTTATTTCCCGCAGGGCGTGGTAACAGATGGAATGAATAATCACACGATGTTTCTTCACCACAATGTATTATTTTATTAACACTTTTTCTCTATTTTACATTTAAATAAATCCTCTTAGCACCGTTTTAGATTATTTAAGTCTTTCCACTTTTTCAAAAAGTGGAACAAAAGCTTGATGAAAGTCTGGTAAATGTTCTACAATGTTCACACGCTACCAAACACGTCCTATCACCTTGAACATTTTGGTGCTAGTCCCCATTCTTTTAGTTGCGAGTCTATCATTCCGACTGCCACGCGTACATCCGCGCATGCGTCCATCAAATAGTTCCCGTATTGTTAGGGAAGCGATCCCTAACCATTCTCCCTTTGCTATCAAGACTGAACACATATAATTCTAATATTTATACATATATATTAAAATTAAATATGGAAATATTTATGACGTCTTTAAACAAACTTAATTGTTCGTAACAATAAACATTAGTAACATGTTTTCGTCATTTAACCATCTCATACCAACATCAAAAAACAAATTACACTCCTAACAAATATTCACATAAACGATTTTCTTTCGGGGTCTTCTAATATTCTGTCTCATATACTTGTATTTCTTTTTTTGTTTTCCTTCATTCCCATGTTTAGCTTCATTTAGTTTAAATATACATGGTTATTATTAGTATTATCTTACTTGGGCAGAGATAAATAAAACGTAGTATGAGTACACTATATATTATAATTCAGACTATACTACATGGAAACAATAAATTGCGATGTTCAGGTACACAACTAGTGATTTGAAATGTACTGTCAACAACAATAATAACTTTGACAAGCATGTGGTGTTACCTACATCCTCTTTATGATCAGTTTCTGAATCCAAAGATCTCATTTTCAGTTTATCTTCAGAACTGAAATCATCTGATTCATACAAGTTGTCATATACGTGTAAAGCATCATCACAAATCGTTTGGATTTTGTAGATCATGCTGCTCTTTGTGAGAAGTAGTAACATCTACTTGCAATGACAAACCAATATTTACAACTAAGAGGGAAAACATATTAGTAATATGTAATGAGAGTAGGTAAGCAGAGTTTGACCTCTGCAACACATAACTGCAGATTAGTCATTCTTGCTCAAGAAATCAACAGATACGGTTGCTGCTCCACCAAACAGTCAAGTAAGATGTAACATTAATGTCCTAGTCAGGCAATTGGATAGGTGTGTTCGTTCAAAAACTAGAATGTTGAAATTAATGTAGGAGTCTCCCAGGCCACTGAGCTACCAAGAAAACATGCTGGTTCAACATTGCTGTATGTGGTCTCAAATTTGAGATTTCTTTTTTACTGAGAAAATGCGAGTCAGTTGGGGAATTTGTCACACCAGCATGTGTCATGTGAGTTCAGTAATTAGAGCAACTGCTCATAGAGCAGAAGATCTGTGGTTCTAATCTTGACTGTAGCATTGAATTTTTCAGTTTAGGTTCTACCTAAGTCAAGCTAACTACAAAATATTGTAATTGAAATACTTAAATTGTTTCACTGTCGATAGCTTCAGTTTTTATGTATTACATATGTAATCTATGAACATCTTGTTTTAATTTTCTGACTTTCATATTCTTTTCTATTGCATTTAAAATTGAATTGTGGTTCAACAGTATGTAACAGTATTTAGTTGTATAATCGCCACAATCACGTATGGTCAACCTTGATTTACAAACAAGCAATCAGGACTTGAGCATTACACTGCATAATCGTTGCATTAATATTCCAGATGTTCACTATCAAGAAATATTAAAAATGATCTACCACTGCAACCTGTTTAGTTCACGGGAGAGAGTACAGGGTATGCAGCATTGTAATATATTTGTCATTGTCAGTGTCTTCAGTTTGCTGTCTACTGAGATGCTGGCTAACCCATGAATGTATCTGATTGGTTCAGGTGTCTAAAGCATGGGAATTAGATGTGACTAAGTGATAAGTGTGAAACAGTATATATAATTCATCCCCAAATTAAATACGTTGTGAATTTGACTTATTTCATATTTGTAATTGACTTTGTATTACATCATTCAATTGTTGAGAATATTGCCTGTTTATCAATGTTATAATTATTGTTAACTACGATATTTTGATTGTGTAAAAAAAATTAGGGGTTATTTTAAATATGTTAAAAGGTTAAATTAAAATTGCTTTCTTAGCATTTTCGGGATTATAAAAGTATGCGGAAAATGTCATAGGACACTTCTAAATGCGCACATGTGCAGATGGATACTTGCGCATAACTCAAAAGATACAGCAAGATCGGTCCTTCTCTTCGCCGATGTTTACGAATGGGAGTGGTGATCCAAGAGTCAGCCTATTTGTGTGTCCTGCAGACGATAATTTATGCAACAAACTATCAAGCTCAGTTGCATGTTGGAAATATCGACTTGTGTAAACAGCACTGATACATGATGTGGGATTAGAAATATTCTGCTCTCCTAATGCACTCCATTTTTTTCATGACTGTACCATTTAGTAGTGGTAATCTTGTCCCTCAATCAGAATTATCGCAAAATGGCCTCTTACAGAGAAAAAAAAAATGAAAATTTCTTACAAACACTTCTTGCCTGCCTCTTTCTGTGGGGATCCTCTCCTGTGAAGACTCAGGCTGAGCACTATGGTATATACAGCTGTTACAATGTTAAATATATTTCTGGATCTTCCCCCATCAAATTTATCATTTCTTGGCACCATTGCACATGTGCTTGTTTCTGCTCATTTGTGAGGTGACGAGGTACTGGACTCCAGACGTGAAGATCTTATTTAACCATTATGGACAGAATTTTGTTACATATGCTGCTCTTCCTCTATTTATTAAACCAATTTTCATATCTCTTTAGCAGGCATCGCAATCAAAGCAGTTTGAGTGGCTGTGACTTTGTGATGGCAATGGACTGGCCATCCATTCAAAGCCTAATGTTGCGAGTTCAAATCCCAGCAACTGAAGTCAAATGTGCCTGTGATAAAGCATGGGGAGAAGCCAGGTAAAATAATTGGTGTAATGGCATACTTGGAAGCTGACAAGTTTACATTTGACTAAGGGTGCAACGATTTTGCTTGTTCTTCAAAAAAAAGTTTTATTGTAAAAATTAAATTTATACAACATAAAACAGCCGTAAATACTTAAATTTTATCAACCAGACATCAACAGATCTTGAGTGAAGTTGATCCTTCTGTAGACTGTTCTGGTGATGGTTCTAGAAGTTTGAGAACATGAGGATAATCATTTGGAAGAGATAGATTTGGATAAGCAAGGCTCAAACAAATAATTCAAGCTTTTATGTTGATGAACCTGTAAAAAATGTGTTCCGCATATTTTAAGTCGATTTTGAGGTTCATGAATGTATTTTAGAAGAATATATTGAGAGATTGTAGAAACAAACTGACTTTGTTAGTATTTTATTATACCCACTTTCACTAAGAAAATAAAATTATGCAGCATGTCACAAGTAAAGTGCAAGTTAGCATCTTTGGCAGATTCAAATCAATATGAATCTGGTAGGTCTTTCCATGCAGCAAAATTTTGATCTAATTCCACTTCTAAGAGGATTGGATCCAAAGATTCGTTCAATATTAATACCTATGGAAACCTACTAATGTATTCAACATAACGACAATGCATTCTTCTGACCTGAAGACATGGGCAATCGCATGCGATAGTGGCAATATGTAGTTTGTTTTGCTGTTAGCAGATATTCTGCAGCAATTCATGTTTTTCACTCATAAATTAATACAGAGCAGGTGCTTTGTTGTACTATACTGTGCACTATGATGTCAACCAAACAAAAAAAAATGGTTTCTATACGTTAAAAGAAAAATGAAGTGCTTAAATGACTTGAGGAGGAAAATGCTACAAAACTGAATTTTGTAGTGTTCTGGGAAAAATATGAATCAGTGGCATTGAATTTTTCAGTTCCGATTCTTCAACTTCCCACTTCTACCACTATCGTGGTGTAAGGGGATTACCTTGGGTCCATTTTCTAAACTCAATTCTATCATTTGCCAGTCTGTTGAACTGGTCCCAAGTCTTTCCTTTATTAGCCACCACTCCTTTAATCCCTTCCCAGGTTATCCTTGCTCTTGCTTCTAAAAATTGGCGTACCTTCCAATCTGTACCCATCCGTTTTACATGTCCATACCATGCAAGTTGTCTTCTATCCTCTTACTTATGGATAGTACTTGAAGTTCGTCTCACATTCTTTCATTCTTCCTTACTATTCTTCACTTCATGGCATAAGCAATCAAGTGCCTGTTCTGTGCTATTCTTCTTGAGCTTTATTTGCATTGCATTTACCATGCTTAACTAATTTTCTCCAACTGTCCAGCTTTCACTTCCGTAATTATTGCTTGTATAATTTTTATCTACTTCTTCATTCCCAAAAATGTGCTTGCTTAAGGATAGGCATTTGTGAAAAAAGGCTTAAAATTTCAAATATTTCCAAAAATGGATTTTTGTTTTATCAAATAGTATAAATCTTCTGCTTTATTTTGATATGCTTTTTATAGCCTTATGACCATTTTAACTATTTCACGTGGCCGTCTGATTGCCTATAAGTGGTCATGTCCATTTAAATCAATACACTACCATTATCCTTGCTATGACTTCAAACTTAGTTTTTCCAAGCTTTTATTTTTAGCACTGTTTGCTCTTTAAAATGCTCCACATGATGCAATTTGCAGTACTTATGCATGAAATTTGGTGCACCTGCTTAGAAATAGAGATAATTTCTTCATAATGTGAATAACTGCTGAGTAATTAAATATTAAAGTTTACATTTCAAAATTTAAATGAAAAAAATGATTTTAAACTTTAAAATTTATTTTTATCCAAACTAATAACAAGATTAAGAAATTCTCATCAATTTAACATTCTATTACAGAACATAACTGAAAATTATTAAGTTTTTCAAATCAAAATTGCATAATGGGGGAACCATTTATACAAATACTAAAAAAAATGTAATAAAATATTATGTTAGGAACTAATCTGACTAAGTGTATGAAATTTAGCACAGTTACTCCTCACTATACAGTGATTGTTGTGTTAAAATTTCAAATCAATCCAATCAAAACTAGATTTTCAAAATTTCACAGATGGGTATCCTTAATGCATAATGTGCTTTGGTAGCTTCCTCTACACGCTTTATTTCTTCCTGTTTTACCCATTTGGTGTATCACAGTTCCCAGATACTCATAACTTTCAATTTGCTCTGCCTTCCGTACTTTTCTATCTTAATCTCTGTATGTGTTCTTCCTTCCTGGCTATCATTACTTTACTCTTATTAAACTTTTTCATCCCTCTTTCCTGCAGTGTTTCTATCGATTCTATTATAGCTTGTAACTTTCTGAATTTATCAGTATATCAGCATAAACTAGGGCCTGGCAATATATAGATCTTGAAGTCCACATTCCCACTACTGACTTGTTCTCATTTTACAAGTTTTCATTACTTCGTCCATGAATATTATAAATATAATGCAGCTCCGACTTTACCTCTGTGAATTTTGTTTGGATTATCCAGAATTTCAGATTTGCAGGGTTCTACTGTATTAACAGGCTAAATTCAACATTTTCATGCCAAATGTTGATTAGTGTGGACCTGCTGAATGTATTTTTCTATTGTAGAATCGCATAGCGTTTCTGCGTTCTTATTTCAGTTGTGCAAAGAGGTTTATATGCAAAGGTGCTTTGGTATAAATATGTAAAATAAGAACAAATTACAAACTAAAAGCTTCACTTATCTACTATTGCAAGTTCTTCCAATGCAAATTCTAGTTTCAAGTTGCATCCAAGTTATTTTCAAAGCTATCCAAACAAGTTAAGATAGTTACAGCTTGTCCAAAACGTCCTGGCGTTCCCCCACTCCTGAATCAAAGATGCGTAATAGCACTGATCAGTCCACTTGCATAAAAGAGAAGTGGGGGCCAGTCTTCCAACTGTCGTGAGAGTGAAAAATTCATGCTTTGTATATGTAGCTGCCTCCAAGTTCTGATAACCTTCTAGTCACTTGCTCCCCCCACCACTCACCATTTCTCCACATTTCTCCTCACTCACGCATACAGAGTATCACAACGTTTTAGGCAAACTGTACTGACGCTCAACTTAAAAGTTCTATTTGTCGCCAACTGCTGAAAACTTCCAATATTAATAAGATAAGTGAAGCTTTTAGTTTCTAATTTATTTTAGATTCTGTTGCTTCACTGTTAATAGCTTCAATTTTCCTTGATTTAATGTAAAATAAACATGAAAATAATTGCTAGTGGGTAGAGGCTGTAAACCCTCAAATTTTTGAGAGGTAGAACTGGAACATTGCCCACACACAGCTTGTATGTTCATAAACACCAACAGTAAGTTTGTTGGCATAAATAAATAATAATTACCTCAAATTTTTGTTTTAATTGCAGATGTTGGCTAGAGATTTCTTAGACAACTACATATTTTTGGCTGTGGGACGTGTTGGATCCACATCAGAAAACATTACGCAGAAGGTGGTGTGGGTGGAAGAGCACGATAAACGCTCATTCCTTCTGGATCTGCTCAATGCTGCCGAACTACATGAACCAAGTAATATGACCCTATAATAACTTAGTTGCACTTAAGCTCTGCTGTCTTAGTTACAGTAAATAACTATTGTATGTGGGTAGCTTAGTGATTTTGTATGTGACTCTCCTACTTAGTATCCGGAAATGGAATGGTGATTGACTTAGGCCTTAATCTCGGGCTGGCTCATGTGAAGTGTGTTGTTGTTAGCTAATGTTGGATTTCTGACAATGAAGTCATTAATCCTCTTGCTCTCCAATATTTTTCACTGATGGATGGGGCACTAGAAGTGGCTGGGCATATTTGAAGGTGGTCTCGGTCCATTTCCTCTTGCAGATCACATAGAGGACAGAGTGGTGAAGAATATATCCCAATTCTGTTTAAATGTTTTGCCAGACAATCATGTCCTGTAATCAACCTGAAGGTTGCAACTGCTGTTTTTCGAGGATACTCAGGAATCACTGTTTGAATGTTTGGTAGTTCCCATCTTTTATTCTTTGATTTTTCATAGTAATATTTTGCAATAATTTTTTTGAATTCAGAGTTGACTAATCTTTTAGCTGCATAAAATGGTAAATTAACTATAGATTTTTGTACACCGCTGGTACCCTTTTTTGCAAGAAAATCAGCTTTCTCATTACCACTCAGTCCACAGTGAGCCGGTATCCATTGGAAGACTAGGTGTTTTTGAAGTGCTGTTAGATGGCTAAGCATCTTCCAACATTCTATAATAGTTTGGTTTTTTGGTGACAACTTGGAAGTAATTGCTATAATTGCTGCCCTGGAATCTGAGAGAATAACTGCTTGCTGAAAATGTGAAATTCTGTACAAAAGATTTTGTAGGGCCATTCGAATTGCTTCAATTTCTCTATCAAAGTTAGTAGTTCCATAACTTAAAGATTTGTAATAGGAAAAGAGGTGACATGTGACTCCAGCACCTGCTCCATCTTGGTTTATCAATGATCCATCAGTATAAATATGGAGCCACTCATGTTCTGGAAATCTAGTATGGATTGTCTCTAATGCCAATAATTTTAGAACACTAGTTGGAGTATCACTTTTTTTAACTTCTTCTGTCAGGTGTAAATAATATGTGATGTCTAATGTATGTGTTGGATTGACTTTAGATATGAAGTTTTCCTTTGAATTAGGAAGGTGTACATCCTTCTTGATGTCTTGAATTTTGGAAAGAAAGCTCTCCTGAGTCTTTAGTGTTTGTGTAAAATTTCTCTTGTGCCATGTATTGAATGGGAGTCTGATCAACTTTTCGTGTTGAATAAGAGCCGCTTTTTCTATTTCATATTCAATGGGATATTGGTTGGTTAGTATTTCCATAGCTGCTATTGGTGTGGTTTTGATAGCACCTGTAATTAATCTCAGACTTTGGTTTTGAAAGATTTGAATTTTTTTTGTGTTTGCTGTTACAAGAACTTCGCTGCAGTAAGTAAACAATGGTTTTATATATATGTTATATGTTGTGTTAAGCGTTGCTCTGGAACATCCCCATTCACATGGGTCTAAAATGGTTCATAGTCTATGGTAAAAACTTCAGGTACTCTAGTTCTATTGCCATCATTTTCTATCAGAAGTAATAGACAACTGCTGGGTGCCTTTAGCTAATGAATTGTTTGGACCTACTTTGTTTGCATTACTTTCCAAACAAAAGCTGAGGATTTCAGTTAATTCTAATTTTCAGTTGCAAAGAAGAAAAGCTATTCAGGTAAAGCTGAGTTAACTTCAGCTGTACTGCATAAATAATTTGTGTATAAATACTGTATAAAGCAAACTTTCAATTGTGAAAGACTGTGAAAAATTAAAATAAAAATTGTGTACAGATGGATTCAATTTCTAGTGTTAATAAACATTACCAATTTGTAGTGATGAAAATTATGCTGTATCATCTTGCATTTTAGTAACAATAGGATAGTATGTACCTCTAATTGCATACACTTTCTGTGGCTGTGTGTTTTTGTTAGAAGATTTCTGTTGAAGGAAATCTTACAGCAAAGACATCCCTGATAATCAAGGATAAATAATCACGTTTCAGCTCCAGAATCTTTAACCTTGGTGTTTGTGGAGACTAAAAAAGGAGCAGATTCCTTGGAAGAATTTCTTCACAATGAAGGGTATCCAGTTACGTCAATACATGGAGATCGTAGTCAAAGGGAACGTGAGGAAGCTCTCCGCCGGTTCCGTTCTGGATCTACTCCAATCCTTGTGGCTACAGCAGTAAGTAGTAATAGCATTTGTCGATAGCTTTTTCTTATAAATGTACATCAGAAGGTAGAGGATGAAATCAGAAGATACAGGTTAGTTTTCCTCAATGTGCTATATGCCATTCAAAATAGAGGGAGGAAAATTGGCTTAATTTCAAAACTCTTCATGTTCAATTGATTTCTTGTTATCGAGAACTGAATATAATTTCAGGCAATATCACCACAGTATATCTCGGTATCATAATCGATGGAACATTGTACAAGCATTAATGCTGGGAATTCTTTGTTTTCCAAAAAATTGGAAGTGCTAATGTGGCAAATGCAAAAACATGTTAATGAAAACTTTACATTAGATGTGAATTTGGAAGAAAATTATCTTTCATTGAATTCTTCCTGGATTACTGATTAATATTGGTCAAAAGGCTTCTCATATAGCATAATATTGAGAGACTGAAGACTCCTGAAAGGGAGAATGAGGCAGTAAGAACCTGTTTGGAGATAACAAATTGTTTAAATGTTGGAAAATGTAAACAGTTACAACACATTAAAGGCTAGCTCTATTTGTACAATGTACTTATAAGCTTTCCTACAGCTGTCCTAATAAACTTTTCTGGCTGATAAACACTTTTTTTTGTGCAATCATGCAGTTTTCTATGGACAGCAACTCTATAGGACAATCTGAGTGTTAACTTTACCATTCCGAGTTCGACAGAAATGCCCATTGGGGAATTTGCCATCATTTTAGAGTAAAATGGCATGTACAAAGAATGGATGGACATATACCTAAGAAAATGATGACAGGGGTGATGCTTCGAAAAAGACCAATAGGTAAACCTAGGAAAAAGTGGATGGATTCAGTGAAAGAGGATAGTTATCAGCTTCTAAAATTCAAAAATTAACAAAGTCCTGAGTAGAAATGATTGGAGTAGAGATTAAGACAGAGTAGTAAGCTGGTTTGGGTCTTTTTTTTTCCCATATATAGTGTCCACATTATATATTTGTTGAATTTAGTGGCCGGTGTGCCCTTTTTCTTTTTCCTTTGTAGGGGAATGTGTGGAATGGTAACACTGATTGCCAAGGTAAAATTCAGCATGTTTGTCACATGGTGGGCCTTCTTTATGAGCGAAAGTGTTGGTAGTTCATTTTTGTGATGACAAAGCATAGTAAGTGGTTCAAAGGTGGTCTGGAGGCCCAGAAAGTGACAAAAGCAAACATGTAGAGGATGTTTTAGGTGTATTATTTAATGAGGGTAATTCAGGTCGTGGGAAAGTGCTGCAAGCAATGGAAAAAGTCCTGTATGTAACACGATTAAGTTTCCAAGATATTGACAATATGAGATTAGCAAAGGCAAAAGTTTTTATATATATATATATATATATATACATTTGCAAAATTACAATCTGTTCAATAGTTGAACAATAAGTAACAATGATAACATATTACTTTTACAAACTATGGCCCATTGGCCATAAATTTGCTTATAATTTGGGTGCAAATCTGTACTGCAATTCCAACACTTGGTTTCTCTGTAGTGAAAAAGGAATTTAAACCATAAAGGTGAGTCGATTAATAACACTACACAACACTTATAATTTACCGGAACATGTTTTGAAGGCTTGACTTTCCTTCATTATCAACCGAACATTGACTGTTTCTCCCTGGTGTGGATGGCGATGTTTTCTCTGAGGTTTCCTCTGGTGGTGGTTCAAGGAACTTTCTGAAGATATCTTTCTCGGGGATGTCGAAATTGAATACTCTGTTTTTATTTTTCAAAATGAAGATTTGTTCCCACGTGGACAGCTCTTGCTTTCCTGTTACGTGATTGAGGAGCTTCAGTTCTAGCTTTTTGTTGTGGTTTTCTGTCCAAAAGTGAGTGGCAACTGCTGATTTACATGTTCTGGTAAATTATAACGGTTTTCAAACTTCCAAGAAAGAAGATAGTGAAAAAGGAAACTAATTCCTAAATACATTTTCCTGGGCTCTCATTGGCTGCAACACTTTCGATGCAAAAGACTCAAATTTAATGATCTTACATGAAGGAACTGTAGTAATTAGCATGTCAAACTTGAATAAATAGGTAATTTATTACAGATATTCTGTTTATTGAACATTCCTGTATATAAACAGAAAAAGATGCGAGATGGCATGTACAACTTCATTTTCTAGAGAATCTTTTATGACTTTGAGAAATTTTTATTATCTGAAAAGTATCCTTTGCTTTTTATTTAGAAACAAGTTATTAAAAGTAGTTGTGTAGAAAGTTTCATAAATTTCAAATTCTTGCGTTTTGAACTTTATGGGTTTTTAAACAGTGAGTTTTAGTAATGTACCTCTAAAGAAAAGTTAAAATTGTTTTGCAGGTGGCTGCACGTGGTTTAGATATACCACATGTGAAACATGTGATTAATTTTGATCTGCCATCTGATGTTGAAGAATATGTGCATCGTATTGGACGAACAGGGCGTATGGGTAATCTAGGTAAGTTGCTTCTTCATTCTGAAAGCTGTGACGCAGAACATTGTTTCATTTATATTATCTTTCTTAGAAATTAAAATTTCTTCTGACACAACTTCATCATTTTACAGGCTTAGCAACCTCATTCTTCAATGACAAAAACCGCAATTTGGTTCGTGACCTAGTGGAACTAATTTCTGAAACTAAGCAGGAACTGCCGCCATGGCTTGAATCAATGGCTTCAGACCAGAGGATGCCAACCAACAACCGTCGCAGTGGCGGTTCTGGAAAGAGGTATTCATTTCATCTACTTAGTTTTAATATATTAAATGTGCTTAAACATTTCTTCATACTCAATATCTTGCAGTTTGTAATGTTCTAAAGTTGTGTGATGTCCATGAATAAACTAAACTACCTGTTTCAATCTGACATTTGTTTATAGTTATGTTATCAGTATTTTTGACCTAATAGCAAGTAGTATTTCATATGGTTAGGATATCTTCTTGTTTTACAACAGAAGTGGCAGTTGCAACACATTTCATACATACCTCAGCTTCAGAAATTATCAATATTTTGTTTTTCGTAGATTCAGCGGTGGGTTTGGTGCAAGAGATTACAGACAACAGAGTGGTGGTCGTTCTGGATCATCAGGGGGAAGTGGAGGAAGGAATCAAGGTGGATATGGTGGCTATGGCAACAGTGGTGGCGGAGGACATTCAGGTAACAGCAAATCTGTTAAAGTTTGAGAAGTGAAAGTGGTATGCCTGAGATACATTAGTATAATTGCCAACTGTTGGCTATTTTTGCCTGAGCATAGGTCATATTTGGCTCTGTGTCAGATTTAAAATATTGCAGATTTTCACCACAGAATGACAATTGTAATTGCATTTTTTATAATTGTATGTCCTTGCCGAGTTAAAATTGCAGATGGAATGCACAGCAATAATAGTTCTACAGTGTTAGATATGCCAGAGCTTGTGTACTTATCCTTCGTCACTGTAATGGTCCCCCTTCAGTGGCTCGAGACAAAATGCATGGTGTCTGGACTTCATCTTGTAGGATTTAAAATTTTATACTAGCACCAATAACTTTTAGTGATAATCATTAGTAAATGGGCTCAAGCATTCACTAATGAATGGCATGGGTTGTAAAGTTACCTTCTGCATTTAAATTATTTATTCATGTTCTATGATGGTGGGATATGTCTTGCAACTTGTCCATGGCAGGAATGGGAACAGGAAAAAGTAACTGTCTTCTAATATGCAATCACTATTAGCATCCACAATATTACAGCCATGGAAGAAGGAAGGAAATCCAGTAAATTCTATTTTAGCCTTAAAAGAAACATATTTCCCAATGGGAAACCTTATGAGGTGGGTTCAAAAAGAAACCAAACTTTTGAGATAGCGTGCCAACCAGCAGAGAGAGAGCACTGCAGCTACTGAGCACACCTAGCGGCAGGTTCAGAGGACAAACTGCCATTTGTCGCATTTGGTTCGGACAGTTGGCAGCGTACCACAGCTGCTGAAGTAAGCACATGTACTGCCTGCTTGTCAGATTAGTGACAAAATAACAATGAAGGAGCTTGAATGTGTGGGTGGGTGTGTGCATGTTAGCCAAGCATGAAGCGAAGATACAGTTGTGGCAAAGGGTCACCTCATCCAAAAGAATGCATGCATGAGTCTGTCAAAGATAAGGTGAAGTTGGTTGCATTTTTTTACTACAAAGGCATTATCCATCATGAATTTGTGCCACGTGGTCAGATGGCAAACAAGGTACAATGTACATGAGGGATGCTGTGTGCAGGAAGAATTGTGGGAAAACCAGAATTGGATGTTGCATCATAATGCGGCAGCTCACGCGTCACTCCTTGTCTGCAGCTACCTAGCAAAACATCACATTCCCATTGTGCCCCATCCATCGTATTCCTGTTTCCCAATCGAAAAACACATTGAAAAGATGTTTCCAAAACATAGAGGAGATTCAGGACAATGCAACGAGACTTGTGTGCAATCCCACAAAATGTGTTCCAGGAAGCAATCCAAAAATGAAAGAAATGATGGGAATGGTGTATTGCCAGCAGAGGAGACTATTTTGAAGGTGACAATGCTTAAAATGTTGTACAATAAGCAACAAAGCTGATAAAGAAAAGTTTGGTTTCTTTTAGTACACACCTCGTGTAATACCTCAAGGCATGTTAAGTCTTAACAACACTATAGGAAAGCTGGCTGATACGTCATGACCTTACAGCAGCCTTTCATGTTTCTCTCATGCTGCTCCATTACTGTTTTATTTTTTCACAGACTCTTAATAGAAAAATCTATATTGTAAGTGCCACTGACCTGTAATGGCATGTAATACGTCCTCTGATTGGTAATCAGAGCAGAGGATATGGTCAGTGAATTCATTTTGATAATTCTGTCAGGTCAGTGAGACCTGTAAACCGACAGGTGTGGTACTCCAGACATTCTGAGGGTTGAGAGTGCAATGTAACCACCAAAATAAAAATATGGCACTCTAAAAAGTGGTTACTATTTCTGCTGTTGTTCTCTTCAGTAATATTGGATAGTGAGAGGATTAATGACTTCATTGTCAGAAATCCAGCATTAGCGAACATACTATAAATGCACAATGACCTGTGTTTTTCTCAATGGAAAAAGGCATCTCGTGTTTGAATACATATAGTACTCGTATAAACAGTTTTGCTAATTTATACACACTCCTGTAAATTTGGAACATGCTCTTGTACAAAAAGTAGCGAGAATTCATCTCTCTTGCTATATTGGCATCTTAAAGGGGAACTAAACACAAAAATCATGTTTCTTTAAAAGTGAAGGATATGACTTTTAAAATGCAGTGATAAGGTTATTCTTTTACTGCACGATACTGTTATCGCTGTGCAAGTGAAATAAACACAGCATATGTCATCAACTCCATGCACATGCTGCAGGCACGTGAAATTGCACCATTTGCTTACTGCTACTTGTGCACTAATACGTTTACATAAATTGTTCTTATTGGTATATAAATTCAAGAGTAGTGTACTTTATGGTGGTTTTTTGGTGATGGCATTGCTGATATGGGTGGAATTTTACCCAGGAAGTGTTTTTGCATGGTCCCAGTACTCGTGCATGTTCTTTCCATTTTAAGGACAGAAATTATGAACAGGCAGTTGTTTAAAAAAACAGCTTATGAGGGATGAAAATTCAATACCACAGCTGAGATTTGAACCACAGACCCTCTGCTTACTAGGCAGGTACTCTGATCATTAAGCTACTGTGACAACCTGCCAGAATGACATTGAATTCTCAAACCAGTTCGTATTTCTCCCGGTAAACCACAAAGGCAGTCTCACATCAGGGACAATTACCCCAATGGTGACTTACTATTGCAAGTACTTTGTCCTGGGATTAAATAACCTTCACATGGTAATTATTATTTATTTATGGCAACAAACTTACTGTTGGTGGTTTTTAAACACACAAGCCTGTGTGTCTGTGGTTACTTACCAACCTTTCTCCTAGCCTATTATTCTTGGTTTGGTCAAGCTTCGGCAGAAACAGCCTCTTGCAGTATCTGGCCATTCTGTTCCTTCCCATATTCCTGTTTTTGTGAATGATCATCATTTTTGCTATTTTTACCCTTTCTATCTATAATATAATGTTGATTGCTATGCAAAATGTACTGCTCCAGGGAAAACAATATATTTTATTTACATCAGTTAGAAGTTAAATCACCTGAAGGTAATAAATTGAATGATCAATATGGGAAAACAGTAGTTCCAGGAATGATAAATCAAGATTCAACTGCATAGAAATATCAGAAATTTGTAACTGCCTGGGTTGCAATTAAATTGCACTAAATTTAACTTTTAATTTCAATTTAATTAAATGGACAGTAAAAACCGGAAACATAGGATATTTCAGGTATATTATGTGCAAACAGGCCAAAAATTTTGGTAACTGAATAGTTATGGACATCAGGAAATCGAATCAGTCCCACTCCAGTATTTCTTAAAGACATCCCAAATGCCAGAAAACTTCTTTGGAAAATGTCATTAGGAAGCAGACTTGGAGATAACTTATTAGTTTTGGAGATAAACATGTTGAGCTTGCACTAACTTCTTCCAGACGTGGTGTTTGAGCTTTGTTTTGGGAACACTTTCCAGAACTCTCCAACCATTCACACTGTTAAAACAAACTACAGTAATATAAAACATGATGAAAAAGTATTCAGAACAGTGGAGAATGCCATTAAAATCTATCAAACTATGATGATGAGGTTAGAAGAGCGAAGCATGTCATTAAAATCTATAAAACTTATTTTTGTCAAAATTTAAAAATACTAAAATAAGAACAAATCGGAAATTACTCATAAAAGCTTCACAAGAAGATCTTGCAATATTACTAAGATAAGTGAGGCTTTTAGTTTCTAATGTATTTTAGATTCTGTTGCTTCACTGTTAATAACTTCTATTTTTCCTTAATTTAAAAATACTATTTATTTATGCCAACAAACTTAACTGTTGGTGGTTTTTAAAACACACAAACTGTGTGTGGTCAATGAGAGGTAGAACTTACCAACATTATGTTTGTTGGCCTAAATAAATAATTACCATCTGAAAGTTATTTAATCCCAGGACATAAATTACTTAAGTCACCATTGGGGTAATTGTCTCTGCAAGACTGCCTTTGTGGTTTACCAGGAGAATTACAATTTGGTTGGAGAATTCAATATCATTCTGACAGGTCCTCACAGTAGCTTAATGGTTGGAGCACCTGCCTGGTAAGCGGAGGGTCTGTGGTTCAAATTCCAGCTGTGGCATTGAATTTTTCAGTTCCAATTGTACCTCTCAAATTTCAAAATAAGCTTTTCTCCATTTTAAAAGTAAAGTAAGTGGAGCAAAAAGCGTTTTTAAATGTTTACAAACGATTTTTCTAGATTTTAAACCATGCTAAATTCTAAATTGCAGTCATTGTGCTCATTTAATGTGTAATCTGTTGAGATAAAATAATTTGCCTCCTTTGCAGGTTTTTACAGCGGAAGCAGCGGAGGAAGTGGATATGGAGGCTCGTACTCGAGTGGAAATGGTGGAGGTCCGGATTGGTGGGGCAGCTAAATGTTCCTTCTACATTTTGGCACATGTTTCACCTTACCACCAGCCTGGATCTTTTCATGCCAAGTTAAATCCTGATTAAACAACCTACTTCCATGATTCATGTGCTCTCCTAAATGTATCAGAAACAAAATGATTAAGTCATAAAATTGTAAGTGCATTAAGTTGGCCAGTTGGTGGATTTTTTGGACGTATTTTCCCTGAAATCAATGGTGTGAAGAACATAAGAGGTTAAGGATACCTGTTTTTCCTCTCTGTCTCAAGTTGCTAAACATGCATGATGTGTATTCATTTATACAGTGTCCTACTTAAGTTGTTTTAATGTTTTGCTGCACTTAAAACTCGGAAACATCAGCACATTAGTTGCAAATTATAAGTTTAATACAGAATACTACACACACCATTTAAAGCTAAAATACTGAAAATTTATATGCTGAAGAAAGTTTTCTCTCAGTTGAGATATTACAGCATAAGGACTTTTTCTATTGTCATAGATAACTCTACTTTCTTCTTTTTTTATGTGAAACTAAAGAAGCTTGTTGTACAAAGTTTTAAGCATTAGCAGCAGCAGCAGCCCCTGCCTGCCATGTGACCTATGTTAATAGAGGAAATAAGTTCGACAGTGTGTAGCAAAGAGAGATGATTGCTTGTTGAGATTTCTCTTAACTGAGAATAATAAATATGCAAAGAAAATAAAACACCAATATTTGATTGCAGCCACATGCAATGTTTGTAAGAATATTTTCAAGTATAGCTAAATGGACAAGAGATGCCAGTGATGTTCTGCATGTGCGTAAAGTGCTAAACATGCTACCAAAAACTGAGGTAACATGAGCTGTCATGCTAATGTGACCTGATACATTGTGCAGCTGTTCATGTTTTTCTAGTAACTATGCATCCTATAGACAAGGAAAGTAACCTGAATATTATGTTCAGTAAGAAAACTATTACATTTAATACTCGTAAAAAGGTAACTATGAAAGTTTGGGGTACGCATGTTGCGTGAGTGTATTGTAATAAATACCCAAAAATTGTGTTCATTCTTGGATTGAAAGATGGACCGAAAGCTTTAACAAACATTTCCTATTTATATATAACGGTATTATTTAAGTGCAATACTAAAGAGCTCCAAGACATATTTTTGTTTTTCTTTTTTACTTTTTTTTAATTAAGGTAGTGAATTGGTCTCCTTTGCATTAGGAGACGATTCAAACTTGTTCTTGTACAAAACTTACGGGTGGCCATGCTTGTGTGTTAAAATAAGTGGCTGAGCACGTGGATAAAACTAAATGGTAGTCTGTCCATGTTCCAGAATGAAAGTAAGTTTTAATTTCTATTTTCTGAAACATTCACTGTAGCACATAAAGGTGCTTTGTTACTTTATATGTTACAATTATGAAAGCTGTGTGCATGCTGGTGTTTCTTAATTGATAACTACTTTTATTAAAGTCTGTTAGTGAAAGTCACCACAAGGAAGACCAATAACTAGATAGCATCACGGAACACACAATTGCATTTTTAATTATTAAATTATTTCTGGGTGAATGCCTTATGTCTTTCGGGTTTTCTTAGAAACCAAGCTCTGGCGTTTTTAAATATATGAAACTTATCCAAATGTTAACATAGAAAAAACATATTTAGATTGTCTTATAAAAGAAGATATATATTTATCTAATTAGAGAAAGCTAAAGATGAATACAGTTCTGAAAATGAGGTGTAAGATGTATAGCTTAAAATTGTTTTTTCAGAGTTAGAACAAATAAGATTAATATGGCAGGATGCATTGCTAAAAGGAGCAAGATCATTTAAATGCTGAGCCTCTCAAGTGGAAATAATGTCGGAAAACACGCCAGTACCCCAAGCAAAAATTTCATGCAGAACAAAATGAGAAATTTGGAAGGTGATGGGCAATCAGGGGGCTGTTGCACACTTCTGTGGAAGAGTTAACGAAAAATATGTATTGTCTCAATTATTATGTTCACTTGATGTTGATTGTAAACTGAAAAGAAAGTAAAAAACGGAAAACAGACTAAAGCAAAACAAAAATAATTACTTCGTGCATTAGTTATTTTTTAATATTTACATAATTAACGAAATAGTTTTAAATTAATGAAATTGTATCCAAAATGCTAGATTTAGAAGACATTGTACAAGATTTGGTTATGACCAACTTTGAAGAAACAATTACTTTGGTTAATTGGGTCTTTCTTTTGTGATGGTTGATGTGCTTGTTTCATTTCATCAGAAGTAAATGCAGATTTTTCCATTGGTAAATATTCATGCCTTCGCAGTATGTAAACACTTGGTGTCATTTCAGATTGATAAATTATAAATTGATTAATGTTGGATTCTGTAAATGGCACATAATACAGAACCAAATGACATACAAGATAGTGCATTAGTAGTTCCCATTTAAATGGAAATAAATTACTATGGAGTGAAGGAAAAAAGGCAATCTCCTTAAGTGGTGCAGAAATAGACCTTATGATTCTTATCCACACTTCTAAGTGCCCTAATAGTGAGAGAAACAGAAGGCCATTTTTTTGTTGCTCTTGAAACAAAGTACATTGTGGGTTTTTTTAGTGTGTTTAATTACTTTTAATAAGAATGAATTCACGCACAAACTACTCCTTGCATGTCACTTTTGCTACAAATGCACATTTTTATAGCGCAGAAACACTGTGGGGCCCCCTTTTTTTTTCAAAGACCTATTTTACATTGTTCTGCAAGAAATACACATACATGTATATATTCATAATACACTTGATTGACCCAATTTGCTAAATGTAATTGCTTTTTTGCATTAAAATGTATTATTTCCAAATATCTGAACCTACCTCTTTGTAACATTTTGAGCAGCTACTGAATTCAAAGAGCCAGTAGTAGAGATTGGTAAAGGTTGAAAGGTATAATTTTAGAGCTTGAAGCATTTCATTAATTTATGCTGTAGAATGAATGGCTCGAATTTGATTTTGTGAAATTTGAACAAGTAAGGTTTAGGGATGTGGACTACCCAGTCTCTCATTTTCTCTCTCTCATCCTCCATTTGGTATAGTTGCAGGGGTGCAAGTATCTGCTGAAGTGCAAGTGATTTTTGAACATAGGGCAAACTAAAGGTATCACTATAATTAGTCGTCCTTGCCTTTTCTACGTCTGAGAGAATTTGAGCACATCCCTAATGCTTAAAGGAAATGCTATGAAAGCAACGAACTTTGCTTGTAAATTTTTCATGGTTTTTCATGATGCTCATTCATTCTGAGCAAGGTTTATTTCATAAATGTTCATCTATGTCCAGATTGAAACTTCCTAGAAAATGCTATCTTATTGTTGTGTTATGCTGACCAGGACACACAAAGTGTCTGTTAGGAATGGATAATAAAGCACTCACTATGTGAAAATTAAAATGGAGGAGAGATTTGTGCAGAATAATCATTTATGGTTGAGGCCTTCCTAATGAGTCACGTTATGTTTTGTAATTAATGTACCTTTTTGAAAATTTAACGTTTTACCTGTTACAAAGCTAAATCCATTCCTGTTTGTTATTTTGGAGCCATGTATGTGATTGTTCTGTGCATCCTGATAGAAGAATGTAAATTTGTTATTCTTTGTTCTTTAATGGGTTTGAAGTACCTGCTCATTTTTAATGCTCAAAGCAATATTAGATTTGGTTTTGCTTCAAAGCATCATGCCATTGCTTGGAATTACTTTCAGTGGAGCAGGCATTTAACTACAGTCATTAATTTTAAAATATGTAGCACAGCTATTTTGAAAGCATGTGTATAGGAAAGACCATGAAATATTGAAATCACAAACTTTCTTTTCACCTTAATTGGAATGTGTGCATAGAAGTTGAAATGTTTAGTGCAGACATTTGACATATTGAGATTACTCTGATAAGCAATTGTGAAGGCTTGTAAGGTGAAAGAAAAGCTTGGTAGCTGTGTAAATCCAGAAAGGTTTGATATTTTGGGAGTAATGTTTTTAAAAAGTTTGAATCTTAGAGAACAAGCATCCTAAGATGCTTTGTAGATTGATATTCTTTCTGTGTGGTTCTTTAATTGAGAAATTCATGGTTCTGCATCAGTCATGTTCAGTCTTGTGGATTTCCCCCGATGTCATTTCTACTTTTTGCCGTCCCTGTTTCCAAGGTTAGGTAAATTAGAATAACAGACACGTATATTGGCAGGTTCTCTGAGTAATTAGACATTTTATTCATTACAGACCTTTGAAGTTAACTGTTCCCATTTGCCACCTAAAGAAGTTCTCACTTCTAAGACTTCTGCCCACCTTAGTGTAAGACACTTTAATACTGCCAATGTAAGATAATTCACTGTTGACACGAAGGTTCATGTTATAGAAAATCTAAGTAAATAAAAGTTGGTGACCGTATATAAAAAAAAATTGGTGACAGTATTTTTTGAGCTTTTAGGATTTCAGAAACGAATCTCTCCTGTGCCGGGAGTTAATCTAGTTATGCTGGCATTCATTTTCAGTTTTCAGATAAAAGTTTATCCAAAAAGGTTTCTCTGAAGGATTACTAAATTATGCAGGTGATATTTTGTTCTTGGAGGTAATGAACAAATTCCACAAGGGGGAGCTATGCATCTCTTGTTCCATTCATGACTTTGCATACCTGGCCACCTTGTGTTTTTCATATTTTTCTAATGCATTATATCACTCCATCCCATATAGAGTAAGTTAACTATTGTGATAGTTCCTACAAACAATTTACACAGAGCCCCTAACCCCATCCTAAAATAATTGCATTCCTGCCACTGTTTTGGTGATAATGGTTTTAGGTAATTCATTCTTGCATATTTGTGGAGAATGGGGAATGCGTGATGAATGTTGCAAGTTTGTAACACTGGATGAGTACAAAGTTTTAAAAACATTCCCGGCACACACCATGTTTCTGATTGTTATTGAACAGATTTCATCCAGGGTGATTTGTATCAGTGGTGTTGGTATGGGAGGGATCCTAAGTTCCAGCTACAATGTAATGAATTTTTTTGTGTGTACAATCTGATGGTGAACTACACCCAGATTGTTGTTTAATCTGTGATGAAAATGTTATCAGTGCTCAAAGAATAATGTGCTTGGCCATTGAACAGAACCAAGCATTATGCTGGGTTGCAGTTACAGTGTCTCAAGTGACAGAGCATCAGGGTCATTTTAAAAGTGCAGGCTGTGTAGGGAAAGTTCATTAAGCATCGTTGAATGGAATGTATGGCCCTCCAGATATTTGGACCAAACCATTTTCTTAACTACTTTTCCGTGCCAACAAATAAAAATAGAGAGAGATCTTTTAAAACAGCAGTTGAAAACAAGGTGGTGTCACAGGTACATTAATTTATTTGATACGAAAATGCGAATGTAGTGGTATGGATATTTGTGGCAACTAACTCCTTGTTGGTAAGGAAAAACTTAAATTCTCACCATTATCAATATTTTCACTTCCCATAGCCACTGCCAAAGAGGGTTTGTCTGAATATCATTATTAGTGTGAATTTTGTGAGCGAATGTGAAGAATAAATGGTGTGTGGAAGTAACGAGAAGCATATATGAATTTTAGTGATAAACGAAAGTTAGATTCTTTCATAAGTTAATACAACAGGGGGATACCTCCTTTTGTATATTGGGGAGAAGACAACTGGTCTTCTGCACTCATCGGGGATTTTGGGGCAGATAATCCTGTGTACCTGTGATAATCACATTCGAACATTGTTCAGTGAAAGTTACATGCAATTTACAAATTTTTGTATTTCCTCTTAATTATTTTGTTTGTTGTCCTATTTAATTTATTTGTGTGTCTACATTTTTATATTTTAAAATTATTTAAGGATTCCTCTAGAACATACGAATTGTTTTAGAATTCCTGTAGAACATACGAAAATAAGTGTTTGATTTTGGCCAGAAAATAAAGATCTGTGACTGCAAATCAGTAAGCGCAATATGTTCACCACATCAGCTTTTGTGTTAACAAGAGGGATGGCAAAAAAAAGTAAATAAATACAATGAATATATATTATAAAACAAAGAAATTAACTCCTATTTCTCAAAGGTTATTGCATTTACAACAGATACAATTATTGTCTCCTTGTTTATTTGTAGTAGTTCTACTATTGTAAGTTCTGAGTAATGACAAGAAAATAAAATAAAACAAAGTGTGAATAGTACTTCTTATTTAACTTTAAATGATTTAAACATATTTCTAACCAAAAGAAGCTCCTCTTAACTGTCACATTTATTTAGTGTAGCATGTAGATCTATAGTAACTACTCACCTACTACCTAGGCATCTCAGGGATCCACAAGTGGTATTTTTGGACAAAGCAGTATCTGGACGGATTTTCTCCAGTTTCCCCAGCCACTCTTTCCTACAACTGCTCCATCGCCTTTCCATTCGATTATGCTGCCAGTCGGTCTGGGTGGCTCAGTTGGCTAGACACTGGCCAGAACCCAAGGTCACAGGTTCAGATCTGGCCCAGACCGATGGTTTTAGGTGTGCTTAACGACAGCTCCATGTCAGATTTACTGGCATGTGAAAGACTCCTGTGGGACAAAATTCCGGCACACCAGTAACAGATAATCAATTGACAGCAATTGACAGCGCTGTTAAGCAACAAAATATTTATGGATTACGCCTGCATTTCATATCGTCCTCTTCCTCACGATTGTACCTAGTGCCTGGCTGGCCTTCCACTTTCAGGTCTTCACTCTGTCCGGTCTGTAGGTTCATCTGCTCCCCAACAAGCATCTGACCCTAGGCACAGGCTTGTAAGTACTGGAGGGGGTGGTGGTGTAAGTCCTACGTAAGGGGAGGGTAATCAGGTAAAGAAAAGATTCACATCTGTAGTAGAGTACAGGAGCATAAATTTCATTCCATGTAGTTATACCTGTAGAAGTGTCCTACCCATGCTAAAGAAAATCATTCACCACTAGTAAGGCATGCGCTCTCTAGCCAGCATGCTCAACAGTTCAGTCATGTGGATGACATGCTCCTAATGATCAGTACATTTTCTGATAATTTGGATAATGTTAGCTAATGCTTGATTTCTGACAATGAAGTCATTAATTTTCTTGCTCTCCAATATTTTTCATTGATGGATGGGGCACTAGAAGTGGCCGGGCATATTTGGAGGTGGTCTCGATCCATTTCCTCTTGCAGATCACATAGAGGACAGAGTGGTGAAGAATATATCCCAATTCTGTTTAAATGTTTTGCCAGACAATCATGTCCTGTAATCAACCTGAAGGTTGCAACTGCTGTTTTTCGAGGATACTCAGGAATTACTGTTTGAATGTTTGGTAGTTCCCATCTTTTATTTGATTTTTCATAGTAATATTTTGCAATAATTTTTTTAAATTCAGAGTTGACTAATCTTTTAGCTGCATAAAATGGTAGATTAACTATGGATTTTTGTACACTGCCGGTACCCTTTTTAGCAAGAAAATCAGCTTTCTCATTATCACTCAGTCCACAGTGAGCTGGTATCCATTGGAAGACTAGGTGTTTTTGAAGTGCTGTTATAGATGGGTAAGGATTTTCCAACATAATGTAGGTTCTGGAAGCCTATATTGGAAAGAGGAGACTGAATTCCTTGTGTGTAAGTCACATTCAACTGTAACCATGTTCGTATAATAAAACTATCTTTACTAGATGCAGAGCAATCCAGGCTTGTGGGCAGTGGTCTACCGGGCTCCTGAAGGATCCATAACACCGGCCATGAAAGCCTTAGAACTTCAATGAAAAACTATCTTTACTCATGAAAAAACATTAATAGCCACAAATTGTGTATTTTTATCTAGCAAAATTAACATCTAAAATGTGATGACACTACCCACCCTACAAAGTATTCTTACAAAAGGTTCTTCGAATTGCTTCACGTTAATCGACATAAATATTTTCTAGAAATAGTTTTATTATATATTTTGCTTTGGGTCCAAGTGGGATATAGTAGGTTTTAAGAATAGTAATAGCTGGCTTTGAAATTCCTCATTACGTATTTGTTTTCCAAGTAAGGAAACAAGCAGTGATGTTTTCATCTCAAAGGTTTAGCCTTGGTAAGGAATGAAATGAGTTCTATGATTGCTCTAAGATGCTGAATTTGAAAATGATTGGACCTGACAGAGTGAAGTTTGGCACATCTTGATCCTAATGAAGAGACGCTGCAAGAATATCTTACTTCAGTCTTTGTTTTACGCTCTCTCCCAATATATTTGGTGGAGGAAATGTGGCATTCCATCCCAAGAATTAAATATCAAGATTTTTTACTAGAAATATATGCTTTGGGAGATCCTTCAAACAAGAAAAAGCTTTTTTGAAAAAGATGCATTATATGAGATGTAGACAAAACAGCACAACTCAAAAACTGAATGTTCACATAAAGTTCATATTTTAGTTTGTCTTAAAAGGATGGGACAAAAGATTATCAAGAAAATTAATCTACTCCAAAATATGCTTAGAATTGAAAATGTTAGATTTTCTGAAGTACAGGGATTTGATTTTGATTAAAATGTATCTTTAAAATATGTTATAGGTTTGAAGTTTCCAAAACTAATTTTTTGAATGCATAAGTCAAATTCATTTTGTTTCTTTTAATGTCAAAGGCTATGACAAAAAATTATAATGACCCACTTTGTCAAGATTTGACTATTACCCGTGTCTTATACCTACAATGAAATGTTAATGAAACCATTTCTGCAAATGTTTTCAATTAACATGATGCTATGAAGTAGAGGTCTTGTGAATTTCAATTAGCCGCATTTTTATTTAACTTCTTGAAACTGCTGACAAAATCTTATTTCACTATCTACTCAATGTTAATCCATATAAATGTTGGAAACGGTTTCATTACATATTTTGTAGGTATAAAAGGAATAAAGAGGTTGAGACGAGTCAAGTCTTCATAAAGCAGGGTCAGTGCTGGCAACACTGACAACAGATGGTACCATTTACACAAAATATTACATATTAAACTACTCAAGCCAATAATAATCACTGAGGTGGTTGATGCCACAGAAATTTTTGTGTTGTAGTTCACAGACATAAAATGGGATTTTTCTACCTTCGCTATGTTGTACATCACTTCTGATTAGAGCTCAGAATTTTAGGCATGAAAAATGGACAATATAAGCCATTAAAATAGATCTAGTGACATAATTAGTCACTATTTAATTTAGGTAAGAAAACAGTTTATTTGTGGTATCTAAACGATTAGCTTACATGAAGGTATTTTATTATTTTCATTGCATGGCTATAAACATTAAATGTTATTTGTTTCTGTAATTATGGTAGCTGCAACATTTGGTGCTGGTTTATAGTGGACTATTACTATTCTTTTTCAATCTGTGCAAACAAATTTTGTGGGTGCAAAGACACACACACAAACGTGCGTGCACCATTTTCTAATAATGCTTTTTTGGATTCAGGGGGGCTAAAAATATATGTTAATTTGCGATGAAATTTTGACATCGAATTTTTGGGTGGAATACAATACTTCCTCTACTTGCTATACATAGAAGAGAAAGTAAAAATTTGAAAATATGACTACAAATACGATCTAAATTTTTTGGGTGCATTTTTGAAATCTTAAAAAATTTATTGCTGTTTAAATTAAAGTTATATTGAAAACCTTGTTTAAAAATCTTTAATCGCCAGTGATAAAATTGTGCTTCGCTTATATTTTCCATGGAAAAAAAAAAAAAAAAAAAAAAAAAAACCTACAAAAACTGACATAAACATCCGGGCCCTGGTCATGTCCATGTGGTCAATTTAAACTCACCGCCAATTTCATCAAATTCCCTCTGACCAGTGAGAACATCCCGCGATTCCCACAGG
This sequence comes from Tenodera sinensis, assembly GCA_030765045.1. Taxonomy (NCBI): domain Eukaryota; kingdom Metazoa; phylum Arthropoda; class Insecta; order Mantodea; family Mantidae; genus Tenodera; species Tenodera sinensis. The sequence goes on along the minus strand of CM060973.1, from coordinate 26,918,244 downwards.
AAGTATTGCAATTTCAGCACTTCGGACAATAGATGACATCTGCAGCACCGGGTGCTGAACCAATCAGAAAAGACCACGACTATCATGGAGGCGACTAGAGTCAAAAGTATATGATATAATAAGTTTAGGCTTACTCGAAGTTGTTTGTTGACGCTCAAGTGTAATACGTTCATAATGGATTGCTGGCAGCCCTCGCAGTGGAGAATATGTTCAGCGTGGGTTTTACTTTTAGTTTTAGATTTGACATTTGATGGTGAGTGGAAATTTAACCTAAACTTAGAGCATAATGTTAAAAAAACACAGTTTTTAGTTGTATCGCTTAAATATATTACCGGTATTATGATATGGATGATAGGGTGCCGATGATTGCTGTTGGCTAAAGTGATATTTTCTTATTATGTTTGTTTTCTCTACAGTTAGTGACAGCACGTCACAAAGCGAAGTGAACAAACATTTGGAGATGGGTAAAGAATTTTTAAGTCGTGGGCAACTTCAAGATGCACTGTCACATTACCATGCTGCAGTAGGTGAGTACTTAAAATCAGCCAATTTATCGAATAAGCTCCCCCTGTGCAGTTCATTTAACTTTAACTGAATTGCATTTCAAAGCATCCAAATCTCATAAAATAGCGTTAAATATACGTCAGATGTGCTGGAAAGTAATGGTATTATTGCTTCCGAATTGTTTAGCTGAAGAAATGAGAGAGCATATCCACAGGAGTAAACATATTTTTCTGTGGCACACTTCAATGGCAATATCTCTAACATTGATTAAGTCTTATATTTTTACTTTCTCTACTGGTTAAGCATAGGAAGTATTGTATTCCACCCAAAAATTCGACGTCGAGATTTGACGGGAAATATATGTTTTAAGGCTCCCTGAATCCAAAAAAAGCATTTTTAGAAAACGGTCCGTGTGTGTGTTTGTGTGTCAGTCTGTGGACAGCATAACTCAAAAACGAAAAGTTGGTTAAAAACCGAAGCTGGTATTTAAGTTTAATGTCTTTCAAGGATGCGACATAGATTTTAAAGAAAATTGCTCCACCCTAAACTACCTTTACATGGAAAATGGCTTTAACGATTTTTATTAAAATGACATGTTTAAGATATTTTTATGACAAATGAAATGTTTATTTTGAATTTTCTGTCTATTGTCTAAGTAGTCCTGTTTACTCTTTTGAATAACTAGTAAATCGTAAGAGATAGAGAAAATCTTATTGTACAAAAAATGTAGATCTCGCTAAAATGCACTATGTATGTCTAAATAACTTTTTTAGTAGAGTGAGCCATTTCGAAGATATTTCTTCTTATTTGTGTCAGTTTTGGAAAATGTAAGCTTTCGTCAAATGCAACATTGTTGTTCATTTTTTTATATGTTAACAGTGCAAAGAGAACAGAATCTCGAGCTTTAAAAATTTGAGTGTTGCTCAAAGCCTACTGTATTTCCATATTCCCCTTGTACCTACAAGGAAATAAGCAATAAGTTAATTTCTGTATATATTTACCTATATTAACATGAAGATATAGGAATAAGAGTTTGTAAGAGTGATTAGTGCAAGAGTAGAGAAAGTCATGTGAGTGCAACACCAGAGTTTTCAAATATAAGGAAAACAATGATAGTAGATAGTTCTAACACACAAACTGTGTGTAGACAAACTTTGAGAGGCTGTGGCATTGAATTTTACAGGTCTGATTCTCCCTTTCAAAATCTTGTATATTTGTCAACTACATTTATTTTAGTCATGCTCACAAAAATACTATTTGGAAAAGGTCCAGGCCTATTGAACTTGATTGTAAGAGCAATCCGATCACTTGTTATATGTTTACTAGCACAGCAAAATACTAGCAACTTTGTGTACAGTCAGTAATGAAACACAAATGGATGATCTCTTGTGCCTGCCTGTGTATGGCACATTGCTGTCCTGAAGATATGATTGTGTTTAAAAAGAGTGTACATACACTGTCTCACTGTGTTTGTGTGATAACCTCATGTAAACAACTCAGCAGTTTTGCGTTCTTTCCGATACACCTTATGGGTTTGTCAACTAGTACACATTGAACTTGTATCCCTCTAAGAGGTAGAACTGGAACTTAAAAATTCAATGCCACAACTGGGATTTGAACCACAGACCTTCCGCTTACCGGGCGGCTGCTCTACCACTGAGCTATTGTGACAAACTGCCAGAATGCCATTAAATTCTCAAACCAGTGATAGAGCAGCCGCTCGGTAAGCGGAAGGTCTGTGGTTCAAACCCCAGTTGTGGCATTGAATTTTTAAGTTCCAGTTCTACCTCTTAAACTTTGCCCACACACGGCTTGTGTGTTTAAAAACACCAACAGTAAGTTTGTTGGCATAAATAAAATAATTGTATCCCTCTGTTTCTTTCTTGTGATTGAGTGAAGCTGGTTAAGCAATTCAAATACTTTGGCATCCTCAGGCATGTCATTCCTCACAACCCTTTTCATCTTCAACTCCACTGAGTTGACATATCTGCACTTTTCAATGTACAGTACATAAGCAGCATTCCAAACATTAAATAAGGAAATTAGTTTTTGCTGCATTGTCGTATGATTTTTGTTCTTTTTCCACACTTTATTAGAGTTGAATTGGGTATCCTGACATGTGCATTTCTGCTACGCCATATGCCAAACATGCAGTGTTGCCAATCCGTTGGTGGATTTCCGTTCCCCAGGCAACTGCATAGATTTAAATTTTCCGCCTCAATTGACGACAGATAACTATAAACAGATTAAAACTGTGCTTTGACCAATGAAGTAAATTTGATGTAATATACAATACATATATGTGAAACTTTCCACTTCTCAAAATAAAAGATATGGCATAAAGTACGCCTGTAAGCTTTTGAATGGTAACTTTTCATACTGTGTAAGAATAAGTGCGTATTCCATTCTATTTAATACCGTTATAAATGCTGCCACATGTTTATTTGAATATCTATGCCAGTATTATAAATATTATACGACGATGATGTCTAAAATTAAATACCACACAGTTTACAGTTCACTGATTTTATGTTCAACTTTATAATATTGGGCTATAGTGCAGCAATACAAAACACTCCTAAAGCACAAAAAAAATTGAAACTATTTACCAGAATACCTGTGTTCACTATAATAAAACTGCACGTTTAATAATTGGAAAATTACACACTTTACATTGTAATTGTCATTTTAAGCTAACTAATTTACTGCTGTTTTTTTTTAAACACATATGCTGTGTGTGGGCAATATTTACAGTGCACTGATTTTATGCTTTAACTTTGTAATATTGCACCAGTGCAAAAGCAAACAAAACATTGTCACGCGTCCATCTAAGATGTGGCAGCACACGGGCGTACCCTGTGGAGGGAGTTGAAAAGACGATTCCGTGACGATGAAGGCTATTGGCTATTTCAAGGTCAAACTGTTGTCATGGCAACATGCTTATACACTATCAATACACCATGCCCAGAACACATGTCAAGCAAGCTGTCAAAATCACCAACTTATGTTAATTTAAGCATAAATGGTGCTATTAGGGTTCCCAAGGGCTAGGGAGTCTGTATTTTTCGAATCTCTCCATTTCTCTATAAAATCTTAACCCCTAACATGCTGACATGTCATGGCATGTAATACGTCCTGTGATTGGTGATCAGAGGATGTGGTCGGTGAATTTATTTTGATAATTCTCCCTGTCAGGTCGGTGAGACCCGTAAACCAACGACAGGTGTGGTCCTCCAGACATTCTGGGGGTTGTGAGAGAGCAACGTGACTGCCAAAACATAAAAATATGGTGCTCTCTAAAAAGCGGTTACTATTACTGCTATTGCTCTCTTCAATATCAGTGAAAAATATTGGAGAACAAGAGGATTAATGACTTCATTGTCAGAAATCCAGCATTAGCTAACAATTTTCTGCCACACAATAAATGTCTTCATGTGGTTGGTGAAATCTTAGTTCTGCAGATTTTGTGATGAAAGTCATAAGTTTCAAGTCAGATTACAATGTGTCTTTGATCCTGGCATATATCTGTCCAATTCCAGTGTATCATTGCACTTGTACCATAAGAATCTGGATGCTCCATTGTGTCTTGAATTGTACTTGGTATGGGCTGGTACAGTTTGTCTAGTTCCTCCTGACACTCCCCCACAGTGCACAATAGAAGAGGCGTGCCTACTTGTATAATAGGAGAGGTGGGGATTAGTGTATTGCTCGCTCTCACTGTGGTAACGTCACAATAATTATAATAATAATAATATTTCCGGGGAAGGCCGTGTCTTGGTTATGTTGTTGTTGCCAACGTTTCACCCTACTATGTAGAGCTTCTTCAGGAACTGTGCTGTCTCTTCAACTTCTAGCTTGTTTATATCTTGGCCGTTAAAAATATGGTGCTCTCTAAAAAGCGGTTACTATTACTGCTATTGCTCTCTTCAATGTCATCAGTAAAAAAATTGGAGAGCAAGAGGATTAATGACTTCATTGTCAGAAATCCAGCATTAGCTAACAACAATATCTTGGCTGTAGAGGTTAGAGCCGGCCCTCTCATTCTTATTGGCTGATGGTCTGCCAATCCTCGCGTTATCAATGTTTGCCAAATAGTGTGGAGATGTCTTCCATTATCCCTGTTGATACTTTCTTTTAATTTAAATATTTCTATGCTTTCTCTGGCCATTGTATATGTAAAATGGTCAGAGTTAACTAATAACTGTATTTGGTCGAAATGTATATGGTGCTTCATGGATATGGCATGTTCAGCCAATGCTGATTTTTCAGGTTGGTTTAATTTTAAACTTCTGATATGTTCTTGCCGTCTGATTTTTATTGACACTCTCACTTGAATGTGTATCCTGTTGGAAGACATAGTCTTCATTAGTAAGTACACTCATAAGTACCAAAATTTGTTTACATTCTCCAGGGTCTCACCTTACATGGTTAGATTGTCATCTATTGCCAGTTTCCCTCGTTTTTGAGAACTATGTGGACTGTTTTTTCTTTGTTGGTGTCACTGGAGTGCTGTTTGCAGTACAATCCTAGTGCCATGCCGTCTGCGTATATGATTAGTTTCACTGTCAGGAGGTGCTTAACAGTGCTAATAATGCACTTTTCAATATGAGAGGCTGGCTCAACTTCATCTTGAGAGAGGAGAATGTCTTAAGTTTCAAAACACTGCAGTTGACACTGGTTAAAAAAAAGAAATATGGCTTGCCTAGTACTATTAAAGAACCAACAGTTAAAATAGCTCATATATATGGGGGAGAAAAACTACAAGGCATCTTCAAGTCAAGTATTTGAAGCTCTAAATAATAGGTTATTATTGCAATTCTGTTAATGAAAAAAATGTCTACACATGGTTTAATAGTTATAAAACAATTTGAAATTTGCTGCTTTGCTCAGAGAGGTTTCATGGAAGAGATTTTATGCAATACTCTGGGTAAATACTGTCAGAAAACAACGAAAATAGGGAGTCCTTAATTTCTTTGTTAGAATTCAAAAGAAAACTTAAAAATGCATTTTTTAGAAATAGAAATGGGTACCAGTATGCATTTTGGTAAAGCCGCTTAATTTGTCGGCTAAAAGAAAAAGTTTAAGAAATGTGGAGGAAAGTAATGAAAATACCTGTTACAGAGGTTTAAGAGAAGATGTGTACATGCAGGGAGCAATTAACCCACCCACCTTCCCTTTTTGAAACAGTTTCTTTCATAACAAATCATTACAGAATGTTGAGGAAGGACTCCATGTTGTCATTATTGCTCATGTGCAGAAGAAATAACCAACCCAACTGTACTATATGTGACAGTATTTATTGAGTAGGATAATTTTTGTGACATTACTAATTGATCATAGAATTATGTTAGCTCATGTGTAGGTATAAGTGCAGAATAGTTAACATAGCTTTCTCACATTGTGGGAGGTCGGTGAGGGTGTGTGTGTAAGAAGGCAAAGTTAATGCGGGTCACCCTTTGGAATTGCTGCTTGAGTTAAAACATATTTCCTTAAAAACATTTTGTATTACATTCGGGTCACTGATCACCTCGGATAGCTCTTAACACTGAACCGAACTCTGTATTTTTATGAAAATTTGTCTAAAGCCGTTAGACGAATCACTTACTAACAATGGTGCCACTTAAAATTTCTTGCTATTTCATGCAGGGTTGCCAATATTTAAAAGTAAAATTATTGCACCAGCCACTCAAAATTATAGATTTGGATTCAAAATTATCGTACATCATAAACCAAATGCTACAACAATAAATGTATCAGTATAACACTTATGACAATAAAATAGTATTGATGCTTATGATATCCACTTAGAAGATTGATGACCTCAATCAGTATTACAACTTAAGTACTTATGTTTCTCACACTATTCATCTGAAAGTTTATCATCTTTCTGAACTGTTACAGCATTATACTAATTTGTTGTTGAGATAAACCTTAACAAGTCAGTAGCTTGCAGATTTTTGGACCCACCATATTCTTTCATAAGCTGAGACAGAATAAGTCTATTTATCGTACCTAGCACCAATCTGTCTCTAGTTTTGGTTTTTATTAAACCTAGTTTGGAAAAAACTCTTTCACAAGAAGTATTTCTGTGGGGCAGTGAAATCACTGATAATGCAAACTCCACCAGTTCTTTGAAATCAGTATTTCCACCAAAGTGACACCTGTTTTTAACGGCACTCCAGAAACTGCCAGGTTCAGGCAAGTTCTTTATTTCACATGGAATATCACGTATTCCGAGTTTTCTCCACTTATCATAAGTTTTTTGAGCAGTGCCTTCATTGAGATTACAGATCTGGGCATACTGGCAACAAGAGGATAAAGGATAGAAGGATTAGTAGGATATGAAATGGCTGCCTTAGAGGGGTGGAGACAGGCCATGTGGGCAAAAGTGGTGTCACTATTTGTAATTTCATTTCACTGGTGTAACAAACCAGTGAAAATGATATTTCGTCGGTATCAAAATTATCGTACGGGTGGACAACCATGATTTCATGGGAATTTACCAGACTTAACAAACAACATCTTCCTCCCCTCATATACTGTACAAACACTTTTTACAAAACTAGTTCTTATACTTAAAGGTTTCCATACACCTCTTCTTATCCATTTTGGCCTCCTTGTTAGTTGTGTATATGAAATTTCTTGTAATTATGTTTCAGCTATTGATAGGAAGTTACTGAAAAACTGTTAGATTATTCATCAGCTTTTTGGATTTCTGATGTTAAAATCGACATACAACTGGAACATTAAAAAGAATCTGATGTGTTGCACTCACATGACTTTCTCTACTCTTGTACGAACTATTCTAACAAACTCTTATTCCTCTATCTTCTTGATCTTAGTCAAGATAAACATTTGTAGAAATTATCTTATTAATAAGTTTCTTATAGGTGCAAGGAGAATATGGGAATACAGTAGACTTGGGCAATAGTTGCATCGTTTAAAACTGTTTGCTAAATGAAGGCTTTGAAATTCCATTCTCTTTGCATGGCTAAAAGATGAAAGAGTGAACAACATCTTCCATTTGAGAAAAATATTGCAGAACTCACACAAATAACAAAGAATATCTCCAAAATGGTTCACTCCACAAAAAAAATGCACTTGGACATAAATTGTATGTTAATGAGATCTACATTTTTTTGTATAGTAAAATTTGGTCGATCTCTTACGATTTACCGGTTATACAAGAGTAAACAGGACTATATGGGCTATAGCAAGAAGGTTCAAAATATAAATTTCATTTACCATAAAAATATCTCAAACATAAGGCATTTTCATAAAAATCATTTGAGCAGTTTTTGAGAAAATCAAACTTCTAAAGTTTTCCTTGTTAAGGGTAGTTTAGGGCATAGAAATTTTCTTCTTAATCTTCGTGTCACATCCTTGAGACATTAAACTTAACTAATATCTTTCTTTCTTTACCTGATTACCCTCCCCTTATGTAGGACTTGCACACCCTAGGACTTACAAGCCAGTGCCTAGGGTCAGACGCCTGTCGGGGAGCACAGAAACGTATGAACCAGACGGAGTGAAGACCTGGAAGTGGGTGGTCAGCCAAGCACGAAGTATGATAGTGAGGAAGAGGATATATGAAATGCAGGCGCAATAGATGATTGGAAAGGTGAAAATGGAGCAATTGGTGGAATGAGTGGTGGGGGAAACCAGGGAACCCGGAGAAAACATGCCCTAATGTCACTTTGTCCACTACAAATAGCACATGCGGGTCCCTGGGATTGAACCTGGGCTACCTAGATGTTAGGCAAATGCTCTAACTGCTCGGCCATAGTGCTGCCGTAAACTTAAATACCAAGTTTTGTATTTAACTGACTTTTTGTTTTTCAGTTGTGGTGTTTACACATACACACAGAGCTTTTTCTAAAACAGGTTTTATTTTATTCAGGGGGCTTCAAAATAAGCGTTTCCAGTGAAATCTCAACATAGTATTTTTGCGTCAAATACATTGCTTGCCCTACTTAGTATACGTAGTAGAGAAAATAACAAACTATCTTTTGATTTCCTCTCAATACAAAATTAATCAGAATGAAGAGGATTTCATGGACTACGTAAAGAAAATTCAACATACCTATACCATTTACATTTCATGTGTGTGTCTGATAAATTACAGTTGTTACAGCTGTTTTTGAGAAAATCAGCCAATGTAATGGGTGGTTAGGACAGAGATTTTCTGAAAATAATTTGTGTTACATACTCAGAAGATACTAGATGCAAATACATAATGCTCATCTACATTTTTGTTTTTGATGTAATGATATTGCAAAATAGTGATTAACAAAGTTAATGTGTGTTGATAGAAAGGGATTTAGTTCATAGCCAATTTAATGTGATAAACTATAGGTGTTGTTAAAATATTTCTATTTCTGTTTCAGAGGGTGATCCAAACAACTATTTGACTTACTTCAAGCGTGGTACTGTGTATTTGGCATTGGGAAAATCCAAATTTGCACTAAATGACTTTGACAGAGTCCTACAGCTGAAGCCTGACTTTACTTCGGTAATTACTAAATCTGGATGATAATAATTTGTCGATGAACATATTACAGAATAATCTCAGTTAAATGTTTTCAAAGGGAGCTGCTAAAATAATGTATAAATGGAAAGTGAAAAGTGAATTTTGTTATGAGACTGAAACTGATTTATTAGATTACTCAAACTAATTATTTATTGTTAAGTTTGGAATGAGTTGCACTATCTTTACACAAATCTTCATTTATAAGTTTGTAAAACTGGAATGTTTTTAAGGGCATTTGTCCTCATCAGCACTTCTTTCCTGTTCCTCCTCTCTAAGCTGAATTGGATCCTGCCATTGTCTACTGGTAGTGACAAAGCTCTAGTAAATTACTCTGGGCAGGATTTCAAAATTTGAGATATTGAGATATTTTCTGCATTCTTTCTTGACAATGAATATTTTCTTCCAAATAGTCAGTCCTCCCCCTTAGAGATGATGGTACCAATTAACTGGAGAGTGAGTTTGAATCATGGTAATTGTGAGTTGCTGATTAAGGTTTCTTAAGTGTTCTTCCATAATCTGAAAAGACAAATATTGTTGTTGTTGTTAGCTAATGCTGGATTTCTGACAATGAAGTCATTAATCCTCTTGCTCTCCGATATTTTTCACTGATGGATGGGGTGTTAGAAGTGGCCGGGCATATTTGAAGGTGGTCTTGGTCCATTTCCTCTACCAGATCACATAGAGGACAGTGGTGAAGAACGTATCCCAATTCTGTTTAAATGTTTTGCCAGACAAATGTCCTGTAATCAGAGGATAAGTCTCCTGGTCAGGTTGGCGAGACCCGTAAACCAACGACAGATGTGGTCCTCCAGACATTCTGGGGGTTATGAGAGAGCGATGTGACCGCCAAAATGTAAACATATGCTTTTACTGCTAATTATCTCCAATACAATTTATGAAAAGACAAATGTTGGGTAAATGAAAAAAACTGAAGGCTACTAAGCCCCAACACTACAGCCCATGAAGGGCCAAGCCTTACCGCCCAGCCTCTGCATCCTCCACCTTGGCCCACTACAGGCATCATTGGTGGGGTGCAATATTGGAGGGTGGTACATGGTCAGCATCCCCATCCCTCCTGGCCAGTTACACAGTCTTCACATCCTGGGGCCGCTACTTTTCTATCAAGTAGCTCCTCAATTGGTCCCCCCCCCCCCCCCCCCCCCCCCCGGGACCTAACAAGTCTGAGTGCACCCCGTACCTCCCAGAGGGGATAAAATCCCCATGCTGGTACTAGGGATCAAACCCGGGTCCTCTGCGCCAGAGGCAAGCGCGCTACGGAGGCAGTCAATTCTACTAATATAAGAAATATAGAGAAACTCACTTATATATATGATGCAAGTTGTTAAATTATCAAAACCAGCAACCAGTATTCACTAGCATTCTCAAGGCACTTTGTTTACTTTGGGTTTCCATCATTACGAATATTCTGTAACGCATCTTTATTACTAACCAGTGAAAGTAAACCAGATTCGTTAACAGAATCAATCAGTGGCATTTCAAAATTCATAATCCAGTCCCTATTTTGCAAAATGAATATCTTTTCCCAAACCGTTAAGTCTATGGGTCCATTTAATTGTTTTAACAATTTAACCTCTGGATTTATTTCATGATTAAATGACCAAAAATGGTCTGCCACAGCTGACTTATTCATCTGTTTATATGTAATGTTTCTAAAATGTTCCTTTACTCCAGTTTCCAAATGATGTTTGGTTTTATCAATGCAATCTCTGTCACAACAGCTAAATTGATAAATGCCAGACTTTATAATTCGGAATTTTATCCTTTTTAGAAAAATTTAAAAATTTGTTACATTTTCTTTTCTTTTTATTTTAAAGTAGAATGATTTCATTTAGGATGGCTACACACAAGGTGTCTGTGGGTGATGAAATTTCTTTAATATTATTTTTAGCTTCCTTTCTTTTTATTATATTTTTTTAAAATTTCATTTTGTCTATATGTACAAGACCAGCGTTTGTGTGCCGTATGTGAAGATTAGGCATGTCACTTTTTGGATAAAATTACTGAGGGCAAGGATTCTTTTAAATAAGTGTTGAATCTTAAAAGTAGGGCAATTTTATTTAATTAAGAATAAAGAACTCGTCACCTAGTTAAAATTTATTTTCAGATTGTCTGAAACTATTTTATCCTGAATATTTGGGGAAGTAATACGTGGTATGTTTCAAAGTGAGAACATATACAGAGAACTTTCGAGAGTTCATTGATTTTTCTTGTACATAGATACAATTTACTTACTGACAATCTTTTTAATCATACCTCTTTTACATATTATGTGATCAAATTAATGCATGAACTTTAATGTCCTGTAACTCTATAACAAGAAGTTCACTATATATATATATCCTTTATAAACATGTACAACAAGTGCATTCTTGCAGAATCCCTGAAGCCATGCTTCATTATCATCCAAATGGAAAAAGATCTCTGGGACATCCTAGGAAGTAATGGATGGAGAATTTTATCCTGCTTGAGTCTGTAACAGGCCTTGGGCCCAATGCTTGTATAGATGATGATGGCAATGGTGATGGTGATGATGAAATTACTCAGAGCTCTGTATTATCGTTCTTTCTTTACCTGATTACTCTCACAAGCCAGTGCCTAGGGTCATACGTCTGTTGGAGAGCAGACGAACCTGTGGACTGAACAGAATGAAGACCGGGAAGCGGGTGGTCAGCCAAGCACCAGGTATGATAGTGAGGAAGAAGATGATATGAAATGCAGGTGAAATCGATGATTTGAAAGTCGATAATGGAGCAATTGGTGGAATGATTGGCAGGGGAAACTGGAGAACCTGGAGAAAACCTGCCCTGGCGCTGTTTCGTCCACCACGAATACCACATGCAGGTCCCTGGGATCAAACGTGAACCACCATGGATAACGGTCTAACCACTCAGCCACAGTGCCGCCAGAGCCCTATATCATGGCTCAAAATTCGCCATTCTCACTTAGCCCATATAACTTGTACATTTATATTTTTCATTTAACTACTGTAATATGTTGTTAGCTTTGATGTTAGAAACAGTTGCGTGATTCTCATATGTTTACAATGAGTTTTACAGGGTATATTATTACCTTTTCTGTCCCATGTGATCTACAAGAGGATATGGTGATCTACAAGAGGATATGGACCAAGACCACCGTCAAATATGCCCGGATACTTCTTAGCACCCCATCCATCAGTGAAAAATATTGGAGAGAAAGAGGATTAATGACTTTATTGTCAGAAGTCCAGCATTAGCAAACAACAGCATTATTACTTTTTGCTTTTGAAACACACTTTACTCATTTACACATTTCCAGGCTCTATGGAAGGTAGGGAGTGATTCTCTTACACAAAAATATCCCTGCCCTAACTGAGAATCAAAACTTGGAGTGAGAAACTAATCATTTTTATGTATTCCCAGGTTCTTTTACCCAAGCAGCATAGTTTGTAGAGTATGTAAATGAGAAGAAAGAGCATGTTTGTTAAGTGTGCAGCATGTATGGAATAATATTTCTGTAACTTATTCGTATTTGTTAATGTGTTTCAGGCAAGGCTGCAGAGGGGTATTGTTCACTTAAAGCAAGCACAGCTTGATGAAGCCAAAAGAGACTTTAACCGAGTGGTATGTATGAAGTTTGCTGTTTATTATGGTATGATTTATAAATGCTATCACTTGCCAGATTGACATTGAATTCTCCAATCGATTTGTATTTCTCCAGATAGACCAGCAGTAAGTTTGTTGGCATAAATAAATAATAATTACCATGTAAAGGTATTTCATCCCGGGATATAAAGTACTTAAGATAGTAAGGCCCTTGGAGTGTCTCTGGCGTGAGACTCCCTTTGTGTTCTACTGGGAGAGATATGAATCTGTTGGAGAACTCAGAGTCATTCTGGCAAGCTGTCACAGTAGCTTAATGGTTAGAGCATCTGCACAGTAAGCGGAAGTTCTGTGGTTCAAATCCCGGCTGTAGCATTGAATTTTTAAGTTCCGATTCTATCTCTCAAACATTGCCCACACATGGCTTGTGTGTTCAAAAATACCAGCAGTAAGTCTGTTGGCATAAATAAATAATAATTCTTTCCTTATGTTATATTTAAGTCCAATTTTCAGCTCAAATGGCCCTTAATTCAGTAACAATGCTCTGTAGCTTTTATATTGCTAAGGCTGAAGTGAAGAATGTCACGAGGAGCATTTGGAAATTATTTACAATAATAATTTTTCTCTCAATGTACTCGCACTATTAAGGCACTGTTACCACTGTGACAGAAATTGTGTGTTAAAATGCACTAGAGAAAAGATTGATTTCTTAATTCATGTCCTGTTGTTATTGTAATCGAAGGAAATATGTTCGAGGGCGATAATTCTGTGATTGACGCATCACAACTGATAACGACAGTATCTTATCAATCGCGGTTGCTATGCCCTTCACTAGGGAAATAAACTGTTACCCCCATAGGGCCATAGTGAATCATTACTAGCGATATATGCGTCGCAAGAGATGGTCGCATGTTAGAGCTACCAAATAGGAAATTTATTGGTAATTCAATGGCGTTGGATATATCACTGGGGAGTGTCAGATTGAATACAGCGCTCAAACAGTTATGTGCAATTATATTGCGAATATTTCTAAATACCTACGAAAGAAGGGAATAAGGAGATAACTCCTATGAAATCACTTGAACGTAATAGCTTCATTACTCAAAAGTGTTACATATTGTAAAGTGTGAAGTTAATTTGTGAATCAGTTGCGAGTTAATGGCAATAAAATTGATTTATCAGAAAACCTGAATATTTATTACAAATAATAATACCTCACTCTCACTTGTACCTGTAACGCCCTGAAGATAAGACTCATTGTTACTTCAATAAAACACTTTGTAAAGACCACTACATCACCTTCCTGGAAACTTAATTATTGTGTCACAGAACCATTGTTTGGGGGTACTATGCACCCATGCATGGGCAGCTGTCTACAATCCCTTATTGCTGCCAAAATTTTACCTTTCGGCACATTCTTCATATTATCAATTGAAGACTTTCTTCGCAGGTGTATGGTAGTGATTCATCATTAATTTCTTAAAAAAATCTGGACCTTCATTCTCCATTTCCATAGTTGACAACAGACTTCAACTCTGCTCCCCTTCTGGGCCTATGTCAAATCCCTGGACACACCTTTTTTCAGTTTTCCTTACACAAAAACCACGCAGTCCATTTTTGTCCATGATAGTCGCCCTCCATCTTGTCCATGGCCTTCTCTACTTAACAAACAAGCACTGTACTTTCACTATACACACTCTTCAGAACTACCATCTAGTGTCTGTGTGGCGTACTAGCATCAGTTCGCCCTACGAGAGGATGTGCCCATAGATGGAGCAATATGTTTTTAACAATGCAATTGTAAATCACTTCCGAATGCTCCTCGTATTTTGTTTGTTATAAATATACTTTTGCTTTATGCTTGTTCTCCATAACCTTTCCAATATGGTGGTTGTTTACATCTGTTTTTTTAGTCGCTAATAAGCAACTTGCCTTGCAGTTGGAAGTTGACCCGTATAATGATGAGGCACACCGAGGACTGAGCAAAGTGGAGCCTACAAGGGATGACATTGCATTAGCTAAGGCGTTTGTTCGAGGTCAAGATTATTCAGCAGCAATAGAATTGATAACAAAAATTATAGAGGTAATGTACAAGAACATTCACTACTATATCATAGTGCACACATCACTTTGAATTGCTAAAATATGCTGTTAACACTTCGATGACAAATTCACATATCCATAATAATATTCATGTAAAAAGTTATTCTTCTATCCAAGTTTATTCAACATGTTATCACCTAGTAATAATTTCAAATTAAGCAATAAGAGCTTAGTTATACAGGGTGTATGTGAAATACTTGTGCAAACTTTGGGTATGGGTTCCTTACACAAGAAGAAAAAAAGTTCATGTGAACATATGTCCCGTAATCCTTTGTTTTCTCGTTATTCATGTGCATTCTCTATGCGCTCATAGATACCATATAGGTAGATGGCGAAGTGTTGCCATGGAGACTTGTTTACATTTGTCATTAGTCTTCAACATTTCATTTCTCTACATGTAGTGAGTTAACTGCACTTAATTCATAACCATGGCTGGTTACACATTTCGCGAACAGGCAGATATGATTTTTATGTATGTATGGTCGTATGATAGTAATGAATGCGAGGATGCATGACTATCATATGGAGTTTCCAGATCAATACAGCTGAGTCATCCAACCGTTGTTGCTATTTATCGTGGTCTTGCTGAGACCGGAACCGTTGCACCACAGACTATTGATCGAGGAAGACCAAAAGTTGCTCGAGATGCAGTGACTGGTATCTACCATTACCAATGAATAGGAGAGGAGGACCAGTTCCATGGCCTACACGTTCTCTCAACCTCAATCCTGTGGATTTTTATCTTTCAGAGCACCTTAAACTATTGGATCATGGATCAGCCATCCCAGATGAAGAAACTCTGATTGACGTGTCATGGAAGTCTGTGAAACCATTCGATACCATCCCAAAGTTTTTGAAAGGGTGTGATGGTCCATGACTCAACAAGTGCAGGCATGTCTAGAAGCAAGAGGACATTTCAAGCATTTATTATGAGTTTTGTGTTATGAGTGTATCTCTGTCTTGTACAACTCTTAATGAGAAAACAGAGGATTATGGGACGTATATTCATATGAAATTTTTTCCTTTTTGTGATGTAAAGAACCCATGCCTGAAATTTGTAAAACTATTTCTCATACACTGTATAATCTGAGGAAACAGTTTTCAGCTCTTGTAGTGTAAAGGAAGAAAGGATTGGAAACTTTTGAGTATGCCTATCAGGTAACATACTTGCCAAAATATAAACTTGAAATATGGAATATTTTGGCAGTGGCTAACAGTGTGAGAAAATTAGACATAAATTTTGTTCAGGAGAAGAAATATTACTACAGTGAAGCACAAAATTAATGAAGGCAAATTTTGACTTATTTTTAGTACAAGTTAGCTGTGCATTTATGTTTAGGACTTATCATTTAAATAATTTTGACATTAGCTTCTTTCTCAAGAACAACAAAATGGTAATGTTTGCATACTTATGTTTTATATTAGGTTTGTCCTTGGTCATCTGCATTGCGAGAGTTAAGAGCAGAATGCCATGTGGCTCAAGGTGATATTATGTCTGCCATTTCTGACATACGTTCAACAACAAAACTTCAGTCTGATAACACAATAGGCTTCTTCAAATTGGCCACCTTGTATTATCAGCGAGGAGAACCAACTGAGTCATTAAGGTAAACAGTAGTTCAGTTGTTACTATTGATAAAGGATAAAAACAGGAGTCCAGTTTCACATATCTATTTGAAATATCTTTACAGTGAAGGAAACTGGAACCAATTGGAAGCAAATTTAAATTGCAAAATAAAGCAAAATATGTTTTTGTGAAATATAACTGTTTTGAAATAGTATATGAGCCGTTTGTACCACATTTTATGCACACATTAGTCTTGTTTCACTTTTCAACTTGATGTAAGATATAAACTTCTGGAATGGTCAGATTCCCTATGTTATCCAAAAAGCCAGTCTTATCAGCTTTTGGCTACATTTGGGTTGTAATGTACTTCTCAGACATAGTATACCTTTGCTGGCCTTACTTTAGATAGCACTGTAATTAATGTTTTTCCACACAATAGCCGTGTGTAGGACATGTTGGAAAGGGTAGAGTGAGACTGAGAAAATTTAGTGCCATGACCAGGATTTGAACCATGGATCTACTGGTTACTGTCTGGCTGCTCTAAACTAGAAGCTTAAACTAGAAGCCTGGGACTTAGTACTTACAACACTGTAAGTTACCATTAAGGTGCGTTACCTCAGAGTAAATTGAGATCTCCTTGTGTAGTTTACTGGGAATATAGCGAGTGAGTTGGAGAATTTAATGTCACATTGGCACGTTGGCCATGATAGCTTAGTGGTTAGAGCAGCCGGACAGTAACCGGTAGATCCGTGGTTCAAATCCCGGTCATGGAATTCAATTTTTCAGTCTCACTTTACCCTTTCTCATTGGTTGATTAAACTGACAACTTCATGTCAGCAGTTGTAAATGAAAATAGTCTGTTAACTAACATGCAAAATGATGTTAAATTTAAAATAACTACAAGAATTATTTATAAACACACTTCGAAAAGCTTCTAGTAAGAATAAATGGAGTACATTCATATGCAAGTTCATTGTTATTAACACATTTGTGATAAACTGCTTTTCCACATACCCATGTAAGGAAACGTATGAACAGTACATACAGTTGTTCAAAATGGCATCTCTTGCAGTATGTAAAGCATTGCCAAGAAAATCCATTACTAAGTGATAAAAAGCGAATTATTTTAAACATGGCAGTTTTTTACATCTGGTGAGTTGGCAATGGGGCTCTTAACTTTGATGGGTTGATGCGTTGATGGGTTAGCAGATAAGAGAAGACCAGGGCTTCACCAAAATTAACTTTGCTATAATGAAGTAACAATATTATAACAAATCGTTTCACTTTTCACAAATATAAGTATGGTAAATTTCTGAAGCTATTTGGTTTAACGTTGTTACATATTTTTTGTAATTCTTGGGTACGCTAAACTCAATATAGCATCTCTCGATTTCTCAAGCTTTCTCAGCTTCTCTCATAAAATATTAGTAACATTTTATGTAAAATAGCAAATACTCTTGTACAATGCTTCGCTGAATATCCCTCGGCAATGCAACCCATGATTACGGATTTCCAATATGTAGCCCTGTATGTGTAATCGCTCAAATACAGTATCATGTACAATGTTTCAATTAGTAGTGTATAGTATCTGATATTTAGTCTTCCTAGTTACATGGCCAACAACCATTGTTTATTCCTCGGTATCAATTGTAACTTCCATTGAACAGCTTAGGATTTGATACTGGTATTTAAAAAATAGATACAACATTCAGATAGCTAGCAATTTAACCATTACATGGATATAACTTGACATGCGAGATATTTGTAGAATATTGTGAGAAATACCCATCACCATAATTGTGTTGTTCTTTATTTTACGTAATAATGTAGAATATATCCCCTTCACTTCTGTGGCTGTAAGCAAAAGTCGCTAGATGGCACTGGTGCTCCTATGGAATACTTCTTGTTTTTCTTTACCTAATTATCCTCCCCTTATGTAGGATGCTCCTATTCAATACTTCTTCTTTACCTAATTACCCTTCCCTTATGTAGGACATACAAGCCATTGCCTAGGGTCAGATGCCTGTCGGGGAACACAGGCACCTATGGACCAGACAGAGTGAAGACATCTGCAGTGTTGCCAGCTTGTTTTCGACAAAACTAAAATATCTCCGTAGGAAATGGTCAGAGACAGAAACGTAAGATACAAAATGTGCTCCAAATACAGAGATCTATCACTGGTTTAAATTAATGTAATGACTTCCCTTCCACCCGGTATGTGTAGCAATTGACAAAATTGCATTTATGTAAATTTAACAAGTGTGTATATTTAAAGACTGTGTAGTTTAGCATAAGCTGCAAAAATTGTATTTGAAGCTTTCTTCAGCTTATTTTCTTTACTGTATTTGGTGCTTAATTTCAACAGGGAAGTTCGTGAATGTCTGAAACTGGATCCTGAGCACAAAGACTGTTTTCCACATTACAAAAAAGTAAAAAAAGTGGAAAAGTTACTAAATGATGCACAAGATGCAATTAATAACAAAGACTACAGTGAATGTATAGAGAGTGCTAAAAAGGTAAGAAAACGAGGAATACAAATTACTATTTCCTTTTACAGATCAGTGCTCAATATTTATATTTCATTCTTTAAATGTACTAATAATAAAATCTTTTCCACTGTTCTGTTGCCTTAGTGTTTTAAGTAGCTATAGAAGTTTAGTCTGCAGATGCTAGCAACAGGAATAATTATTTATCTTTTTTCTGGATCTGAGGAAGACAAGTCACACCTTTGGCAAAATTTCTTCCAGTTTCATTTTCCCAGCAGTTATTTCATGTAACGGCTGCCTTGAATAATTTCTACAGTGAAGAATATACATCTAAAATGCTATCCCAGGGAATGACAAGGAGAAAGTTAAAAGTGTACCAAGTCTTCATTACTGCTCCGTGGAGGTGGTTAAGCTGCCCGTTAATTTTGAAACTCACATGATGTGTATTTTAGCTATCTCATTCTTATTTCCATTCTCTGTTGTGAACTAGTGTAATCTGTGAACTGTGCTTGCTGTCCAAAATATTTTGACATAAATTTGATCTTCTAGTCTCTGCTGTATTATGGAAAAGATTGATGTACATATGTTTGAATTGTTTTTCAGGTACTTAAAACAGAAACAAATGAAAAAAATATTATATTCCTAGCCAAAGAAAAATTGTGTCATTGTTACCTGCAAAATGATGAGTTGTCTCTCAGTTTACAAAACTGCAGGGAAGCTCTTGAAATTCGAAGAGAGCCAAGAATATACTGCGACAGAGCAGAAGCATATATCAATAGTGAAATGTATGATGATGGTATGTAGTGGGTTTTTCTGTTTCTTTTTTAATAAACAGGGCACAGATTTTGATGACGTCATCTTTTTTTCTTTACATCCTTTACAATGCCTCTAAATATATAAATCCTGGATATGACTTGCTGATTGCAAAAATTTAAAGCTTTTACATAATCTTTTGGTCATTTTTCACTGTTTTAATCTTTAAGGTCAGTTTTTAAAAATGTTAAAAGACATGTTTGATAATTTTTTAAAATTTTTAGTTTATCTTTGGTCATTCTAACAAGTTTTATAATTCTTCCTATTTGTTTATATATGCATATTTCTGAAGCTTATGTTCATTTTTTGTTCAGCTCTTAGAGACTACCAGGAGGCCTTAGAACTGGATGAAAATTTCAGTCGTGCTAAGGAGGGTAAGCAGCGTGCACAAAAACTTCAGAGACAAGCAGAGAGAAGAGACTATTATAAAATTCTGGGTGTAAACAGATCTGCAAGCAAGAGAGATATCATTAAGGCTTATAGGTAAGCTAGCTTGAAAAACATTTGATTGTAACATTCACACAACTTCTTTTTTTCCTTTACCATTCAGTTTTTTCTGCAAATGATTCTTATATTTTTCCATATTTGCCAAGTTTAATGTATGGGAGTAGAGGTCTTTTTAAGGCTTTGTGGGCAGATTTAAAGCGTTAAAGTGTTTTACTATGGATATGACAAAGCATTACATTGAAACACTATACATGGTTTGTTCCCAAAATATATTAAGTACATTATGAATTTTACTTATTTTCTGTTTGTAGTTAACTTTGTTTGTGTTGCATCATTTAATTGTTGGGAATATTGTTTGTTTATTAGTGTCATAATTGTTAACTATCATATTTTGATTTAATGTATAAAATTTTAAGGGTTATTTTAAATATAATGCCAAAAATTTTAGGAAGTTAGACTGCAATCGCTTTCTTAGCATTTTCGGGATTAGGGAAATATACGGAAAATGACGTCATAGAGGACGCTAATAAAATGCACATATATACAGATGGATACATGCGCATAACTAAAATAGTACAGCAAGATCAGGCTTTCTCTTTGCAAGTAGTGTCGATTAAAGATAATATTGTGGCAAAGCGGAAAATGATGGAAAATGCATTTGGTGAAATATTGCTAAATAATTCATACATTACATTGTGACGATGTTAAGAAAGTCGATCCACTAACAAAAGGCATATTTAAAATACTGTGAACAAGGTGCAAATAAAATAACTTAAAAACGCATGCACATGCACAATAGAAATCGTAGAACAAATTAAATGTTCTTTGATAAAAACATAAGAAGAATAAACCTCTAAAATTAATCACCAGTATTAAAGAGAACAAAAGAATAACCTTCAACAGATTCACATTCTAAGCAGCTTTGATTGCTGTAACATGATCTTAAAAAATGCAACTTTCTGATAACTTCAATCAATAGATTTTCTTTAAAAATAATTTTTATTTAAAAACATCATTCCTCCAAACCAAAAGTCTGACATATATAAAATTGAATGCAACAGCTGTGCAATTCAACTTAGGGAAAACAAAGAGGAATATTGAAGCTAAGAGTTAATAACTTTTTAAACTTTTTTCATTAGACAAAATTGGAGACTAAGAATTGTTTAAAAAGGTACTGACACATTCCATTGTAGGTTATAAGGTTTATGTTTGTCCCAGCTAGAATAGCATATACATTGTGCTTTAATTAACTCCTTTTGAAGGTCTAGTTCAACACACACATTTTATCTCTGATGTGTTTTACTTTAGGAAAGCTGCCCAGAAATGGCATCCAGACAATTTCCAAGGTGATGAAAAGAAAATCGCAGAGAAAAAATTTATAGACATTGCTGCAGCAAAAGAAGTTCTTACAGATCCAGGTAAGTGAAGTTCCATATGGCAGAATTTGAAAGGTGCTTGCTTTAAATAAGGAAAATTGAAGCTATTAACAGTGAAGCAACAAGATTCTAAAGTAAGAACAAATTAGAAACTAAAAACTTCACTTATCTTAGTAATGTTGCATGTTCTTTTTGAACAAGCTAACCCAGGGTTTCAAGTTGTCTCCAACTCATTCTCAAAGCTATACAAACAAATTCGTTACCAAAGCTACAATCCTTCATTTTTTTCTGAAAACAAAAATTTATAAATACAATCTATAGATGGTAATTCGAAGTTCATAACACGGTTCCTGTTTTTTAAAATAAAATTTTTTTCCCAAACCATTAAATCTATCGGACCACTTAATTGTTTTAATATATATATATTTCACAAACAAAAATTTTGTGACATCTGCCTGACATTGCAGGTGACCATAAAGATCCAAAATACAGAGATATATGACAAAGTAAATTTTAAGAAGAAGAAAAAAAAAATGATTAAAATTAATATTCAAAATATCTAAAACATTAAAAGATTATAACAAGAAGATAACAGTTAACACATTGAATACAAGTGGTTATTTAAAATATACAAAGAGTCTTTTAGGACATGTAAACATATATTTACAATTTCGGACCATTGCACACCCAGTGCTTTGAGGCAGGTACTTGTGAATTTAAAACATGTTCCGCGGGCACCAAAGAGTAGTCCTTTTACCTCCCATGCATTTTCAGGTACATTATATCTCTCACTAAGGTGAGGAATGCATGGTTGGTAGATGGCTTCCTTTTCCTTGTTCACCTGTGTCGCCTGCTGGATTAATTTAATGATTAAATGACCAAAAATGATCTGCCACAGCTGATTTATCAGTTTGTTTATATTTAATATTTCTAAAATGTTCTTTTATTCTGGTTTCTAAATGACGTAAATACCAAATTTCAATTTATTGTGATGTCTTTTAATTTTTAAGTCCAGAAATGAAAGGAATCCATTATTTTCAGTTTCCAAAGTGAATTGTATAGCTTTATCTTGTAAATTTAAAAGTTTAAAGCATCATTAAAAGACATAACAAAAATTGAAATTTGGTATTTACAGAAAATCTACTCACACTGATAATTACATAAAATATAAAAGTTTTAATCCTTTTGCACATAAATTTGCTGTTTTCAATAGTTTAATTTATAGGTTAATAAATATACCCCTTAATAAAGATGAATTTGACATAGAATATAAACACATTATTAACACTGCAGTAATTAATGGTTTTAATACACATTTTATACATAAAAAGATAGAAAAATTTAAGTATCAAAAAGCTGTTAAAGAAGTTTCAACCCTTAAAAAAATAAAAGATAATTGTATTTTTAAAAAGTTTACTTACCATCCATGGGCCAATAAAAAATTTTCAAAGATTTTTAAAGAATATGGAACAAATTTGGTCCCTCAAAATAAATTTAATATACAAAATTTACTTAATTTTTCTAAAAAAGATAAAATACCAAATTATAAAAAATCTGGCATTTATCAATTTAGCTGTTTAGATTGTGATAAGGTTTATACTGGAAAAACTAAACGTCATTTAGAAACCAGAATAAAAGAACATTTTAGAAATATTAAATATAAACATACTGATAAATCAGCTGTGGCAGATCATTTTTGGTCATTTAATCATTAAATTAATCCAGAAGTTAAATTATTAAAACAATTAAGTGGTCCGATAGATTTAATGGTTTGGGAAAAAATTTTTATTTTAAAAAACAGGAACCATGTTATGAACTTTGAATTACCATCTATAGATTGTATTTATAAATTTTTGTTTTCAGAGATTGGTAAATAAAAATTGAATATCAGTATTTGTTTTTGTTTTCAGAAAAAAATGAAAGATTGTAGCTTTGGTAACGAATTTGTTTGTATAGCTTTGAGAATGAGTTGGAGACAACTTGAAACCCTGGGTTAGCTTGTTCAAAAAGAACATGCAACATTACTAAGATAAGTGAAGTTTTTAGTTTCTAATTTGTTCTTACTTTAGATGCTTGCTTTGTTTAGAAAGAAGTGATAAAATTGTCTATATAGATATGTAGTTCTTCATATTTAATGTAATTTTGATTTCTTTTGTGTTTCTAGATCAATTTGTCAAAATCTATTATTTTTTAATAAAAAAAAATATAATAGATTTTGACAAATTGATCTAGAAACACACATTTAATTTAGGAAAAACAGGAATAGAATTTAATTCATACTGATATTTACTGTGTAGGTATATCGTGGTTAAACAACATTGTCAAGTTTTCATTATATAAGCATTACATTTTTTGTCAATTATCATATCCAAAGCTATTTAGTACAATAATATGGG
Source organism: Tenodera sinensis (assembly GCA_030765045.1). Lineage (NCBI taxonomy): Eukaryota > Metazoa > Arthropoda > Insecta > Mantodea > Mantidae > Tenodera > Tenodera sinensis. The sequence continues at coordinate 26,894,420 of CM060973.1, read as the reverse complement.
GCATGGCAGACATTGATCATGAATATAAATTATAAGTAAAACAAAAGAAAAACAATCATTTCTAGGCTCCGTAACCAGTGCAAATAAATAGTTAATCTTTTGGGATGCATTTGTGATCTTAGCGTTGAATAGTAAAGACATGTACTTGTGTACAATTATCTATAGACGTGCATTGCAATAAAATGGAAAATGCATTACTCTTCTAAATAACAAGAAGAAAGAGCAAACAATCTGCTAGGAATCGTATGCAGAAGATTGGTATTAGGGAAAGTAAAATTTAAGATTGTTGTGAAAGTGGCACCATTTATGCTTTGAGTCAGAAGCAACTAAAAGAAAAGCTTTGCCACAGGAATAATCCAGAGTTTTGGATGGGGTTTCAGGAACATGTTAAACAGTTACATTCTGTTTATTTATGCCAACAAACTTACTGTTGGTGTTTTTATACAAACAAGCCATGTGTGGGCAATGTTTGAGAGATAGAACTGGAACTTTACCAGGAAAAATACGAACTGGTTTGAGAATTCAATGTCATTCTGGCAGTTTGTCACAGTAGCTTAATGGTTAGAGCACCTGCTTGGTAAGCGGAGGCTCTATGGTTCAAATCCCAGCTGTGGCATTGAATTTTTAAGTTCCAGTTCTACCTCTCAGTTAAATTCAATTTAAACTCAAAGTTAATTTTGGTGAAATCTGGACTATAATTGGAGAAACTCCTGTTCCACACCATTTGTTAAATATGTGTTGCCCAGTAAGAAAGAACTCATAAATTTAAACCAACAAGGTAAGTCGATTAATAACACTAAACAACACTTACTTATAATTTACCAAGAAAGAAGATAATAAAGAACTCATTGCTCACATGCGTAAGTAGCGATGTACCATTAGAAAAAAACTGCTGCAGCCTGTTTTCGTCAGTGGGATGCTGAATCTTTTTTTTGTACATTAACAAAGTGAGTTAAACTCATTTTTATTTATACGATTGTCAACATATATTGCTTTTCTGTATATTCCAAATTCTAATTTTGTTTGTTTCCTTACTTTTCAAATCTAAAAAAGGTATCCAATCATCTTGTTCTACTTCAAAATTACTTAGTCTACAGAAAAGCATATAGATTTCACCACTGAAGTAGAACCCCCTCACAAAATACATCCAAAGATGTTGGATAACTAAACTGAAGGAATACACATTTTCAAATCTTAATTATATAGGAAGAGTCACTTTCTATCGCCTGATTAGAGGTTAAGTTGTTATTCAACAAATTAGTAATTTTGTTACAGTGTTGTAGATAAATGAACGCACATATACAGGTCATGTGTTAGTTCTTGACAAGTTAACATTTCGTGTGAGAGGTAAAATGTGAGTCACTACTTATCTTGTCCGGGAACACTGGCATCAAAAGCCAGGTACAGTCTGAAGTCAGATGTTGGGTACATTGATCCACATGTTTCTGAGCTGAAATAGTTTAGTACCTCAAAGCAAGTTGTCAAGTTTCTAGAAGTATCAGCCACACTATCAACCTCCATACATGTTGGCACTTAATTTTACATACTGGTGTGGTTTTTGTAAGATGGGTTGGTTATTGTGTCCCTTTTACTATTTCGGGTCGTGTACAGAGTGAGATGAATTATTGGACTCGATTTTATGTTTGCTGATTTTTTTATTTGCACCTTTGTAGATTATTAGTTTTTAAATCATAGCACAATTTAAAAATCATTGTAAAATAATTTTCATTGTATCATGTTAATTAATACGCATTATATAGTTTAACTTCTCAAAGTTAAATTGATAAATAATATCATCTTCACTTTAAACTTTGGTCCACAAATGTTAAATTATTTTACAATCACTTATTTGGAGCCATGCATTAAACAGGCGTCCACTCTCTTCGAAGTTGGCAGACCAAGAGAAAGCTTCATATTATCGCATCACTAAGGTAACGTGTTCGAATATTGTCTTGCTTAGATGCTTTCTTGTGACGTCATATGTTTTTGTGTTTCGCTATAATCTCGAATTTGCTAAGAAAACGATATTAATTTGTCTTTTTAACATTTTTGACATGAAATGCATACAAAACCCTCAATCATACAAATACAATTGAAGTACACAATTTAACAATAATTATCATATCAATAAATAGACAATCTTCTTGGCAATGAAAGAATTATATGGGACAAACAAAGTTAAATACATATATGAATAAAGGCAAATTCATATTTTATGTTATTCACCACAGGGGACACATAAATGCTGTCTCATTTTCAATACATATGTGCTGCACAAACCTTTTGCATTGTATACACCTATGCAACACAGGAAAGCAGAGCTGTGGATTATCATAACATAAACTATTTTTTGAGAGGTAGAACTGGAACTGAAAAATTCAATGCCACAGCTGGGACTTGAACCATAGACCCTCCACTTACCAGGTGGGTGCTCTAACCACTAAGCTTAATGATTCTACCTCTCAAACGTTGCCCACACCGGCTTGTGTGTTTAAAAACACCAACAGTAAGTTTGTTGGCATAAACTATTTTGTTCTCCTTTGCAGAAGGATATTTGTCAAGAACAAATGCACAATCTGTAACATTTTAGCTAACTCTATATATGTCTCTCATCAATGTTTAATTTTCAGAAAAACGAGAAAAGTTTGATAATGGAGAGGACCCCCTGGATCCAGAGTCTCAAGGCAACCAAGGTTTCAACCCATTCCAGCACCATCATTTTCATGGCAGCCCATTCCAGTTCAAGTTTCACTTTAACTGATGGCATTCCTCATGCTGCGATGCCTTGATTTATCAATGATTGCCTTCCTCATTTATGAGGTGAGATTTGAACATGGACCACTTGATATCAAGTACCTTTCTGTTATGCCAGTACAAGTTGTGTTATATTTAATGAGAATGATCCTGTTTGCAGGAAAACTGTTAATACTTTTATCAGTGCTCCAGACCCTTGAGGGTAAAAAATGAAACAAAAAAAGTGGTAAAAGCCCAAGTTGTGTTTGTCGTGGATCTTTTTCTGTGAATAGTGAACATCCATGTCTTTTATTATCCACCTGTAAATACAATAGTTAGAGGGCATGCCCCATGACTTGTTATTTCCTGCAAATCAATATACTGGTTCATATCTTGAGACAAAAGTGCTGGTTTGTGCACTGTGATAAACTTGTAGGCAGGTCATATGCCAATGATTAATTTATTTTAGGTACTGAAAAGCTTTGTTGTGTATAGCTTGTTCAGAATTAAAGAACCTGAATTTATTCAGGCAGTTATATAATATGGAAATTAGTAATAGCTGTTGCATATTTATTGCATAAATTAAGGTTTATGTTATCATTGTTGCCTTCTTTACTCTGTTTTTCTGTGAATTGTAGTTTGCAATTTCTTTGACTCTTAGTTGTTTTCTGAGGAGTATGTATTGAATGCATTTTAACACTTTATAGGAATGGCTGTGGCAGAAAACTGTTAATCATTTTTTGAATGATATTTCTGAAACTTGAAAGAAATTTGGTTAGGGTAGCTTCAAAGAGTCAACAAATTTTGAGGTTGTAGACAATCACAAGAAGTTTAGAAAGCTTGGAATGCCAAGTTTAGGATCTGAACCACGGAGTTTGAACTATCCATGCAGATACTCTTTTATCACTTGAGCTACTGTGGTGAGATGCCAATGGTTTGAGTCCCAGCCATGGCATTGAACTTTTTAAAGTCAGATTCAGTTATGTAATTTGTTATCTACACATACCTAAGGAGTGCCTAACAACGGGAGTATCAGATTCTTCATACTGAAACCTACCTCTAAATTTGGCTATCAAATCCTAAAAATGTTGCATGTAGATCAATAGGTTACCATTTTTACCTGCAGACCTTAAAATCATCCACTTTAATTATGACAAATTACACTGACTGGATAGGGCTGCCCAGACTGTTTTGGTAAGCTGGCAATTGATCTCCATACAAGCTGATCCCATATGTTTCTCAGGAATTTCATGAAAGCTTTGGACTTTCCACTGATGATATTTGCAGACCTATGTTCTAATACTTTGATTGCGTTGTGTAGCAACAACTTTATCCCTGAATAATAATGCTATTTCTAGATTGCTTATATCTGGAAAGGTTGGGGAGATCTTTTTTTGAAGGGGGCAAGACTGATATTAGTAAACTTTTGGCATACTGATGTAGGCCATAGATGTATTCTGGAGAACAGCAGGTGCTGATGGTATGTTTTAGTTCCCTTTGATGGTAAACAGTTCACTGGTGTAACAATGTGTCTGCTAAATTCCTGTAGCATTGGAAACTATATCTTTGTATCTATCCAAATGGAGTTAGAAGGCAATTGAACCTAATAGCTTGCTAGGCAGTTCGAGTGTTCTGGTAGCACTTACAGAAGAATACCATGCTTACTCAAAAATATGACCCACCTTTTTTTTAACAGAATTGTTGCTGAAAAATTTGGAGGCTTTTACAGACGTGTATTTTGGAAAATAAAAATAATGTATTACTGAAGTACTGTCATTGACTCAGGAGAATGTCTGTTTCCTTGAACGTGCAATTGTGCTGTGGAGTGGGGAGCTTCTTGATATCATACAAATAGCACCAGTGGTTCAAAATTGTTGCCTACAACGCAATTGAACTGTAAGCAGTGTCAGTGTTACTACAGCATATGTGGTTTCTTGAATCTCCGATAAACAATTCATTAGCAATATTATTGAAAGTTCATGATCATTACCATTTTGCTCAGTGAGGTAATATAATGTATTAGTGATGCTCTTTTTCGTAATATTTATTGTACCAGGAAAGAAAGGATATGTTGATTTTGAAGCAGGCTGTAAACTGTCAGCACGAGAGGAAAAAGCAGTAAAGCATGCAGCAGGAATTATGTATCTGAGTGAAGTGATGAGAAAATTCATGCTAATATTTCGCATTTCAAGTTATATTCATTGAATATTGGTAAATTTCCTGTGTAATGTGGATATCGAGGTTATGTTTGTAAACATCACTTCTGAATGTGAAGTTATTCAGCAATGGGAAAGATGGGCAACATTGATCATAAGAAAAAGTTACAATCAATTGAGAAATTATGGTTATTGGCATGTAACTAGGAAGAATAAATATACTCTATAGACTACTAAGGAAGATGTCGTGCAGTGTATTGAAGCGATCACGCAATACAGCAATGCGTAAACAAGGATTGGATTATCGAGAGATATTCCACGTGATAGAATTCACTACATGTGATTAAATTGATTAATATTTTACAAGAAAAGCTGAGATAACTTAAGAGATGCTATATAGAGTTTAACGTAAGCGAGAATTACAAAGAATATCCAACCACGTTAAACCTAATAGCTTTGGAAATTTACCATTATTATATTGTGAAGCTTGAGACAATTTGTAACTATATTATTACTTCATTGTAATAAAGTGAATTTTGGCGGAAACTCGATTATTCATTGATAATATATAAGCCCTTGTCTTCTTTTATCCGCTAACCCATTAACACTTGGAGATAAGAGCTCCATTGCCAAGGGCTCAGATAAAAGGCTGCCACAGCACTATATCAAGTCCACTTGTGACAATCACAAGGTCATAGCTAAACTCCTGAGTGAAATACAGTATGAATTTAATACCTATCTTTTATTAAACACCAATTATTATTACCTGCATGTTGCTTTGCTACTTTGCACCCTCTCGTTCTACATCTTTTCATAGATCGCTACACAGCACTCTCGTGCCCTCCACCCACTCCATCACTACATCATGCATTGCAGTATGGTGTCCTTTCTTAGGCTATGAAAAGATTGAGTTCCTTTTTTGTGGCTTTATCTCTCTGGTTTCTGCAGTAATGAATCAGGTTTGGTTGTGCTGAATACTCTCAATGCGCTGTTGGTACACCATGTTATTTTCAGCAAATTCCAAAATATATAGCTTAAAACCTAAAGTGAAACTAACACAAACAGGCAGAACAGAAACTCACTTTCAGTAAAGTTGTTGCTGTTGTAACCAGATAGCTTGTTTCACTAATAAGAAGAAAGCAGGTAGAAGGGTTGAAGCTACTAATGAGTGAAGGTCAGTTTGCTCCTTTCTTCACAAACAAGTGAAAGTTATCTTTTAGTGTGCAAGCAGGCAACTTCGCACCACAAGCTCCAAATGGAGGCAAGGTGCCAGGCTCGATTCTTGGCCTAATCAACCTCTCCTTCATGCAACATTGTCTAGGCGTAAATAAATCTTTCCAAATTATAAAATTGTACCTAGAGTGTGTTAAATGGTACATTGCTTAACATTGATTGCACAATTTAAGCCTACTTGCTTGTGCTTAGCTCCAATAGAACTTTGGCATTAAGTTTGGATTCCAGTTTCTGCCATTGCCAGAATTTGGTTCCACAGTACCTACATAAATTAAGTAAGAAAAGCTGCACATCATAACTCAAATTTAAAATAAAAAATGTTACAGAGCAATACTGTAAAAGTTTGTTTTTTCAGCATAACAGAAAATGCCTTAGACTTAGTAACACAGCAGTTGGAATGTCAGTAGTTTACAGCTTTGGTAATATAATATGCTCTGAACTTTTATTTTTATTTAAATTATAAACAATATTGTTACCTGTTACAGTTGGTAGAACATTGCTGGAAATGTTACTATGAATATCACAGATGAAACAGAGGTTTCTATAATTTATCAAGGAGAATGTGGAATCTTCACAGAAAATTGAAACAAAGGAATACATAATAAGTTTCTAAAAACATTATATTTTCATAGGTCTTTGTTACTGCTCACAGTCAAAATTTTAATGAACTGGAAAGCATTCAACCTGTAATCAAAGATTTAAAATATATTGTATGTGTATAGAATGTATAAAATATTTTGAAATTCATTGATTGAAGCAGCAGTTACAAAATTAAGTGAAGGGTAGCACTATTGAAAATATTACAAAAATGCAAAATTTCTATGATACTGAATTTTGCCAGTAAAATGCACCTCAATCTAAGAGGAATTTGTGAGTACAAAGTTCAAATATTTCACTTGGAAGTCAGCCTATTCGGTTATTTACTTAAGGCCTGACCTATATTTATAGTTGCCGACAGGAATGAAGGCAGCTGCGCAGTAGACAAATATCCAGTGACGTCACAGTGACATGTTTTCTAGCCAACCAGATGTTTGTTTCAGAGCGCGCGTGTGTTAGTGTATAAATTGTAGTTTTACAGTGAAATTAACTAATTCCAAGCAATAAATCCACTCTGTTGTACGATAGTAAGTTCATTAACAGTTCTGAAGGTGGCAGAAGCAAAAATAGTTGCGTTATTCATTCAAGGCAGGGAAATGGTGTATAATGTGTACAAATACTTCCTGAGAAAGATGGGAAGCAGTTGTAATACAGCACTTCCCCTCTTTCCCCTACATGCACGTTATCTGTCACCACCATCGTTCCTGACGGCTACTCTAGCACTTGGCACTGTAAATCATTTCCCTCTAAGCCGTTACATATACAGGGTGGAAGGTACTGCTTCAGCTGTATGCTAACCAGGAATTCTACATGATGAATGTAACATATACAGATATCCAATACAATTATTGTCAATAAAGCGCGATTTCCCTGAAAAACAATGTCATATATTTGGAGCCAGTTAGATTCTTCACAAATGGATATAAATGGTTTTATTTCACTGTTGCGCTGTTTACCTTAATTTGAATGAATTTAGCCACAATTTAATGTTAAATGTCTTGCAAGATTTAATTTCTTAGAGAAATGTGGCAGTACCTTGGGTCACTTAAAACCTTGTGTGTTCTCACCTTGATGGTTGAACAGCTGGCACATTCGGTTGGAGTTGAGATTAGGGGAGGTATTGCCTATCATTATTAAAGTGAGCTTCAACTAGAGGGTAATGGAAGGGGAGGCAACATGTTCATGCACCAAGTATAGGCATTGGTGGTTGGGGTGGCAGCTTTAGCTGTCATTTATGACAAAGAGATCATTAGTTTTAATTCAGCCCGGTAATCTACAAAAGAGTGCAGTTTTAGGAAAATGAAGAGAAAGACTTCTGTTTATTTGTGTATTAAAAGCAATTACTACTGTTTTATTTTATAATGGATAGCAATGTGCATTATTAGGAAAATCTGTTATCTCTTGTGCCAGTATTGTTTTAACCATAAAACATGTAGTTTCGATTGTTTCATCTTCCTGCATTCTTAACAATGGAAAGCAGAATCTTCTTTATCACTTGAACAAATACGTAATTTCAGAAACATCCACAACTGTCAGGCATAACATTTTGATTTGTGTAAGATAGTGGCTGCCTCAGCGGTATGGTAAACACATTAGGCAAGTGTTTTGTTTACATCTGAGGGCAGCACTAGCCTCGAAGCATATATCAGTTGACTACAACACAGGCCACTGGCATGTGCAAGGACTAATTCCATCAGCTCAGCGTTGCCATGTACAGTGCCATAAAAATGACATTTTTACAATATGATTAAACCTACTGAAACAAAACTTAGTATTTTGTGTTTCTTACATCTATTAGCCAGGTTTTTCTCGCCGAAGCATTACCTTCCAGCCTTTAGATTCATTAAATTTTCCACAACCATACAGAACATGTATAAATATGGAAGTATGCATTGATTTTGCTCTGTTTTATAAAAGAAACTCAAAGTGCTTGTTTTTATCTCAGAAGAGAGAATACATTTCTTTGAAATTTTGAATCTTTTATTTATACCTGAACTGTTATATTTTCACTAAATTTCTTATACGGTTCCATAGAATGGACATTTGGATAAATTACTAACTATGAAAATTTAATTATTTTTTATTTTGAACAAGCTTTTTCATTTTTTATTAGTGTATGATTATTTGAATTATTTAAATTGAAATAATTTTCGTGAAATGTCTACTTTTGCTGAATGAAATTTGATAAGCTTATAATACAACACATGGATGCTCAAAAAATTAAGTTTTGGTGATAAATGTAGAAGTTAGTAATTTCAGTAGTGCATACCCTGAAGCAGAGACATTTAATTTAGCAAAGAATGAAAATGGAATAATTTCTCCTTGGCTAATGTTACTTCTAGAAAATATTAGTTCTGTCAGTTTTGACATCTAAAAACGAAAATCCATATTGCAGAAAATAGCAGTTTCTGTTTTCATACTATGATCCAGTTTAGAAAATAAATCCACTTTTTTTCAAAAACACATTGAGGATGGATTTGTTGTTATCATTTTATATATTTTATTGAAACAAATCAACAACTTCCCACATTTGTGGGTTGCCAAATTCTTCATTAGCAAGTTTATTTTATTCTTTAGTAACAAGTTTGTGTGTGGGTTGGCAATATGATATAAATGTTGATTAAACATAGAGTTGTTCAAAGAATTTTGGTGACTCTTAGGATTCAAATAAGTCTGCATCTCTCTTCAACACATATGGAAATTTTGGAGATCTGTAGTTGAAGTGAAGTCACATCTCCATTAAGAAGCACATGGGTAATGAAAAGTTGATTACCAATATGTCTGGATTCCCCTGTCACCTCCTCCCAGAATGTACGTGGGTGTATTATGTGCTGCAAGATGGTGTGACTGACACTGGTACATTACTCACAAAAAAAAAAATGGTTGCACTCTTGAAAGGCAGAATATGACCAAGTTCCACTTTGGATCAGACCGCCTCCATAGCGCAGATGGTAGCACACTTGCCTCTGGCACGGAGGACCTGGGTTTGATCCCCAGTGCCAGCTTGGGGATTTTTCTCCTGCTGGGAGGCCTGGAACGGGGTGCACTCAGTCTTGTTAGGTCCTGGAGGGACCAGGTCAAGAAGGCTGCATAACTGACCGGGAGGGCTGACCACTACACCCTACCAATGATGCCTGTAGAGGACAGTGGTGGCGGCTGGGCAACAAGCCTTGGGCCTTCATGGGCTGTTGTGCTAAGGTTTAGTTTTAAATTTTTTCCATTTTGGATGAAGTTCCCAACAGATGATAATGGATTTCAGAGGATGAGTGAAAGCACGTGTTTGAGCAAGCCACTAGGGCAGGCACGGGCAAAATCAGCCAAATAGGCCACTCCACTGAAATATGTTCTTGCCTCTTTCCACCAGCTGTCCCTCTCCTTCACTGCTGTGAAGCTTTACCTTTGCCTCATTCAGTGGTGATTATAGCTTCATTGGGACGTCTGTTTCATGAAGTGACAGAGGGAATTTTTTGTAAGTTACAAAAACAGGAAAATTTGCTGTTTAATACGCAGATTTTAGTTTCCAAGTACAAAGCATTACAGCATGAAACACCGCTTTGATCAGAAGCATAAATAAAACCTTTTTGGTGGTTTAGTTTCTTACTTATTTAATATAAGCTATTGTATTTCGTGCTTCAGTTTGAACAATATTGAGTTTAAAACGAAACAATTTATTATGTTGATCAAATAGTTTTAAAATATTTTTAAGGCTAAATATCAATGGAACTTTACTGCTTTATTTATTATGAAAGAGAAACAATTTAGTATGTTAATCGTAAGGTAACGTAAGAATATTACGTGCATAAGATAAAGGAAGATTATAAACCTGAAGATTGTATAATTTGTCCAACCACAATAGGTAGCTGTAATTATTGTATGAAAAATGGTTTAGTATAAGCAAAATAGTCAATAACAGCGTAGAAATTGTTACTACTGTTCAGGTGGAAGGAAACTACCACTGCGCTTGTATCAAAACAACCTTCGTCACTCTGCAAGAGAATGTTAATTTTTCATTTCCTAAACATTGAATAATTCTACATAATAGCCATTTAATAATACGCATATGTTACTTTCCAATGAATTATTCTGTATATTTTATTATACTTCCCTAATAAGAAAGTCAAGAATGCTAAGTTTGCTCCTGTACTACTAGGAGGGCTTTTATCAGTTTTTTTTTATTCTACTCTAGGGTGAGCTAGATATACATGTGTTATGACACAAAACCATCACTCTTGGTGACTTTGAACTTTTTAGGGTACAACTTGCTGTTGATGTATTTTATTTCAATTAAAACATGGCTGTTTTGTCAGACAGACAGACATACTGAAGAGTCAGCTTTGATTAATGCAGGGTTTTCGCCATCTGAGGCTGCTTGTAGAGAGAATAAACTGGATGGCATTAAGTCTCAGCAATATAGGGAACAGGGGCAAGTAGAAAAGTGACGGCACTGATGATTAAAGACTTTCTACTAGGGAGGTTGATCATCTTCAAACAGAAGTAGAAAGAAGACCCTTTTCAACTGCAGTTGAATTGAAGGCAGCTTGGCACTTTCCTGTTTCTTTGCAGATCATAATCAATTGCTATAGAGGGTTTGGTCTCGGGAAATACATAGCTGCTTGTAAAGAGGTCCTCACTGAGGAACACCCTGTAGATCATCTTGCATATGCCATAATGCTTGAAACATTGACTGGAGGAGAGTAATCTTTGTGGTTGAAGTTATAATATAATGGTCCAGTGCACATTTACTGACCATACGGTCATCAATTTTATCAACGATAGATGGCTAGTCGTGTTTGCAGTGGTCGCGTAAATGACTCATGCTGGGGCTGGATTTCGCGTGAAGGTGCCTTGAGCGAATAGGTGGAAGGTTAGACTGTTGGACCTATCACAACATTTTGTGCTATATTTTAGCCCCATCTGCCAGAGAAAGGTATCCCGATGGAACAATCCTGCTCCTGCAGGACAATCATAGCTTCCATAAATCTAGGATAGTTCAGTGTTGGTTTGATGGGAAAGAGGATATCTCATTGATACCTCATCTGTCAAGGTCACCTGATCTAAACCCAATTGAGAATGCATGGACAGAAACAAAGGAGATTCTTCAAAACTTCCGTAGCCCTCTCTGTCTGCTAAACTATGGGACAGAGTTGAAAACAGGTGGGCTTCCACTTGCAGAAAAAACCACATTATTTTCACTAGCTCATAGACTTGTGCCAAGAAGAATTAACAAGGTTTTTGAACTTGGGGTATATTGTACGGATATCAAGTATTTTTATTTTTGTTTTAGAGACTGAATTGTATCTCAAACTTAATTATTTTTGGGCCAAAGAGAAAATGTCTTTAAGGCAGCAATAATACAAATATTAAAACTCAAATATTTTAAACTCCTTTTATTCCAAAATGTACTCTTTACTTAGCTGTTAGTTATGCAAACAATGAACCTGCATAATCCGATATCTGTGATTCAAGCTTCTACACCTAGAACTGCTCTGACACTTTGAAACAATGGCTTAATTCTGTTGTTTTCAATGAGGGAAAACAGTCCAAGACAACATACTGATTAATCTGTGGAAACCTAGGACTTATTTATACTTGTGGTTTCAATCAAGAAAGTCGTAAATGCTTGTGTTTTACTTGAGGGAACAGTTGTGTAGTTGAAGATTGATTTGTGTGAATATTCTTCACAATCGCAGATCAGTATGATACCTTAACGCTGGTAGGAACCTGCCTGCAACTTTGGTAAATAGAGAAGCACAAAGTGATCTTGGTTTCTAACAGTTGGTGAAACATTTGAGCAATGTACCTGAGGTCATTAAGGCTCGTGAACATGTGGTTTGCAATTCAAATTCTACCAGTGCCATTCTCCTTGATTGAAGTTTCTTCCAGGTTTTCCTCATAATAGGCAAATTCTGAGGAAGTCCCCAGACACTTCCTTCTCAAATTTCCTTTCCCAATAATTATATTGTGTATCATATCTTGTTGCTGTATAAAGTAAGAATAAGCATTAAACACTATAAAAAGAAAGTCCTGTGAAGGATGTATTTATTCCTGGGACTTGGAGAAAGACTATAATGCACGCCTCCATATCTGAAATGCACTGCTGTACAATATTGTAATAAATGAAAACACAAATGCTGCTAAACACACTTTACTAATCATGTAGGTGTTTAATGTAGTGTAAATGTTACACTTGAGACACTGTTACACACACTCGGAACGTAACACAACTGATCCATTACATCTTAACTGGACTGTTGGCTCGGAACAAACTTCATTTGGGACTGTGGGTTGAGTTTTATTCAACTCAACTGTCTGCTGGTACTAGCCAGTCCTTTATATAGAGGGAATGTTCTGAAAAAGGAACCTACTCAAACAGCCAAATGAATCTTTTAGAGCAGGGAAGTAGCACACAATGGCTGTTCTGCAGAAGACTGGCCATTAGCCGTATGTAAGATCAGGTAGCCTGGTGGGTATGCGCTAATCCCCGTGACCCATAGATAGCTTCAAACCATGGTGACAGTATAAATGTGCATCATCTCTCCTCAATGTGTTTACAGTGGTCTGTAATTGTAAAGAACTTTTCAAAATGTAGCAGTTCCTAGATTTGTTTTGAAATTATTTATTTTATATGTTATGTGCATCTGAACTGTAATCCAGCTTTTAATTTACTCAAGTTATTTATTGTGAGTAGTTTGAGGTTATTTATAGTTTGCATTAAAGGTTTAACAAGCAAAATGTACTCAAACCAACTGTAATAAGGATTTACGAAAAGAAAGGCTACAGATGGGTTCTTGGCAATATCTCATACTAACATTTTGCTGCTAGTCCATGTGTGCTATATTTTGAGTGCTTATTTGAATGATTGAAATGGATACAAAATTGTTATTGCTTTGATGGTTATGGCGTTTTCAGTATTGCAAGTAACTTCTGTTATAGGTAGTGTCATTTCTGGAGTGTTCTTCATGATGCTGGCCATCTGTGAACCATTTCTTTCAACTTGTGAAGTTCTGACTTTCTAGTATTTTAGAATGACAGAATTATGTTAGTTAACCTCTTAACATAATCACCTGAGTTATTTGTATTTTTAATTTTGGCAAAATAATGAAAACTTGAGTATACTTGGGCATTTTTCCAAGTACAATGTATTTTAAAAGGCTGAATTTACACGCTTTATCTTACTTTTTGAGAGTTCCTTGATACTTCCTCTAGATTTCCATGTAATCTCCATTTTTGACATGTGTATTTCTGATGTCAGGTGAGTGAATTAGTTCACACAAAATGGCTTGGATTCAATCCCAGGCAACCACATGTGGAACTTGTGGACAAGAGGGCGTGTTTCCCCTGGGTCCTCCAGTTTCCCCTGTCATCTCATTCCACCAGTGCACCATCTTTGTTCCATCAATTATCAGTGTCACTACCCACGGTGCTGCGTGTAGTATAAGCGAGCATTAAATATTACTGAAAAAGTCGCTTCACTTAAATTTTTTTGTGCATGTTTTATAGGCATTAAAGTACTCCTGTTTCAACTGACATCCAGTTTTCCTTATTATTTCCTTGCACTTTGTGAAAATGGAGAGTAACAAAGAATTCAGTATTGAATTTAGTGTTTCAGTTAATTTCTTAGTGCTTCAAAGCACAATATTCGGTTTTTAATAATTGTGTAAGTTAAAAAAACTGTTTAAGCATATGAGGGGTATATTTGGGATTTTAATCTAGAAGATATTCAGAGATTGAAATGGTATTGTTAAACTCATAAAATGAGAATTATTATTTATTTATGCCAACAAACTTACTGTTGGTGTTTTTAAACACACAAGCCGTGTGTGGGCAAAGTTTGAGAGGTAGAACTGGAACTTAAAAATTCAGTTGTGGCATTGAATTTTTAAGTTCCAGTACTACCTCTCATAAAATGAGTTTAATTATTACTATCATTCTTGTACCTAATTGAATAGTATTTCATTTTGACAATAAAATGAATTGATGAGAAAAGAAACATCACTTTGTATGTTAAGAGGTTAATGGCTCTCTTACTATTATTGCTGAAATTTTTGAGTTTTTCTTATGTAATGGCAGACTTATTAAAAATATTGGGATGCCAGTGATAGTTAATAAAGAGGAAAATGACTTTCTCCATTTACCTTAATTATACACTTTTTTTTGAGTGAGGAAGTTATTACCAAATCTGTTACGTGCTTTGCAATTTGGCAAGTAATTACAATTGACTTGGCACTTCTCTCAGTATAATGAAACATGTATTTACAGAAACAACTTGACTGAATAATTTAAGGTTTTCTCTGTGACAAAAATTTGATGTAGTAGCAATGTTCACTATATTTGTTTGCAGTGTAATTATTTTAAGTAATCATTGTTGTCTTTGCTGCTACATGCAAACGTAATATAATTGTTAATGCAACTATAGAGGAAAGGGCTTATTGGGATTACCCCAAAAATCAACTGTGACTTTTTCCCTCCATTATGGTGTGGTCTGGTTATATTTGGTGATATTCTCTTTATTAGGTTGCATTAGTACTGCCAACTGTGTGTGGGTAAAGCTACAGCCATAGTTGATGTTATTGCATCCGCTATGTTGCCACAGAAGCCCTTGTTAATTCATTAATTAATGATTGGATCTGTGGATGCCATTGTACTGCTCAGGTGTGTGATTTTGTCTGGAATTGTTTTAGGGCAGTATATTCAGTTATAGTTTGCAACACAGTAGTACATTAAATATATATTACAATATTTACCATTTAGGAGTGATTTTATCCAAAAGTGTTATTGCAGAACAAGATTTGCCGAAGGTAAATCATGTGTTGCATATATATTCAAGATGCTCTCGGGCTTCGAGCCAGGTGTAGTGATGAAAAGACATCGACGTTTCGGGAGTGTACATCTCTCCCATCTTCAGGATGAATGACTAGCAAGAGTGAAGGAACTAGTACTGTCATCACTACACCTAGCTCGAAGCCCGAGAGCATCTTGAATGTGTTCGTCGCCAGGAAAGCTTCAAATCATATTTCATGTGTTGTATGGTAACAATGTTCAAGTATTATTGTCGTTTGAAAGCATGCTACTTTAACCCTATGATATTTGAGGTTAGGAATGCTTTTATTATGTATGTTGGCAGTACTGCTTTTTGGGGTAATGACATCAGAAGTTTAGTGTAATGTCGGCTATATTGAACTCTTGGGAACTCCCAATAAGCTGTGTCCCCGATACTTCCAAGCTGTGACACATTTATTGAATCTTATGGCAACAGCAAAGCTTTTAAATCAGCTGTCAGCTAGAAACCTTGGTTAATAAAAGATTTTCTTTATTCTTAGCAATTAATTTCATAAAATCAATGTACATTGAATAGCAAGACAAATTTTTATTAATAATATTTAGAACTTCTGTTACAATCATTCAGATTTACCCAGCAATTACATATTTTTAGGATTTGTCTCATGTGGAAAGATTTTCACTGTCATGGTGTATACAAAAATCAATGAAGAGAATGTGGTGTATCTTGCATTGAATTCCTCCCATAGTTCACAACTAAAACATTTGTCAAAATATAAATACTAGATAAAGGGCTGGAAATTTAGGGTAAACGTGTCAAATTCATATTTGCCCGTAATATCATAGTAACAGAAGACTTACAAAATGAAGCTAAGAAGAGCTAAGTCAGTGAATTATGTCATTCACATTGTATAATTCTGAGCATTACAAGATTGTGAAAGGTACCATTTGATTGTATCCCACACAACAATTAACACTGTTTTTAAAAGAACATGCAGAAATAAGGCATTTTATTATGTTTTATTATACTGGTATGTTATGAATGATATGTGTGCTCGTTATATAAAATGTACAAAAAACTAAATAAAAGAAATAAGTTTGTATATAAAAAGGAGTTGTGTTTAGTCCTTTTCAGAACCTTCATCATGGCATGTTGACCCTCATTGGAGTTTTCAGATTCAGCTTTTTCTTACCATCTGGTTTTTTAAAGAAGATACATGACATGTTACCTTCTCTGTTGTCAATAAGTATATCACAGATAACCCTTAATACTTAACTAATTCCCACCCTTCTTTCTCAGAACATTTTACACTTGTGGAATTCTGCAATGCAAGCAGTTCTATTTGTGGCTTGTGTGGAGCTTCACTACATGGAAACTTCAAAGGAGTGGAAAATAATTGGATTTTGATTTCAAATGTCTTTAGGTCTTGAGATTGTGAAGAGAATGTCATACAGTTGCTTCAAAAGTTTGATGTAGTTTTCCAGGAGAATATTTATTGCAAACATGGAACATAAGCAAGGGAAATGGTATACGAGGTGTGGCAATAAAGAAACCGGAGTGATTGTGCATATTTCTGGCTTTGTCGATGACAAAGAGAAGGGTGGGGATTGGCCTTTTAACCCTGACAAATGAATAAAATTTCATGTCACTATCATATGTGGTGCTTGTCTAACCACCCCTTCCAGGTCTTCACTCTGTCCTGTCCATAGGTTCCTCTGCTCCCTGACAGGTGTCTGATCCAAGGCGCTGGCTTGTAAGTCCTAGGGAGTGTAAATCCTACATAAGGGGAGGGTAATCAGGTAAAGAAGAAGTCTGTAAGTAACAAATAGGTTCAGATGTAGGTTTTGCTATATTTTCAACTTCAATATAATAATTACAATTTCTCTGATAGTTTATTTGTCCCCATTCCCCATATAACTTTAATGCCAAGTAAAACTTCACATATATGGTTTTTAAAACTTTTGTAGAAGTACAATCAAGTTAAAAATCAATGGCTATCAATTTAAAAATTTAGCACATAATAATTGTATTACACAAAATAATCTGTGTTCTAGAAAATTAAAGAAAAGTGGTCTGCACCTACATTAGGCTATTTTCTGTTTTAGAATATAGGCAATAGCTCCATTCTGAGATTTATTTTTCATTTATGTAGGTTTGCAGCATATAGGGGGTCCAGTTTAGGCAGTTTTCACTATAATAATGATAATAATAATGATGATAACAATAACACTGTTGAAATTACAGTAGATTAATTTAAAAAATTATATTTACAGATTCTTCTACTGTTAAATAGAGAGAAAATACAGGTTGACAATATTTATAGGTGAGTTTAGAAAATCATTGTTATATACAGGATTAATTTTTATGCACTTTGTTTAAATTTGATGCTGTGGCTTTTAGTTTTAGCTCCAATTGGCTGTTAATTATGCATATGTAAGCCAATTATAAAAGGATCTTAGTTTACAGTTTTATATTAACTGCTTTATATTTATGTATTTAAATCAGATTAGTCCATGTATGTACAAGGCCGAGTGGTTAGACTGTTCGCCTATGAGCTAGGCGGCCCGGGTTCAATTTCAGGGACCCACATGTAGTTCTGGTGGTGGAGGAAGCAGCGTCTGGGCGGGTTTTCTATGGGTTCTCTGGTTTGCCCCACCACTCATTCCACCAATTGCTCCATCACCTTTCCATTCATCCATTTCACTTGCATTTCATATCACCCTCTTCCTCACTCATACCTGATGCTGGCCTGACCACCCGGTTCCAGGTCTTCACTCTGTCCAGTCCATCGGTTCTCTGCTCCACAACTGGCATCTGACCCTAGGCATTGGCTTGTAACTCCTAGGGGGTGTAATTCCTACATAAGGGGAGGGTAATCAGATAAAGAAGACAACATTACAGTAAATATCCTTTCTCTTTCGAAGAATTCCTTACAGGATTCACATCTTCCCATTTTGAAAATTGTTGCTATGCAATCTGTAGGATGGTTTACTTGTTTTTGCACTTTTAATACAAAATCCTGTTTTTTTTTCAAAAGAAGTTTCCCTTCATTCTTGAAAATTAATCTTATTTGTTGAAGACAAGTGCTGCTTTTGTACATAATACTAATACTGCTTGATTGCCTTATTAAAGGCATCAAGAGAAGCTTATTTTTTACACTGCCTTTATTTTCTAGAACTTGTATGTTTTTATCAGAAAGGAAAAATCAATTGCCGTGTGTTAGTCTTGCAAAACCTTGAAAATGACTCGACCTGTTTAAATAATTTCTGTTTTGTTTTGTTCACCACAATGCTGGGATGGTTTAGAAAAGAAAAACATTAAGGAAATCAAAAACTCAAGAAAATCAAAATTGGTAATTTTGTATGGGAATTACCACTTCAGATTACTTTCAGTATAAGACGTTTGTGGCAGACCTATCGTTTGACAGCTGAATCTATTACATTTGAAATAGTTTTTTTGCAAAAAAAGGTAGAAGATTTTAAGAATATCCATATAACGAGCCATATTGGTAGCGAAAAACAAAGATGTCAATGATCTCAATGAGTCCATCCAAAATTTCATTCCGGGGCAGTTGTTTTCCTTCAAATTGGTTGACACGGTTATCAAACTCGATGTCTCGTAGCTAACTATCCCACAGAATATTTGAATTCGCTGGAAATACCTGGATTACCACCTCACAATTGAAAATAGGCTGTCATGTTGCGCAACATCTATCAACGTTACTTTGAGACTGGCTGTGAAAAAGTTTATAAACAACGTCATCGAGGGGACGATTATCAAGGGAAAGTACAAAGGACAGGATGTTTTGATTCTCGATGATTCCAACGGACTTGCCATTCGATTTCAAACGGCTGCAATTCCTCGTCCGCCTGCTCTTCGCGGTGATCATCAACTTCCAGATGTTGGAAGTTTGCAAAATTAACTTAGGGTTTCCGTCTTTTGCGCATGGACAACTGTATGTCGCGCGTCGGAAAGCCATCATCTTTGTTTATTTACGCACAGGAAAAGAAAATCGGTTTCTACTTCAATTAATATGATCATTGCAGCTTCTCAACATTAGAAGTGACATGTGTTAGTAAAAATAGCGAAAGTAAGTGCATTACACTAATCGGGGAAAGTGTAGATAAAACTACATTTTGAGAAATGGAGAACAAATCGTCCCTGACATCATCAAACAGCTCTGGGAGAGTTATGTGCCCAGGAATATAAAACACGATGCTCTTAAAGACAAAAAAATGCATATTGCTGCCGCTGCAATACACCAATGCTACTACCACTGATATTACTGCCATTATTGCCATAAATATAACACAAACTTAACCCCCTCCACCGTCTCATCAGAAAGAGTAATTCGAACACTGGTATGAAGCCATTGAAGTCAGGCCATGCATCCCAAGTGTTATAAGTGTCAGCGCGTTGGTCACACTAGTGATTTCTGTAACGGTCAAGCTCCTGCGTTAACTGTGGAGGCATCTTGCACAACGATGCATGTACTTGTGTTAACTGCAGCGGTGAATATCCATCAAGTTCCCGAGAATGCCCCGAGTCACCCGAGTAAGGGAGAAGGTGTCTGGAAGCCCGGAAACTTGCTTGCGAACTCTGTCCCGAAGTCCGGTACCTAAACCTGCATCGCGTTGGGAAATCGCAACTATGCCCTGACATCTTCTCATGATGCTAACAACCTTTTCTCTCGTCACAAACATTGTGTGAGAACTTACACCTAAAACAAAGAACGGAAAAGTGAAATTCGGTGACACTCTGGACTCTAGATGTTAAAATTACAGTTGAACTAACCTTACAAAACGTTTTATAAAAGTCAAATTCGAGCCATAACTGAAAATGGATTCACACCTCAAGGCTTCGAATTAAAATAAAACTGAAACCTTAGATCTTACCGAGGCTAATCGAACTGCTCTCTCGACGTCATTCGGGGTCGTCCGAGGCTCGCGCGGAATACGTCAGCCTCGGGTCGTCCAATCTCCCTTCCTTCGTCCTGATGGTTTGTAAAATAGTGCTTGCCGTGGCAATCTGAAAGGATCCATAACGCGAAAGTTCCACTTGCTCTGTTTTCTTCCTCTAGTTCTTTTCTTATATCCGCATTACAGAGTAGATAATTTCTAGTAACACCCAAGAAGGACCTTAAACATCTCCTTTGAGATGCCTCCAGTCTTGATTTTCCTTGGTTTTAATGACCCATGTCTTACATGCAAATTGTAACGAGGGTTTGGATACTATTCTATATAACCTTAATTTAAGATCCTTCCTCATATTCCTGCCGAAATGTTTTTTATACCCTCGCCAGGTTACGCTGAGAACCTAAATAAATGCCTTTATGCTTCTAGGAAAGTCAGTAGTAAACTTTGTATTATATGCTACCATTTTCAGTTAATCATTACCTTAAATTGGTACAAAGATTGTCATTTATCTGAAGATGAAGCGTTCATAGTTCACTTTATTGATCGATTAATCTGTTAACTTAAACGCGCAACACCATGACAGCCCATTTATTCTAAAGTAAGAACAAATTAGAAACTAAAAACTTCACTTATCTTAGTATTATTTGCTGACCCTGGGTTACAAGCTGTGTCCAGCTCATTCTCAAAGCCATATATCATCAAAAGAAACGAGTTTATCATTATCTGATAATATTATGTTATTAATCTTTTTTACTAGTTCAAAAGAATTTTTAATACTTAAACTTTCAAATTTTTCAAAAGTACTAAATTTTTAGTTAACCATTTAGCTAAATTATATGTAGGTGAATTTATATAATTTATAATGGGTCTCATTTTATTTCCTGGTTTATGTATTTTTGGAAGTGCATACAACCTGGGTAAAACAGGATTATTGACTTTTAAAATACTTTTTTCTTTTTTAGGTATCATTTTCACTTCATTGAGAGTTTTATTAAAAGTTGAAATACATGATTTTAAAGGATCATTATCAATTTTTAAGTAATCTTTACTTTCAAGCAAAAGTTCTACTCTATTAATATAATCAGATTGATCTAAAATTACAATTTTGTTGCCTTTGTCGGCTTTTGTATAAATTACATCCTTTTCTTTCAATGATTTAATAATCTGATTATTATAATTACTTTTAGGATGATTTTTATTTATATCTTTCAAAATTTTAGTGCATTTCATTTTAATCAAAGATTTATTAAATGTCATTTAAATCTTGACTGGCAATTTCAATATCTGCAACAAAATCATCTGTGTTTTTTGAAAAACTTACACAAGTTTTCATACCTTTGTTTAGAAAATTTATTTCTTTCTCGTTAAAGTTACAATTTGATAAATTAATTACATTATTTGTTTGGCTTTAGGAATGAGCTGGACACAGCTTGAAACCCAGCTTCGCTGTTAATAACTTCAATTTTTGCTTATTTAGCCCATTTATTGTTGCCATACTGTCACAGGCGGACTGCGATAGTAGCCAATCACACTCCATTTGCATTTATTGTCACCTTTCGGGGTTCCTGTTCCACCGTGCGACGCTCCGAATGGGGTGCTTCCGTTTCGATGACACCCAGAATTAGGGCCGCACCACTACTTGGCAATTATTTCAGCATCAAGAATATTTCTATCCAGAGGCAGGCAGAATATGAAATTTCATATTCTAAACCATCGATGTCCAATGTTTGCGAAAGAGCGGTGTTGGTTCAGGACCCTCTAGATATCTACAGGTCCTGGTTGGTTTTACCTCCTTCCTCCATAAGTGAGCTTTCTCTCTTTAACCCCCAGCCGTGTATTGTGTGGCAGTGGTGGTTTTGTTATATGTACGTTGCGTTTGATTTACCAAAGCACTTTCAAATCTTAAACGATAGTGACTTCTTTGGTACTGCTTACGTTTTGAGAAGTCCATCAATAGTTGGGGACGAAGTCGAAGTGCATAACCTTAGAAGATACACCAAGTGATCGTCACGTAACATTGCGATACAGACTTTTAATATATGTACTTCAATTTGGAGAAACTCTGTTTGCAAATATATGCAGAGCTGTACTCACTCTTATACAACATATTCTTGTAAATGCTGATTTATCTTTCTACTTCATTTTAATCGACATAATCATCTTCAGAAATTATCTTATTGCTTATTTTCTTGTAGGTGCAAGGGGTGTGTGGGAATACAGTAGGACTTAACCATGAAATGTTTTAAGAGCTGGTTGCTATGCACTGTCTTTGAAATTCAGTTCTCTTTGCAAGGCCAAGAGATTAAAAAACGAATAACATATTCCTATTTGAAAAAAGTATAAGTATTGACTAATTCAAATAAATAAGAAAGAATATCTCGGAAATGGTTCACTCAAAAGAAAAATGAAGCATTTCACATAAATTGTGTGTTTTAACCAGATCTGCATTTTTATTTGGTGAGCTTTTGTCTGTCTCTTACTGTTTACCATTTGTGCAAAAATTATCCAGAATGAAGAGGTCTTCTGAGAACACTCAGAAAATTCAAGGTATGACTTAGAAACGACTGTTGGTGTCCGTCACTGGATACTGACTCTGTCCCTCCGATTGAGAAGTGGAGTGGGGAATAGCAGCTTATTACGTAAGGTTCTTAAAATAGAGAAGGTTGGACATCCTTGTTCTAAACTATGCTTGTTATTTTTGGAACAAGTGTTTTTACTGTTAGCAGTAGTAGAATTCAACGCATGTAACAAAAGTTTCATTTGCGATATTTATATCTTCATATCTTGTATTTATTAATTATCATATCTTGTGATAATCGTCCATTTCTTAAAACAATTTTTATTGTTGTTTCTTGATATATATTCCTGAGTACATCTATTAATTGTTTTGGATATCCTTTTTTTGTCTAATACTTGCCAAAATCTGATCCTGCTTACCTTATCGAAAGCTTTTTATAAGTCTACAAATGCTTCTTTCAGTACCAAATGAAATTGTACTCCAATATTGGGAAAATTGGTTGCTTATAGCTGTACTAAAATGCAAACACGAATCTAGTCGGTAACTAGATCAGTTTAGGTCTATCGAAAGCATTCCTCTAGGAGTATGCTGAATTTTGCAAATCCAGTTACTATCAGCAACAAAACGAAAGGCACTTTTACAAGTATATTCGATTGTAGACAGCTTCAGAATGGTTAATACTATCACGTTGCCAGAAGAAAGCAGTAAGGAGATCTTGTTGGAAAGCTTCCAAGTACTCAATGTAATACTGGGATTTTATGTTTTCTGTGGTTAACCACACACTCGGCAAACGGCTGTTGACAACAATGAATACGGATATGACATTCATGATAAAATAAGTCTTATTTTTACACACGCGAAGTCCTAAATATGAACTGTTTTCTAGAAACTAGGAAGATTTCCGCAGTCACACAATCAAATCTAGCGTGGTTTTAGTTACTTTCATCAAATATGCAACATTCCCAAATAACCGAAAGAACTGTCTTTGTAAGTAAATATTGTTAGTAAACAAACAGAATGCTCAATATGCAGTAATATAAGCGCGGTAGGTCTCGGAAATTCAGCACGCATTCTGCTGTGGGGCAACCTCCATCTTACCACTTAAATGAGAATTTGCTCATACCCACCCATCTGCAGGAAAACCACGCAGTTGCCGAACATTTCTCTTTTTTGTTTTCTTTACCATGCACTTGGAGAAGGTATTGCATTTCACCAAAGAATTCGATATGGGATTTTCACTGGAAATACACGTTTTGAGACTCCCAGAATAAAAAAAGCACGCTCATAAATTTTTTAAAAGTACTAAGTAGTCCAAAACGGGAAGATTTTATAAATATACACCAGCGATGTCCAACGTTTGTGAAAGAGGGGAGGCTGGATTTACCTCCTTCCACTTTATGCGGACTGTGCCACTCTTTTAACACTCAATTGTGTTGCAGTGAGAGTTAGGTTGTATGTACGTTACATTTGATTTACATTCAAATCTTATGCAATAAACATCTGTTCATTAGTGACTTCTTTGGTACTACTTGTTGAAGAAATCTATCCAAGTTGGCGACAAATTCGAAGTGCATAGCCTTAGAAGATACACCAAGTGATCGTCGCGTAACATATTGCGATACACACTTTTAATATTCTTCAATTTGGAGAAACTCTGTTCGCAAATAATACTTATTGCTCTATGTACTTCATTTTAATCGACATAAGCATTTTCAGAAATTATTGCTAATTTGCTTGTAGGTGCAAGGGAAGTGTGGGAATACAGTAGGATTTAAGCGATAGTGAAACGTTTTAAGAGCTGGTTGCTATGCGCTGCCTTTTGAAATTTTACTCTCTTTGCAAGGCCAAGAGATGAAAAAACGAATCACATATTCCTATTTGAAAAAAAGTACTGGCAAATTCAAACGATAAACAGATAGGAAACAATATCTCGGAATGGCTCACTCAAAAGAAAAAAGTATTTGTGTGTTTTAACGAGATCCACATTTTATATGTAGTAAACTTCTCTCTGTCTCTTACTGTTTACCATTTATGCAAAAAGAGTCGAGAATAAAGAGGTCTTCTGAGGACATTGCCAGAAAATTCAAGGTATGACTTAGAAACTGCCATGGAATCGCTTGTGTGTGTCCGTCACTGAATACTAACTGACTGGCTGTGAGTCTACACGATACAGACAAAGGCTGATTCACCCTTCGACTGAAGGAGGGGGTGGGGAATAGCCGCTAATTACGTGTCTCCAAAGAGACAAGGTTGTACATCGCTGGTATACATAGTTTTGTATATTTTTACCCCAGATAGATTAAACAGCAGATATATTTTTAAAGCAAGTAATTGAAAGTTAATATTACACAGGAATAGTTTGAAATTAATAGGTAGTCTGCAATACCCATGATATCCTAAGGTACATTTATTTTCAAAATCGGTTAAACGGATTTATACCAATGTGAGTGATCGAAAATAAAGATATGGACATGACTTTTCTCCAGTCAATCTTAAAGTATTCTGTTTCCAAAGCTTTGTTCAGAGTTCTTTTACATGCCAGTAAATCTACTGACATGGAGCTGTCGCTTTTAAGCACACTTAAAAACCATCGGCCTGGGCTGGATTTGAACCCGCGATCTTGGGATCAGTAGACCAGCGTCTAACCCTCTGAGCCACCCAGACCTACCCCAGGGGAAGGGATGAGGTGAGGTGATGCCGGAGGTTTGTCAGAGAACGGAGCCAACGAAGCCCAGAGACGCACAGAAGTCCCTAATAATTACAGATATTGGCATCCAGCGCACGACCGAAGTGTTTCCCCTACCCAGAGAGAGAGGGCAACGAAGCGACCCTTGCGGCTCGGGCAGCAACTTCTGAGAGGCACCAGGGAAGGAGGTTTTCCAGAACGCAAGCATCAATGCTATCTGTCCGCATTCGTCGGGACGTACTGCACTACCAAGCAAATCTGAAAAATGACAAGGGAAGAAAATGAGAAATGAAGGGAAAGGAATCCGTGGAGAAAACAAACCACTCCAGCATTGTCCTGATGACAAGGGGAAACCACGGAGTGGTCGATCGACGGGGATCGAACCCGGGACCTGCCGAATGCGAGTCGTACACGTTACGCCGCGCCACCTCGTTCGGTGGTAGCTTTTGTTTTTAAATTTATGAACATATTTTAAGGGATGGCCAGGTAAACTTGGTATTAAATACATTGCTGATTAAAATGCACTGAATCCGTTTAAGGCGTAATGAGGTTAACATTTTAACATCAGTGTAGTAACAAATCACAGCCTCCTGGATGAAAAGCACAGAGCAGAAACCGGTACAAGACACAGCCAATGTTTTATATAGTTGTCTATAAACACGTTAACAGCTATGGCCACTCTTTGTCTCTCGGTATAAAAGTTTTAAGTGGAATTTGTTTTTATTTGCATTTTCTGACATAGAGTAAATTTTATACTCGACTATACCATAATGTAGCATTTATATATCACTAATGGACGTTATTATATTCATTTCTTCATAATGGTATTGTTATCCACCAATCAAAGGCGCACCAGTTTATAACGCCACTGCTAATCCACCAACAAAAGGTGCACCAGTCGATAACGACAGTGATAATCCCTCACCTCTGTCCACTACAGGTGTCATGAGTGGGGTGCAGTACTGGAGGGTGGGACGTGGTCAGCACTCCGAGTCCTCCCAGGTCTTCGCAACCTGGGGTCGCCACTTCTTTATCAAGTAACTCCTCAATTGGCTGCTCCGGGACCTAACGAGGCTGAGTGCATCCCATGCCAGACCTCCCAGCGGGGGAAAAATCCCCATGCCGGTATTGGGGATCGAATTCGGGTCCTCCGCACCAAAGGCAGGCGCGCTACCACTGTGCTACGGAGGCGGTCCCATTAAAATGTATTATTTAAAATTTTAGAGTAACATTAGGATAAAAGGTTAACAATTTAAAATGTGGTTTACAAACAATTAGTACCCTATAAATGGTCCCTAAAATTGCTACAGAATATGTTGTTGTGGTTATTATTATTATCATCATCATTATTGTTGTTGTTGAAGCAGGATTTCCGTGCACTATTGAAGCTAAAAATATGTATGCATTCATGCACAATTGTATCTCCAAACATGCACAATGAAGGACAAAAACATACACTATCAGAATTCCACACTGCACTGCAATGAATCGTATTCTCTTTTAAAACAGTAAACAAGTTTTTCCAAATTCTGCTCAATTAAACTCATGCGTTTATCAGTAAGAACATGAATGAAAGCTGAAAATGGTAGTAGAGAAAATAATAAGTCATAAAATGAATAACTATGAAGTTTTAGCAGTGAACCAAAGTGTACAAAAATATGCATTTGCATGAAAATCCGGGCCTTAATTGTTTTATTACATCAGGTGAGTAGTAGAGAAAGTAAGAACTGAAGGGTTCGACAGTTGAATGCTTCGTCCCGCTCATGTCGCTTGTTTTGCCCGCCGTGATGCGCTTCCTTGCACCACTGTTGCCTAAAATATCGCAGCACCGGCATCGGCCCGTTGAACAGAACAGGTGAGGCAGACCGCTTTTGTGTATATTGGAAGGAGGGGGAGGAAGTTATGGCTTCTACCTGTTCCCGAGCGAGAGGAAAGGTGTTTCCTCAGCGGCCAATAGCACAGGTCCTTTCTTTCAGCGTGACGAATAGCAGTCGTGATTGTAGGAAGGTTAGGAAACTCTCGGGCACCGGCAAAATACAGGTTGTGTCAGTACAGTTGCCTCCAAGAGACACCTTAGTCTGCGTATTTTTATTTCATTTCTAATCACAAATTAAACAAGATAGAGCTTACGATGCAGCAGGACAGGTGAAGCAGTAGTGTGTTGTTTTGCTACTGTGAGTGTGTGAGTTCTTTGACCTCTGCATCAACTTGAACTGATTCATGTACTTTTGTCCACTTGGTTCGTTCCATTCCAGTTAGTTTACCTGCCTCCAGCATTCGGAGGAGGTTAGACGGAAGACAGACGCTCTAAAATTAGGAATATTACTCAGATTACTAACTTGGTGACTTAAACGACTTCTAAAAACGTCAACTATAGCCTTATTTGGCTAAAGAGTGTTTGTGGTGCCTCATAAAATAATGTTAAGTAATTAAAAACGTGTTAGTACAGGCCGTTGTCATGGTTACGGTGTCGGTGCGCAAAGCTTGACGGGTAATACGTGCTTTTTGTGACAGTTTATAATAATGCCGATGGTGAATAACGAAACAAGGAGGAATGTGAGTGATAGTGCAATTCGTATGCCTCATTTCACTCAGAAAATGGGGCAGGGTTCAATGAGCCGTGTGTAAAACAGCAACTCATTGGTGCTTTCTGTTGTAAAAAGTGCGAGTTCTCTACGCCATAACAAGTGAGTGATCAATTAATTTTCACGTGGGTATACCTTCAACTATTTCAGCGAAGTAAAGGTAAGTTGTCACATGAACTTATAGTTAACTCTGTGTAAAAAGTGAACTAAGGACATTTAATTCCTCCGCCATTTCTAAAATTTGAGCGAAATAAATAAAATGATATAAAATATTAGTTTACTGGATGTGATATTAACAAATGACACACTGAATTAATTAGAAGGGTTAAGTTAAAGGAAATAAAACGTTTCATAGCTTCATGGGGGGTCCCAAACGTTGACCACCCACATAGGTGAAGAATGAGAGACAATGGTGACAACAAGGGCGGGACATTTCAGGTTTTGAGGCACAAAACAATCTGTTTTAAACACATTTTCTTTATAGACTTGTAATAATTGTACTTCGTTTTAAGTTAGAAATGGTAAAGAAAACAAAGAAAGAATATTGTGTGTGTAAGGGAGGAAGAGAGAGAGGGAGGGAGAGCGGAAGAGAGAGAGAGAGGGAGGGGGAGCGGAAGAGAGAGAGAGAGAAGTTGGAAACCGATTTGGTAATTCTTTCGACATTGTAAAGCATTTTTCTTCCTGACAAAAATAGATAAGATAGTTCTAATTTCAACTCCTAAATGTTTAAAGTATTAAAAAGGATTTTAACGTGTATTGGCAATTAGATATTATCTAATTATAGGTTTACCAACACTTAGATATAGTCAACAATGCAGTGCATTAATGTTGGAAATTTGATATTTAAATATTGATATATATATATAAAATTAGGAAGGTTATGTTTAAACTCGTTATCTGATCCTGGAAATATTGTATTGCTGTCCATCATTTCTTGCATGCAGCAAATATATGATCACGATCTTCTGCATGTCCATCATATACTAACAGAAAGAAGAATCGTTATTATTAATTCTGCAGTGATATTTGGTGAAGCGGCCATGACTGAATGTTAAGCGATATACAGTTATTTTCTTCCTTGAGGTTTTGGTATTGTCACTGCACTGTGACTTGGATACATTAGGATGTGTTGAAAAATCATGTTTGCCTTTATAATTCGCGCTGAATTTGTCCGCCATTTGTTTCACAATTTTTACTTTCTCTACTACGTTTCGTAGAGGAAGTATTGTATTCCATCCAAAAAATTCGATGTGTTTTGAGGCCCCCTGAATAAAAAAAAAAGCATTATTAGAAAAAGGTCCGCGCGCGCGTGTGTGTCTGTCAGTCTGTGAACAGCATAACTAAAAAACGAAAAGTCGGTGAAAACCAAAATTGTTATTTAAGTTTAATGTCTTTTAAGGATGCTACCCTTTACATGGCACATTTTTCGAAAATTTTGACATTATTAACAACTGGGATTAGAGTTCGCAAAATAAAGCCACTTTTGCACGGAGCTGGTGGTTACTGACAACCAGTCTGCCGAGATACATGTCCAGGTTCCCTAATAGGACAATCTCAAATGGGACAAGTTTAGATCCATATGTGGCTACAAATTTTGAAATACTGCCCTGAACTTTTGTACTGGTAGTACTACCAACATTGTTTTACTTTCTCTACCACATGTAGTAAACAGAAGAAGATGCATTATACCCAAAAGTTTGTTATCTAGATTTCACCGAAAATACGTGTTTTGAGACTCTGAATAAAAAATCGGATGTGTTGCACTCACATGACTTTCTCTACTCTTGTACTAAACATTCTTACAAACTCTTATTCCTGTATCTTCTTCGTGTTACTTGAGATAAACATTTGCACAAATTATCTTATTGGCTTATTTCCTTGTAGGTACAAGGGGAATATGGGAATACAGTAGGCTTTGAGCGACAGTCAAATTTTTAAAGCTTTGAGATTCCGTTCTCTTTGCAGGGATAACATTAAAAATGAATAACGATGTTCCATTTGACAAAGGTTTAAATTTTCCAAAACTCACACAAATAACAAGGAATATCTCCCAAATGGTTCACTCTATAAAAAAATATTCAGACACAAATTGTGTGTTTTAGCAAGATCTAAATTTTTTTGTACAGTAACATTTGGTCTACCTCTTACAGTTTACCAGTTAAGCAAAAGCCATCTAGAGTAAATATGACCACATAGGCTGTAGCCAGAAAATTCAAAATTTACATTTAATTTGTCATCAGAATATCTTAAGCATATGACATTCTAAGCAAAATCGTTAGTAATTTTTAAGAGAATCAAAAATTTTGAAAAATTTTACATGTAAAAGTTTGTTTAGGATGGAGGGATTTTCTTCAAAATCTTCCTTGAAAGCCATTAAACTTAAATACGAATTTTGGTTTTTTACGAGTTTTCACGTTGATTTATGCTGTTCACACACACACACACACACACACACACACACACACACACACACACACACACACACACACACACACACACACACACCCCAACACACACATACCCGTTTTTCTAAAAATATTGTTCTTTGGATACAGGGGACCTCAAAATATATATTTCCGGTGAAATCTCGACATCGAATTTTTGGGTCGAATCCTCACTTACTATACCTACGTAGCAGAAAAAGTAAGAAAGAGTAGCAAACTTTCAAATATCTCAGACGACAAATTAACCTTAAGAGAATGTAAACATACAACTTGGAATATTTCGAAACAGCTGATACTAGAAAAAAGTTACTGAACACAATATGTGTATTTTAATGAGCTCTGCATTTTTTCCCCGTGTTAGCTTTTTGTTTATCTCTTACTGTTTTGCAATAATGGAAAATTGATTAAGAATCAAAGAGCATTTCACAGGCCATTAGAAGAAAATGCAATTATACATTTTATATTTAATGTCGGCACCACATGCGATATTAGGGCTATTTTGGAAGTACTATAAATAAGACACCCTTCCACATAAGGGATGGTTGGTTCGTGAAAATCGTCATATATCCTTGAAAAGACCCTGGACCTAAAATAAGAAGTTTGGCATTTATTCTACTTTTCTTTTCTGAGAAGAGACACACCCTCTTGGATTCAGGGGGTCTCAAAAGGTGCACGCATTTCTCCTTATTTCTTTCACTTCCCTTCAGCCTCCCCTATCTCTTTGGCCCTACTCTCTCATTCTCCATCCGTCGCTATCTCTCCCTGTATCACCCTCGTCTCTTAATCTGTTTCCCTCGTTTCGACGTTTCTTCTCTTTATCTTACCCCTCTCTTGCTTTGGGTCGCTTTTCTCCATTTTTCTTATCTTATCTCCTCTTCTCTGGCGCTTTCCTTCACTCCCAGACCCCTCCATCTTCTCACTATCTATTTCTCACTTGTCTCTGTCTCTCTTTGTCAATACTATCGTTTCTTTCTCTTTGTTCATGTGATTACGTATACACAGGATATTGTGGGTATAGTTTCAGATATTTTAATTGGTACCTTAATATGTATCTAATTTACTTTGTTAGTTGCTTTTTCTCTTTGTCTAACAGTTTTCTCACAAATAACTCACACAATTAACAAGCTGATTTTTCTGCACGGTCGTAATTGAAATTAAATGAACAACGCCTGTCAGCATAGACCAGCGATACCCCTACCTTGTCTTTTGTCTCTTAGCTCGGCGAAAAGTTGGTGGAGGCAAATTTTCTCTTCCCTATTTCGCATAAGGTTGGGCATTTCTGGTATAGACTATCTAGTTTGCTTCTATACATTCACACCCTCAATACCTGACCTAGTGTGCAAATAGTAGGGGTCATTAACTTTGCAGAAAGCTTGCTCTGCTTTCCTGCTCTAAGGGAAAACGTCAAACGCGCAGTGGATGCAACGCAGAAAAGTGCATCTCGCTTTTGTTTGACATACAGACAGACCGACAGACAGACAGACAGACAGACAGACAGACAGACAGACAGACCGACAGACAGACAGACAGACAGAGGGACGGACGAACAGACAAGCACAGAGTCTACATTCCAATGCACTGGTACATCGAAAGAATAGACTTGCCTACTTCCAAAGTCAAGGACATTCGAGGCGACAGAATCGATTAATGTCTTTACTATCGATTTAGTAGGTATTACCAACACAAAACTAAAGACGAAATCGATTTAGGGAGTGAATCGGAGTATTTAATTCCAGCAGGTCCCTTTTGGCACGAAGGGAATCAGCATGTTTACAATTACTGCTTCGGAGGGAATCGGAGAAAAAGTTGACCGCGGGAGGGAATTGGTAGCCACCCGAGACTAAGGTCTAATTTATAGTGGAGAGAGTATAACAGGAAGGAGAAACATGTGGGAGTTTTCAAATTTATGTTTCCCCTTTTTTATTATGAGTTTATTGAACTGGATCCACTTTTTCATTACCTATTTATTACTTCCGGAACTGAACTAAGCCAAAAGGTGGTAACTGATATATCTAGAGTTTCTTCACATTTCATTGCTCCAGTTTTCAGCATTAATTGATGTTGAACACTTAGAGTTACGAGAAGTGCATGTTCGTAAGGAAATACTTTAATCGTCCTTATTTTATTGCCTTCCAAGTGACGATTTCTCTTCTCATAAACGTCATCATTAAACTCCGTAAGCTGCCGGGAGAATGTTTTCACCGAAAGTGAAACATATATATTAGCTACGGGAGTGAAAGTGAAAAATACCTAGAATGTCTGGGAAGTTATGACTTGGTCAATTAGTAACGACTTCATACGGTTTGGAGCAACTTAAAGTCGGAGAGTAATCATAAATAAATAAAGTAATACTACGTGGTGTGGTAGATTAACGTGCGTTTTTCTACCCACTCTTCTACAAACGTCAAGTTAATCAAGATAAACATGTGCAGTACAATGTTTTTATTATGTACAAGCTGTAACCCGCCTGCTTCGTTGAGCGTTTATTTTAACCTACAAATCAATAGCTAAATATTTAATAGAAATATAATTTTAACTTGGGCTCTTCCCTTCCTTTACCATAGGCACATTTGACTACAGTTACTGGAATTTGAATTCGCGAGATTTGGATTTAAACGGATGTCTAGTGCATAACGGTCACGGCTATTCGAATTTCTTCAACTAAGGTGCCTCCGAAACGGATATGAAAACAGGTTTAGGAATTAGCGGAAGTACGGTACATGCAGGCAGAAAAAGGTCTAAAAAGTTTAAAAAATGAGAAAGTCTCCGTGAAACCCAAAATATAAATAGCCTATGATAATCTAAATAATCTACGAGCGCTAGATTTGCCAAATTTCATCGCATTCGGATGCATGGTATAGCACTCCATAAGGAACAAAAAAAAAAAAATCTTTTTATATATATCAAAACATTTCGTTGTAGGTTCAAGTGGGGGGCATTCAGAGGCCCCCCTGAATTAAAAAAAACTAAGAAAAGGCCTGTGTGTGTATCTGTGAACAGCATAACTCAAAATGAAAATTCGGTTAAAAACTAAAGTTGGTACTTAAGTTTAATATCCTTCAAGGATGGACACGAAGATTTTGAAGAAAATTCCTCTACCCTAAACTACCCTTTATATGGACAATTTTTCGAAAATTTTGATTTTCTCAAAAATGACTAAAATGACTCGTTACTGTCCAAATGCATTTTTTGTGGGATTAAATATTTCGGAGACATTCTTTGCAATTTGCATGAGTTTTGTAATACTTACGCTTTTCTCAAATGGAAGGTCGTTATTCAGTTATTTATCTTTTGGCCGTGCAAAGAGAACAAAATTTCAAAGCCTTCATATAGCGAGCTTAAAATATTTGACTATCGCTCAAGACCTAGTGTGTTCCCATATTCTCCTTGCACCCACAAGAAAATTAGCAATAAGATAATTTCTGCAAATGCTTATCTTGACTGACATGAAGAAGATAGAGGAATAAAAGTTCGTAAGAATAGTTAGTACAAGAGTAGAGAAAGTCATGTGAGTGCATCACATCAGATTTTTTTCTTTCTTCTCAGAATGGAATTCCCGTTGTTTGAAACTTACGTATGTACCCCAACGGACAAAAAAAGTCATGTTTGAAACACCAGGCTAGTTCAACAACTCCACGAGTACACAATAATTTGTAGTTTTCAACAAGTAGATATGCCTGATCGTTTGCTTGTCTATCTGTCTGTCCTGCATGTGTGTACGTACGTCTGTATTAAATGTAGGGATGTATAAATGTAGGTCCCGCATGTGGTATTCGTGGTGGACGAAGCGGCGTCAGGGCGGGTTTTCTCCGGGTACTCCGGTTTCCCCCGCCATCTCATTCCACCAGTGCTCCATCTTCATGTATCATCAGTGTCACCGCCTGCGGTGCCGTAGTAGTAAAAGCGGGCGTTAAACACTACAACAACAACAAAAAATAAATGTAGGTATGTACGTTTCAGACGTGACTCATTTTTTTTGTCCGTGGGTGTACTTCAGTCATCACTAGACATGGGAGAAAATCTCACATGGACGTTACGTTGACCACGCATCGACCGTAGAGTGCAGGGGATATTGTGATTGGCATGTAAACAAAAGAGGTAGGAAGATCACTGTCAATAACGCACCGTGCACTTCACGCCACAGTTCCACTTTGTCATTGGAAGAGACTGCACACCCTCGCATACGACCTTCCCCCTGTGACGTAAAAGATCCATAGTTCAGTTATGCTTACGCAGAGATCATTACCACTGAGAGTTTCCCCCATGTCTGGTGATCACATTTTAATTTATTTGGCCTTACCGATGTTTTTTATGACGCCTCAAACACCTCACTTTTAACTAAGGTTACCTTTTTAAAAAAATTGTTTATTGTGTTCTAATTTTATCTACCTTAAGCTAAAAGCTATCTTACCATTAAGCTAGCAAAACTTTCAGGATTTCTCATTTCCACCGTTGGTTGTTCATTCGTTTAATATGCCGTGATTTGACAGCAAACAAATTAGGAAGTAATTATTATTTATACAATATTATTTTTCATCCATGAAATAGTCTTGAATCCCATTCAAGTTTCGTTAGATAAACTTGTAACCTGCCGTGGGCTTATGATAAAACAGCCACTCTTTAAAGCAGGCTACAAAATCTTGTATGATAAAACGAATGTAGTTTCATCATTTTTAAAGAAATTTGTTTTTTTCGTCCCTTCTCGTAAAATGAGTAGTGTCGATACAGGTTTTCAAGGTTCTTTGCTCCGGGGGATTATTTCTTCATTTTAATGGATATCAGGATACCGACTTTCAGACACAGCTCCTCATAATGTCGGGTGTATATAGATGATTTCAATGAATCACATACTCACCTCTGTGGTGTAAGGATAGCGTGTTTACCACACATTTAAAAGATCCCTAGTTCGAATCTTGGTTAGGGTAAGTTGCCTGGATAAGGGTTTTGCAGGTCTTTCTTTAATCCTAAGTAGTAAGTCCTAGGGGGTATACGTCCTCCATAAGGGGAGGGAAAGAAGAAGAAGAGC
Source organism: Tenodera sinensis (assembly GCA_030765045.1). NCBI lineage: Eukaryota > Metazoa > Arthropoda > Insecta > Mantodea > Mantidae > Tenodera > Tenodera sinensis. Next base: position 26,858,747 of record CM060973.1, on the reverse strand, counting down.
TGCAAAACATTTATTTACTGTGAAATCTCGGTATCCAATTTTTGGATTCCTCTACTCCTGTGCGCACGTGGTGTAGAAAATAAAACTAATTTTTACTTTCTCTACTGCTAAGTAGGGGAAGTATTGTATTCCATCCAAAAATTCGACGTCGATATTTCACCGAAAATATATGTTTTAAGACCCCCTGAATCCAAAAAAGCATATTTAGAAACAGGTGCGCGCGCGCGCGTGTGTGTCTGTCTGTCAGTCTTTGGACAACATAACTCAAAAACGAAAAGTCGGTTAAAGAACAAAGTTGGTATTTAAGAATGCGACAGGAAGATTTTGAAGAAAATAACCCCTCCCTAAACCACCCTTTACATGGAGAATGTTTCGAAAATATTGATTTTCCTGAAAATGGCTCTAACAATTTTGATTAAAGTGTCAAATGTTTGAGATATTAATTGAAATGTATATCTTGAATTTTCTGGCTATAGCCCCTGTAGTCGTATTTACTCTGGACGACTTTTGTATAACTGGTAAACCATTAGAGATAGACCAAATCATATTATACAAAAATGTAGATCTTACTAAAATACACAATTTATGTCCAAATAAATTTTCTTGTAGGGTAAACCATTTCGGTGGTATTCCTTGTTATGTGTGTGAGTTTCGGAAAACCTAAAACTTTCATGAAATGGAACATCGTTGTTCATTTTTTATATGTTAAGTGTACAAAGAGAACGGAATCTCAAAGCTTTTAAAGAATTGACTATCGCTCAAAGCCTACTGTATTCTAATATCCCCCTTGCACCTACAAGGAAATAAGCAATAAGATAATTTGTACAAACGTTTATCTTAACTAACACGAAGAAGATATAGGAATTAGAGTTTGTAAGAATGGTTAGTACAAGAGTAGAGAAAGTCATGTGAGTGCACACATCAGATTTTTCGTAAGAGGTAACATATCACATTCTTTACAATGTATATATTTTAACCTGTTCTGTGACTGGATCTACATTTATCCATACAAGTATACGGTGAATCAAAGGGGAAAGGAGTAGGGCTTATCTTAGATCTCCAATCCCTCAAACCTCATTTCCTGTTTACACGGTGCCGTGTGCACAAATGCCAGTCATAGAAAGTAATTATTGTATGGATTTTATATCAAGCATGTTTTTATCAATATAATAACGATAAAGCTAGGGCGAGGGAAGTGACGTTTAAAAGGCAGAAGAGGGCGTGACTGTATGCATGTTGTCTTAGGTTAGTAGGCCACTGTCGTTTGTTTACCCCTATTGCACAGCGCATTAAGCCGTCCACCCCCTTTCTGCAAGATGTTCCCTGGCGTGAATTTGTATAATGGATGTTAACTATTGTTTACTTTAAATATGTTAATTATTTTTTAATTAAATGAATTAATTACAGAAAATAAGGTTAATAGAAAATTTAATGATATTTAATCTAAAAAATCTGATGTGTTGCAGTCACATGACTTTCTCTACTCTTGTACTAACCATTCTTACAAACTCTTATTCCTATATCTTCTTCGTGTTAGTTGAGATAAACATTTATACAAATTATCTTATTGCTTATTTCCTTGTAGGTGCAAGGGGAATATTAGAATACAGTAGGCTTTGTACGATAGTCAAATCTTTTAAAGCTTTGAGATCCCGTTCTCTTTGCACACTTAACATATAAAAAATGAACAACAATGTTCCATTTCACGAAAGTTTTGTTTTCCGATACTAACACAAATAACAACCAATATCTCGGAAATGGCCCACTCTACAAACAAATTATTCAGACATAAATTGTGTGTTTTAGTGAGGTCCACATATTTTGTAGAGTAAGATTTGGTTTATTTCTTACAGTTTACGAGTTATTCAAAAGTCATCCAGAGTAAACAGGACTACATAGCCAGAAAGTTCAAGATATACATTTCATTTGTTATACAAATATCTTAAACATATGACATTTTAATCAAAATTGTTAGAGCCATTTTCAAGAAAATCAAAATTTTCGAAAAATTTTCCATGTAAAGGATACTTTAGGGTGGGGCTATTTTCTTCAGAATCTCCGTGTCACATCCTTGAAATACATTAAATTTAAATACCAGCTTTGGTTTTGAACCGACTTTTCGTTTTTGAGTTATGCTGTCCGCATACTGACAGACACACAAACTGACACACAGACTGACATACACACGGACCTTTTTCTAAAAATGCTTTTTAGGATTTAGGGGTCTCAAAACAGATATTTGCGGTGAAATCTCGACATCGAATTTTTGGGTGGAATACAATACTTCCTTTTACTTACAGTAGAGAAAGTAAAAATCCCGAATATGGATAAACTAAATAAAACGTATTTAATCTTAAAATAAGTTGTGTTAAAATATTCCACAGATAAAACCAGGAATAATGTTCAAATTTTGAATAAAAATAAAAACGACAGCTCCGTGTCAGTGGATTTACTGGCATGTAAAAAACTCCTGCGAGACGAAATTCCGACACACCGGTGACGCTGATATGAACCTGGCAATTGGCAGCGTTGTTAAAAAAAAAAAAAAAAAAAAAAAAAGATTATTTTTACACATGTAGATCCACACATTCCATAGTATATCTACTCCTTAAAACAAATTTGTCCATCACTCCTTAAAAGGCACACGGATATGTTCAGTGTACATAAGACAGAAATGAGTGAACCATGCAGACCAGATCAGAAATGAGCTCCATTAGCTGGGAGAACAGCGGCACATCGTTTGTGTCTGTGGCAGATTGTTGTCGCAGTTTTGCGAATGCTGTTTTCAATATCGTCGGATTCTTCGACCTCAGTAGCAAAAGGCGACAAAGCGACTGTCACTTAAACCCTGTGATAGGGGAACTAGAAAATGTTTACGTAGTGCATTCTTCTAGCTAGGCTTTTTCTGGTGTTTACAAAGCACGGTCATGCCGTTTTACTATATATCCACTTCGATGAGGCAAAAGCCTATTTTAAGGTGAGTGAATGGAGAGATGAAACCTAGACAAAAGCGAGGAAAAGGAAATGTGATGAAAGCTGTGAAGCATTTTATATAATATTTTGTTGCTGGTCGCGTCCCGGAAATGACAACAGGTTTATTAAAATTCTTAACGGTACACTTAGGGTCGTTTAGGAGCTGGTCTGTGTCGAGGAAGAAAAAGGAAGTGCATCGTTTCCCAAGTCTGCTGGAAAGTGGAACCAACAGTGCGGCCGGAATCCTTACCTTAAGGATAGCCAACTGTAAAAAAATCTGACGTGTTGCACTCACATTACTTTCTCTAGTCTTGTTTTAATTTAGTTATTAATCCATCAGCAGCACAATGCTTGGAGATCAGTGAGGATTGGAAATCTACTCTTGTACTAACCATTCCTACAAATTCATCCCTATATCTTCATGTTAGTTGAGACAAACATTTGCAGAAATTATCTTATTTGCTTATTTCCTTGTAGATGGAAGGAGAATATGGGAATGCAATAGGCTATGAGCGATAGTCAAATTTTTAAAGCTTTGAAATTCCGTTCTCTTTACACGGCTAACATATAAAAAATGATGTTCCATTTGACAGAAGTGTAAGTTCTCCAAAACTTACATAAATAACGAGGAATATCTCCGAAATGGTTCACTCTACAAATAAATTATTTAGACATAAATTGTGTGTTTTAGCAAGATCTACATTTTTAGTATAGTAAGATTTGGTCCATCTCTTACGGTTTACCAGCTATACAAAAGTCATTCAGAGTAAATAGGACTTCATTGTCTATAGCCAGAAAATTCAAGATATACATTTCATTTTTCATAAACATATCTCAAACATATGGCATTTTAATCAAAATCGTTAGAGCCAGTTTCAAGAAAATAAAAAATTTTGAAAAATTTTCCATGTAAAGGGTAGTTTAGGGTGAAGCTATTTTCTTCAAAATCTTCGTGTCGTATCCTCGAAAGACTTAAATACCAAGTTTGGTTTTTAACCGACTTTTCGTTTTTGCGTTATGCTGTGCAGACTGACAGACTGAAACACACACACACACACACACACACACACACACACACACACACACACACACACACACACACACACACACACCCGCGCGCGCGCGCGCGGACCTTTTTCTAAAAATTCTTTTTTTGGATTCAGGGGGTCTCAAAACATATTTCCGGTGAAATCTCGACATCGAATTTTTGGGTGGAATACAATACTTCCTTCTACTTACCAGTAGAGAAAGTAAAAACGAAAGGTCGTTTAAATACCAAACTGGGCATTTAAGTTCAGCATTTTCCAAGGATGCGACATGAAGATCTTCAAAAACTCCCCCTACCCCAGACTGCTCTATAGATAAAAAGACTTTCAAAATTTTGATTTTCTCAAAAATAGCTCTAACAATTTTGGTTAAAATGCAACATGTTTAATATATTTTTGTGACAAAAGAAATTTATATCTTGAATGTTCTTGGAATAGTCTAGGAATTCCTATCCATTCTGGATGTCGTTTGCACAACTGGAAAACCGTAAGAGATAAACAAAAGCTTACTATAGCACACGATTTAGGTCAATGCATTTTTATAGAGATAACCATTTCTAGATATTCCTTGTTACTTTTTTCTCAAATTGGAAGTGGTTATTCACTTATCTCCTGGTTAGTCAAAGCGAATAGATTTTCAAAGCCAACACCTAACGACCAGTTTACAAAAGATTTTAATATTTCGTATTTTACTATCTCCATTGTGCCTATAAGGATATATCTATAAAAGCATTTCTACAAATGTTTGTTTCGATTAACATGAGGTAGAAGAGTAAGCTTTTGTAAAAATAGTTGAAGAATGAGTAGAGAAAGTAATATGAAAGTAAGACGTATTTTTTTAAATTTGTGATGTTATTAAACTATCATAGTAATTGCATACATCTTTAAGCAAAAATTTGAAGTCTCATACTGGATATTTAGTAGGATAATTAAACATTTTATCGACAATTTATTAACATTCATTGAAGATTCTAATTGTGAAATGCTAATTTTTTCAAAACATGCATGCATCGTGTAAAACAATTTTACAAAAACAGTGACAAATATAATGAAAGATTAATGTATGGGGAAGGAATTTAAAAATACGCATGATATTTGGTGCACACATAAATTACATCCTGATTGCTATATTATCATTTAAAATTAAGGGAACTGAAGTTGGGATTTTAGAAATTTAACAGAGGGATATCCTTAGCTTCAAATTATATGCTATGAGCTAATAAAACAAGCGTGAAAATATTTGTAAGTGGAAAGTCAAAAGCGGAAATTTAGATACAAAAGTAAACTCTGGAGTTTCTTTGTCGGTGACTTGATAGATATTGATGGAAGACAGCAATAACTGTTATACCTACAGCCAGCAATGAAATACTTGAGGAGAAATCACAGAAACAGAAAAACTCTTAGATGTACGAGTGTGAGGACTTTCTCTGCTCCTTACTGATTTATAGGTGATTTCATATACTTATACAAAAAGTATATTTTTACTTTCTATACTACTTAGGAGTAACTTAACTCTCGATATTGAGATTTTAAAGGAAGTAGCTGCAAGTTCTGAGGTTACAGGATAAATACCAAACTGGGTATTTGTGTCCAATATCTTTCACATATATGACATGTAAAGGCCCCATATCCAAAGCTTTATACGTAAATTTGTTTTCTGTTTTTGATTTTGAAACCATTTTGATTAAACTCATGTTTCAGATATTTTCATGGCCAATAAAATGCATTTCTTGAAATTTGTGCAAATACCTTGTAAAGTCCCCTTCATTTTGAATGAATTTTGAGGAATTTTGTATCACTTTTAAACCATAAAAATATGACACAAACGATGTACACTTTGTTGAACCATATCATTGATGTCAAATAATTTGTTGTTGGTATTATGCATTTCCGAGATATTCGTTGTTATTGGTTTAGATTGTTATATTTTCTGAAGTGTTACGGCATCACTAATTAATTTTTGTGATATGTGTAAAGAATAAAATTTCAATATATAGCGACCCTATTCTCATTTTCTTAAAAATGACTAACGATTTTGATTAAAATGCCATATGTTTAAGATATTTGTATGACAAATGAAATATACATTTTGAATTTTCTGGCTATAGCCCATGTAGTTCTGTTTACTCTGGTTGTCTTTTGAATAACTCGTAAACCGTAACAGATAGACCAAGTCTTACTATACAAAAATGCAGATCTTGATAAAACACACAATTTATGTCTTAATAATTTTTTGTTGTATAGTGAACCATTTGTATGTTTTATTATTTGAGGGAATTTTGGAGAAATTATACTTCTGTAAAATGCAACATCGTTATTCATTTTTATATGTTAACCGTGCAAAGAGAACGTAATTTGAAAGCTTTAAAAGATTTGACTATCGCTCAAAGCTTACTGTATTCCTATATTACCCTTGTACCTACAAGGAAATAAGATAATTTCTACAAATGTTTATCTCAACTATCACGAAGAAGATATAGGAATAAGAGTTTGTGAGAATGGTTAGTAAAAGAGTAGCGAAAGTTATGTAAGTGCAACACATCAGGTTTTTCAATTAATTGTTTTACTACAAATATGGTATCGATACATGAATAATACAATAATACTAATAAACATATTAATAAAATTATTATTGTTGTTGAGAGTGGCTGCAGTTGTATAAATTTGCTCATAATATATCTATAGATAACTGTTATGCAGCAGATCTATTCATATTTCCAGGGATGTCTGAATCTATACTTTTGTGATATGTTTATTCTCACAAGCCGCCACTGTTGCTACACCCAGTGTTGTCTACAGTGAAATATGTAATGATACTTTTGGTAAATTTTTACCTCCAATAGTAAGGAGTCGATAGAATAAAAGTTTTTTACAAGAATCAATTTTATTGTAGAATAGTGGATAGAGTAGTCTGTGAATGTAACATGAAACTTTTTCTCTGCTGAATAATTGTAGTAGATCTATATTTAGGAATTTAGTTAAGAGGCGAAGTACGTAAACCGAGAATACATCTCTGCAAACATGCATAGGTAATTAACAAGCAAGTCTGCTCCAGGGAGTGAACTGCCTTACAGCATTATGCAGTCAAATTTGCTCCCCATGAAGCAAAGTATATTGACACGGAGAGAGGCACTTTCCAACAGCTCCTCCAGATGTTTGCACAAATTACTCACTTATTTACCACTCCATCTTCGCCTCATTTGACGATTCCCTGTGCAAACTGACATGTTTAGTTTACCTACTGGAAAAAGCTCTCTTCGGCAGTGGTCTACCCGCTTGTTTTCACCTCCATCACGTGCATTTCGAGAATATATTGGTGAAAAGTACGTCACCTGCTTACATAGCTTTGTGTGAGAATGTTCCATAACCTATGACTACAGCGTTTAATTTTTCCCCCTTTAATACTCACCTTTAGTAGTATTTAATCTGAAATCTAAAAGAAGCAAAACGAGAAGTCAGATGACTATCGGAATTGGTATTTAAGTCCAGCACATTCCAAGTATAACAATTCCGACTTCTCGTAGCCTAGTAGCAGCTCTGGTGCGGAGGACCCGGGTTCGATCCCCCATATCGACATGGGGTGCACTCACCCTCGTAAGGTCCCAGATGAGTCAATTGAGGAGCTACTTGATACTGACCCCCGGTCCCGAAGGCCACATAACTGGCCGGGAGGGCTCGGAACGCAGACCACGTCCCATCCTCCAGTTCTGAACCCCACTGATGACGCCTGTGGTGGGCAGAAGTAGGGGACGTAATGGCCGGGCGGTAAGCCTTGGGCCGCGACGGGCTGATACTTTAGGGGTTGTTTGTTATCTTCCAAATATGCGACACAAAAATTGGAACAAGTAATATCCTCATAAGACGTTTGACCTAACCGATAAATTCTCGAGTGGTGCGAGGGAATTTACCTGGGAAGGTCAGACCGTAGAATGATATTTATCTGAACTATTTCATAAATAAAATATGAATTTAAATACTATATCGCGAAGATTTGTTAAATTATAGAAAATACATTCATTTCGACTTACTCAGCACTGCCAATTGAGGAAAACGAAATCCAAGAATGACATGTATTTCGATCTTCTCTTGTTGTTATAATAGAAAACCAGTTTATAATCTCATTAAATCTCACTTTATTTGTAACATTAACAAGTAATCTTTCTTCTTGAAAAATACACTAGTTATTGAAAGAACAATTGTTAAAAACAATTGTCAAAATGAAATTGAGTGCTATTTTGATTGTTAACCGATTATACTGTGTAGTAAATTATTTTTAGTGATTATGGGATACAGTTGCGACGCTTACCAAACAAAAGAATGACCAGGTGATAATTCGTATATGATGGTGTAACTTTTTTTTGTTGACGTCCTCCAACGTAATGTCATATCGGACGGTGAATGGCTAAAATGATGCTCAAATGAGCCCGAGGTCCATAGTTTTTTAAGTTACCCGACATTCGTCTTCTCAGGATAAGGGAAAACCTCGGAAAAAGCCTTATCCGGATAACTTACCCTAAGCGAGATTCAAACTCGGCACCTCTTGAACGTGAGGCAGACACGCTGTCACCACGCTATAGAAGCGGGCATGATAGTGTAACGCCTCTGTTTATGAAATAGTCAAGAAAATCTCCCCATACTAACCATTCGTTACTTGGAAAGATATTCCTTTCCCCCCAAAAACTAACAATTTAAAATTAGACCGACAAACTTTTAAACCAGGGGAATGGCTGGTTCCTTTGCGAGAGTACGGCAGAATAGGGCATGTCGCTGCACTCTGTGTTAATCGCAATGGGCGTGCGTTCCAACATTTACTTTGAATAGTAAAGCTGCGATTAACTGTAAACAACGAAATATTTGTGTTTTGTTTATGTGTTCTGTGTTTATATCTTGGGTTAAGATTGTGTGCCTTACTAAGATAAATGCAATACTAATTTGCATTGTTGATTTTGCCATAATACTTAAACTGGGTGAGAAGCAGTAATCTATGAGATTAACTCGTCTAGCGCTTAAACGAAGCACCACAACAAAAAACTTTCCTTAACAAAAAGTGTTTAAAATGATATCTATCAGCTTTCAAAGTTTGTTGGTCTAATTTTGGGACATCCTATGTATCCCCTTCCGCAGTTTTGAACCCTGGACATCGGGAGAGCTGTGGAAAGCAGCAAAATTGCGTGGGAGAGAAGATAGTTCTGGCGTAAGCTTAAGCAGGTAGTGGAAATCAAACCCACACATCAGCGAATTCGGCCAAACTTATAGGATAAAAATATAGTTCATTGTGTTACTAAAATTACGAGCATATCCAACATTTCAGGAATTAATTATTTGGAACCCATACTTCGTGGAAGATGGTATTAATACTCTTCTACTAACACGGCCTGTAGATGAAAATAATAGAGACTCAGCGCTCATATAACTAATTAAATCCACACAATTCACCGCAACTTTCATTCATATTCCTGTTTAAACCACAAAACCTTTGATGGTTTTTATTTTTAATAATACAACGACAGGGTTTCATATGCTGATAATTTTGCGAGCGCGAAGCCTCGAGTAGAGTATTCTGCCAAATAATAATTCATTTATTTAATACTGTTATTGATTTAAAAATAACAACTCACAATAACATGCACTTTAATTAAGATTTATTTTCACAGTTGGCACTGCAAATAATCCAGTAGCCTGTGAGAACAGTAGCAATACTTTTATCGTTTCATCCAGGTAAATGAGGAATTAGATGTATAAATGAATGAATTTGCGTTAGTAAGCTGTTCATTAAAGGCAAGGCTCCTATATTTTTGGCTGCTATTTTTGAATGGCCCGCTAATTTTTTTCACTGCACATGGATACTTCAGATGTTCAGAAACGGAATAAAATGTTTAGGTTGTCGGAACCGCAAGAAGGAGGTGATATAGCCAAGGGTTGAGTGGAATGGTCCCTTTCATTGTTCATAAGTGTAGAGGAAATATGGTATTCATGCAAAAATTCAATGTCGAAATTTCATCGGTAATATACGCTCTAAGATTCCCTCAATAGAGAATAGCCGTTTTAGAGATATACGTGTGTGTGCACGCGCGCGTGTATGTGTACGTGTGGGTGTGTGTGCGTGTGGGTGGGTGTGGGTGGGGTGTGGTTGTGTGGGTGTGTGCGTGGGCGCGTGCATCTGTGTGTGTGCGGGTGCGTGCGTATGTGTGAAAGTAGCATAACTCAAAAAGCAAACGAAAATATAGTTATATTTAAGTTGAGCGCCTTCTAAGGTTGTTACAGGAAGATTTTCAAGAGAATCACCCCATCTAAAACTACTACTCACATGGAAATTGTTTCGAAAATTTCATTTTGTTAATAATGGCTCTAACGATATTGATTAATATCTTTTCATGACAAATGAAAAGTATATAATGAATTTTCTGCACACAGTTTCCGAAGTACTCGTAAACCATAAGAGAAAGATAAAATATTACTCAACAAAATATAGGTCTCAAAACACGAAATTAATGTCATTTTTTAGTTAATCATTTTTGAGTTATTAGTTTCAATTTCGCAACACATACTTTTCCTAAATGGGAAGTAGTTGTTCATTTTTCTCAGGGTTATGCAAGGAGAATGGCACTTCAAAGCCATCACATAGCGATCGACTCTTAAAAGCTTTCACTATCGCTTAAGCCTATTATATACCCCTATTTCCTTGGTACTTACAAGCAGCAGATCTGTATATAACATTCACACGATTTTCTCTGCTTATTTTTCTTTTACATAGTACATTCACATGCATTCACGGCTTTACTATTCAAACTAAATGTTGGAACGCACGCCCATTGCGATTAACACAAAGAGTGCATCGGCGTGCTCTATTCTGCCATAGTCTCGCAAAGACATCAGCCATTTCTCTGGTTTAAAAGTTTGTCGGTCTAATTTTGAATAGTAAAGCTGTGATTAATTGTAAACAATGTGATGTTTGTGTTTTGTTTATGTGTTCTGTGTTTGTTTCTTGGACTAAGATTGTGTGCCTTACTAAGATGAATGCAATACTAATTTGCATTGTTGATTTGGCCGTAAACACTTAAACTGGGTGGGAGGCAGTAATCTATGACAATAACTCGAAGCACCGTAGCAAAAAAACTTTCCTTAACAAAAAGTGTTTAAAATAATGTTATCTATCAGCTCCCAAAGTTTGTCGGTCTAATTTTGGGACATCCTATATAACACCGCGTCATGGGACACCTATGATTGATGTAGTATGTAATAAAATCATTTCTACAATTAATGTTTAACATGAAGTAACAATTCTGTAAGAATAGTTTGTTAGGGAATAAGAAGAGAAAGTCTTGTGAATTTGAGAATTATTGAGTTGGAAATACCTTGTTTATTTTGGGCTATTATCAAATGAAAGCGTTTTGAGAGGTAATATTCGTAATCACTAATCACTGTAGGGGGCGTGAGAATTGTGGAGCTTATACAAGAGGAGGCGTCAGGTGGCAAAGTTTGAGAACAACTGAAGCAATAAAACTGGTGTGGAACACTCTTAACAACAAAAGCGAAACGCGACATAGCTCTGTATTATGCACATTGTGAAAGCAATGCAGTTGGACAAAAATAGCGGCACGCCAACGTTATTGACCACCGCAAGCTTGCGGCCTAGAGCCCATAACCGACGATAATGGTGGAGGAGTATTTCTGTGTGCGGGAGTCACTAACCACAGCTCGGTGGGAACGTGTCAACTAGAGCGGAAAGTCGCTAGAAAGCGATGTTAGCCCGGCTTCATTGTCCCTTACTAAACATTTCTGGTAACTTCTGCTAATAAAAAGTTTTATCTGGACTTTTGTATCTCCCAAACTGGACTCCTGCCAAAAAGGCAAACAGGGCTTCAAAATGTGAAAAGATGTGTCTTTTTACTTACCTTCTCTTCTATGTACTTACACTACTAAGTAAAGGGATTCTATGCCACTCAAAAATTCGATAGGTACGTAGATTTCACCGGAAGGACATGTTTTGAGACTCCCTACAGCAAATTCGTGATTTGTGGTTCCCTGCATCTTAAAATCCGCGTTCATCCTCGACCCTAAAAATTCACCCACAGACTCTTAATGGGCTAGCTACATTAACTTTATTTACACACAGTGGCTGCAAACTTTTATTTCCGAAGATTGTTTTTTGCTCAGCTAGATAAAGAATCATGAAGAACAGGTCAAGTAAGTTCGGTGGTACTGGCAAATTGACAAAGAAAAAAACTCTTTCAATCCACATGGATCCTTGTGACTACATGGTAAACATACTTTCGAAATTCCTCTCTTCGATATATCTGTGTGTGGTCTCTGGTGGAATATTGTCAAGCCAACTTACCGAAAACGCTTCTAAAGGCTGGTTAGGATAATGATGTTAAACATCTGAATTAATGGTGCGAAAACCTAAGAACAGATCATAAAATTGATTGGATGGTGGTCCACCAACCAGTCTACAGCCCAGAACTGGTACCCTCATACTTGCACCTCTCAGCAAGGTTCATCTAGTGAAGAAATGCATACTTTTAAGGGTGTTTAAGGGTGTCCGGCGAGGGGTTACCACGATACTAAGTGTCTGGCAATGAATGAAGTGATTTCTAACACTATTCCCAAGAAAATATAAGAAAATTAGGCTTTATACTTGACGATTTAAGGTTGCTATTTTACACATCTTTGCCACCTGCCAAAGCCACAATGGTCCAAAATTCATAGTAGCCCATCTTTCCTACCTGTGTTGGGGGCATGCGCTGAGAAGCTTTCAGCTGGCAGTCACGGGCTCTTGAACTATAATTCTTGTGTTTCGGACTTGCGGTACACCCACTGCGGGTTGCAACAAATGCATTTGTCATTACACGAGAGCTGTTGCAACTAACGGTGGTTATGAATCATGGCACCAGAGCAAGATTTTTGAAGCGTGATCTCAACATCTCTTGGTCAGCGAATTGCACATGTGCATTGGCTGCGAAATGCATTCCTAGTCGTACGGTTCTTTGTGCGTAAAACCACTCCACAATTAATCAGTAAGTAACATTGCAAATGTCTAGTCTAGTTGCTTAACATTTCGTGCGTTGTACGACACTTTCGCCTCTCCCTTGACAATTATGTGAAGCACAAAAACGTCTGTTTTCTGATCCACTAGGCTGTGAAGTGCTCGCTTCCATAGCCACCTTAATTGTCTTAATCGTTTTCAGCCATTTGCTGCTTCAGGATGACACGTTTTTATTTCTATCCACTGCTGCACTAATATGGAGAGAAGGTCTGGGAACGAAAATTACCTGAAGCTGTCTGCCTGACAAATAGAGACATGCGCATTATGGTGAAACATTTTCCAGCATATGAACTTTAATTTACAAAAATATGAAGGAAACGTATATTGTATAGCATTAATCTCCTCTACATACTATTCTTATAAAATGTTCTTCTCTCTACATATAGGTAGTTAGCTGAGATACATTTCCATTACCATTTACACATTCGTTCTAGATTAGAGGTGCCAAAAAGTGACACCGCTATTCATTTTACTATACAACGTATTACATTACATAGCTTTCTCCACTCGCTTTTCTCTTACGCAACGCACTCACATATCCATCTTTATTCGCCCTTCAACATACAATTCATACAATATTTTATAATTGAAATAGAAACGCAACATATTACATTCACACGGTTTTCTTTATTCAGTTTTCTTTTACGAAGCACAATCACATTTCCTTCTCTACTCGCCCTTCAACATATAATTTATACAATTTTCTAAGATTGAAATAGAAACGTAACGTCTTACATTCACACAGCTTTCTCTACCTGCGTTTCTTCCTGTAGTATTTGAGATTGTTCGAGTGGTTTTGCATAGTGTCATGCTGGCGTTTTATTTGTTTATTTATTCATTTATTTGTTGATCTGTTTATTTATTTGCTTATTTATTTATTCATTCATTCATAAATTTATTTAGTGTTCTTTATAGCATCTCAAGTGTTTTAATTAACCCTCTATTAAAAGTGTTCAAAGAAACACAAGGGTATTGGGCAAGGGCAGTGATAACATCGTCAAAGCACGGGCAACGCCGAGTATTTCTCCTAGTTATTTATACAAGTTGTTATATTTTATCTGTCAACCAAGTAAAAGCGTTAAGTGAATACAGAATATGGGAGTGGTTTTCGACACACGCGAAACAATTAAAGAGCTGTTTTTTAGCATTAGGGAAAGTGTGTCAAAGGAAGATGAGTAATAATACGTTGGTTTAAACACCGCTATGCTATATCCGTTCACACGTGTACAGTAACAGTGATTCTCTAATGACTGTGGAATAGATGCGCTATTGTCAGCTCTTAATTTACTGCCCTTGTTCTCACACCAAACATACGGAAGTGTGAATAGAGGAAGATAAATGGGTTTGATTGTGTGCTGCATCTAGGGAAATATGCTTCAGAGCCAGTGTTAGATTTATCTGCTCTTCCTCTTTGTTGTTTACATTAAATTGCAAATGACTAAATACAGGGATGGACAAAAATAGGTACTTATTTATTTAGTAGGTGTACAATTATACGTTTAGTAATATGGTAGGAAAACGGAATGATGTTTTTAGCAAGATGGGCCTCATGCTCACTGTGCATGAATTGCAATTATATGCTAGTATGCTTTGAACAGTGTTTTCTGTGAATGGCATTTTCGTGTATAGATGATTCGTTTTTACGGGAAATATTGCAGTAGCTAAATTACATTATATGATGACAAAAACAACTTCTAAGTCATGTTTTGGATCCTCTTTCGTTAATAACATGCTTGGTTACCTTTAAACACAATTGCTGATGCATTTTAACCAGAAGATTGTAAAATTAAGAAAATAATCTTATCCTCCCTAAGGATATCCATATCTATAAATTTGATATGTTTCAGAAAGTTTTGAACTTAATTTTTATAGAGTACAGAGAGAGATAGGGAGAGATAGAGACATCCAGTAGTTGGATAGCTGTCGTAGAGCTTTCATAAAGATACACGCTGCTAATAAATCTATAGAAAAAGAGAATTTTGAACATGAAAAATAAAGGATAAAAGGATAAATATTATAAATATTATAAATATTATATTATATATTATATATTATATTATATAAATATTATATTTGACAAAGTATAATAATGTACAAAACTATTATAAAATTTGGAAATAGGACATCTAACCATTTTAGAATTATTTATTTATATAATTTAATGTAGTATATAAATGATTGTGTAAAATGTACAAGGAATCACGGATAATTTGTAAACTGATGCCTTATAAACCACTTAGTTGTAATTCAAGGCGTTAGAACATATCAACAGAAAACTCATTAACCACTCCACGAGCACTAAAAGTAGACCAATTACTTCCCAATTTGAACCTTTATTATGACTTTTGTTGTCATTTAAAGCTCCAACATACGACCTACTGGTCCATATTTGCTTCCAATACTTTTTATCCAACATTTTTTGGGCGTAAAATGTTCTATACGATATATAGTGCAACTAAACTTATTTCAGCAGAAACTCGGAGAGAATGAAATTACAAAACCGGCAGTACGGTTTATCGCTACACATTTAAATTACTCAAGATATGCTATAATTAATTCTATTACTGAGGATAACTTGTTATAAAAAATTTTTTTTTTCTAAACCAACCACAGGAGTGAAAATATCTCTATAAGTCAGTGTTTTTAAAACTATTATTTAAGTTTGTACAATTCAATGCTTATTTCTTCTGCAATATTACAATACTAAAATACAATATTGGAACAACAAAACAACAGACTATTATTAAGTCTAGTATGGAATATTAACAACAGCATGATAAATCAGCAAGGAATATATGAAGTAAAGTGTTGCGTTTATACATAAAATGTCTAAAATAACAAATTGCATTATGAAGGAACTTGGGTTGTTCAGAGCTGTTTTTCTTCCTAAATAAATTATATATGGCATGTTCTGTAAGGATGTTGTTAGCTGTTGGAGGTGTTCCACAGGAGCTGCGTACCGGCATTTCTTCTTTAGATATCAGGTAGGAGTGAGTTAGATTGGTGTGTTCAATTCTTAATCTTGTCAGTAAAACTTGAATTCTTCTTCATAGCTCATATATAGATGGCATGTATTCATTCAAAAGTTCGTTATTCCTATAAGCAAGTTTTGTATATTACTGCATGGATAATATGGTAATATTTTTTATTACGATTACTGCGTTGTGTGCAACACCTGATCGTGGCTGACACAAAATTTAATGGCGGGTGGCAGGAGGAACTGATCAACACAACATCCAACCAGAGGCTTGATAGGTCTTGCTAGGGTATATAGTTTAAACGCTGTGAAATCTCGGCGATATAAATAACATTTACGCCCACAAAATTTATTTTTACAGCAAGAAAAATAATAGTAGTGAACAGCTATAAGCCGCCGTTAAATTTTGTATCTGCTAGAATCAGTACAACAAAAATAAAGTTAAATACTTTTCTCGAAAGCTTTTAAAATACCAGCATGGCTTCTAACACTATCTGTTACAACAGTATATGACAGACCTTTGTAAACCTTTAGATAAAATATGTAACGAGGTAGGAATTTCATCTGTGGGTACGCTTAATAAACAAACTTATTGGATAAAAGTAGAGCAGTACTTAGAAAACTTGCTTCTTCATCCTGTAAAAATTTGTCTGATATCTTAAATAGTTTCTGAGATAATAAAATTGGTAATGAAGGCAACGATTTAACACTGGAGGGATAACACGTCCAATGTACGGTAAGGAGATTGTACGAGAGTTTCAGTTGGAGGGACTGGGTGATATTCGCGGAGTGGAGTGCCATTCACATCCACAACGTGGGCGAGCAAGGGTTGTAGCAGGACATTGCTCTGGCTGCCCACGAGTCCCGCAACCCGAAACACTTTCCCTTGTCACAAGCTCTCCTGGGCGCAGTTACACAGAAACTTAACACAACAGTTGCACTTGTTCGTCGAAAATAAACTTAACAGAAACAACTGTTCATCTTTACTTTCTTTGTTAGGAAATTGTTATTGACTTTTATACCGGATTTCTTTCTTTCCTTCCTTTATTCCTTCGCTTCTTCCTTCCTTCGTTCCTTCCTTCCGTCGTTCGCCTTTCTTTCTTTCTTTCTTTCTTTCTTTCTTTCTTTCTTTCTTTCTTTCTTTCTTTCTTTCTTTCTTTCTTTCTTTCTTTCTTTCTTTCTTTCTTTCTTTCTTTCTTTCTTTCTTTCTTTCTTTCTTTCTTTCTTTCTTTCTTTCTTTCTTTCTTTCTTTCTTTCTTTCTTTCTTTCTTTCCTTCTTTCCTTCTTTCCTTCTTTCCTTCTTTCCGTCTTTCCTTCTTTCCTTCTTTCTTTCTTTCTTTCTTTCTTTCTTTCTTTCTTTCTTTCTTTCTCCCTTCCTTGCTTTCTTTCCTTTGTGCTATCTTTCTTGCTTTCTTTCTTTCTCCCTTTCTCCCTCCCTCTCTTTCTCCCTCCTTACTTCCGTTCTTTCCTTCTTTATTCCTTCCTCCCTTTCTTTCTTTCTCCCTTCCTTGCTTTCTTTCCTTTGTGCTATCTTTCTTGCTTTCTTTCTTGTTTTTTCCCTTCCTCTCTTTCTTCCTTCCTCCCTTCCTTGCTTTCTTTCCTTTTTGCTATCTTTCTTTCTTTCTTTCTTGCTTTCTTTCTTCTTCCTTTCTTGCTTTCTTTCTTCTTCCTTTCTTCTTCCTTTCTTCTTCCTTTCTTCCTTCCTTCGCTCCCTCCTTCTTTCCTTGATTGCTTGTTTTCTTTTTCTTTCTTTATTGATTTAAAGCTGCTTTCACGATTGTATATCGTGAATATACAATGTATGGAATAATTAATTCAAATCAATATATTTTAAGAACAAATTCAACTCGCATAGAATTAATCAAAGGATATTACAATTACATTAAAGTTTCAAATGTAGTTTAACACTTGAGAGGAAGAGTAGAACTTTCTTGAAGCTTGATGGAGTATTCAGTAATGTAGATGATCTCCAGGAATGCTGTAGAGCTGACGTTTTGTAGTGTACAGTTTGCAACCTGTGAAAATATATTTAATACTGCGATGTGTGTTGCAGAGTTCACAACGAGATGTCTTGTCTTTGGTGAAGATATATGAGTGGTTAGTTCAGTGTGTCCAATTCGTAGTCTTGTTATAATTACTTGTCCTTTCCTCTTTAGGAACTGATGTCATCTTTCGTTACTAAGTGCAGCTTGTCTGGTAGGTTTTGGTTCAATGTCTGGTTCCATTTTGCTCTACGCTGCATGAAAAAGTATTTTATGACGTCACGATAAGGTACTGCATGTTCTGTAATCTCTGTTACTGAATTGCTTCTTTGGCTTCTCTGCCTTGTTCTTCATTACCTTCGGTGCATAATTAGACGGAATCCACGTGAAAATGATGTATCCATTGTTTGTGAGAGCTAGACGATGAACATACCGGAATTATTGACTAGCAAGATTAATACTTTTATTATAAATGATAGGGAGATAGATACATATTTGCAATAAAAATTTGCAAATATTAAAATCAATGCATACTATAAGAAGTATAAGTTACAATTTGGTTGGAAAATAAAAAGTCATTAGCTCAGCCACTGCGTCCCCCACCTCTCCCCACTATAGACGTTATTAGTGGGGTGCAGTACTGGAGGGTGGTACGTGGTCAGCGACTTCTGAGAATATTCCCAGAAAATTCAAGATATACATTTCACTTGTCATGAAAATATCTTAACATATGATATTTGAATTTAAATAAAGCCATTTTTACTTTCTCTGCTGGTAAGTAGAGGAAATATTGTATTCCACCCAAAAATTCTATGTCGAGATTTCACCGGAAATATATGTTAGGAGACCCCCCCCCCCCCTGAATCCAAAAAAGCATTTTTAGAAATAGGTACGTGTGTGTGTTTCTGTCTGTCTGTGTGTCTTTCAGTCTGTGAACAGCATAACTCAAAACTGAAAAGTCGATTAAAAACCAAAGTTGGAATTTAAGTTTCATGTCTTTCAAGGATGGGACACGAAGATTTTGAAGAAAATAGCCCCACACTAAACTACCCTTCACATGGAAAATTTTTTGAAAATTTTGAATTTCTTGAAAATGGCTCTAACAATTTTGATTAAAATGCCACATGTTTGAGATGTTTTTTGATAAATGAAATGTATATCTTGAATTTTCTGGCTATAGCCCCTGTAGTCGTATTTTCTCTGAACTACTTTTGCATAACTGGTAAACCGTTAGAAACAGACCAAATCATACTATACAAAAAATGTAGATCTTGCTAAAATACATAATTTATTTCCGAATACATTTTCTTGTAGGGTGAACAATTTCGGAGATATTCCTTGTTATGTGTGTGAGTTTCGGAAAACAAAACTTTCGTGAAATGGAACATCGTTGTTCATTTTTTTATATGTTAAGTGTGCAAAGAATACGTTTTACTCGTACGCTGCTACGTTGGTTTGTAATTATTATGGAGTCTGTTATGTATTATTTTTAAACAGGCTGTTGTGTGGTTGCAATCAAATAAGTCTAGTCTTTTTAGGCCACGTGGGAAGCAGAAAGCAATAAAGCCACCGTATTAATGAACAAAGCGATGAGAGCTAATACTAAAATGATTGGTTTCCCAGACTAAATCAATAGCCTTTTGTTGTTTATTTTCCGTACGCTTTTTTTGTGCTAAGTAGCCCCTATTTTATTATTACACGGAACAGTGCAATGCTGGCGTTAGGAAAAAAAATATCAGTGTTACATACGCTCATAGTTCCCCAGGCATGTTGTCAACAATGGCTCATTGGCTTAGAGAGCGAAATATTAACTGCAATACTAAGGTATCAGGTTAATAAATAATAATATACATCCACCAATAACATAACTAATGATGTTAAGGTCAAAACCTTCATAAAAGTCCCATTACCTAAAAAAAGAACTCACAGTAGATCCTTAAGCTACGAAAATGTAGACCCTAGACAGTTATGAGATCCCAGAACATTTGTATATTTTAATCCAGAAAAGTCGAAACATGTTTACGTTATATAAAGCTTACAATAAAAACTTTTTCTCTTCTTCTTTATCTGATTACCCTCCCCTTATGTAGGACTTACAGCCCCTAGGGTCAGACGCCTGTCGGGGGGCAGAGGAATCTATGGATCGGACAGTGAAGACCTGGAAGCAGGTGGTCAGCCCAGCACCACTGAAAAAGATAGCGAGGAAGAGGATGATATGGAATGCAGGCTAAATGGATGATTGGAAAGGTGATAATGGAGCACTTGGTGGAATGAGTGGCGGGGAAACCGAAGAACCCGGAGAAAACCCACCCAGGCGCCGCTTCGTCCATCACGAATGCCACATGTGGGTCTCTGGAATCGAACCAGGGCTGCCTAGCTGGTAGACAAACGCTCTAACTGCTCGGCAATGGCGGCGCCCTTACAATAAAAACAAAGGAATAAAATATGTAAACACACAAACTCCTCGCTCTATAGGTAAACAGCTTAATGGCACTTACCAAAAATTCAACATGGTGCAGGGGACACTACACCGAAAACCAGTATTACCAACCTACAATGGAAATTACTAATTTGAAGTCTGTGAGTAAATCCCAGGAAAACAGGACATGATTTTCAAAGAATATTTTAATAAAGCATCAATTAAAAATATACCTCTTATTTTTTATTAAAGTACGAATGCTTTGCATTTTAATACCAAATAGATTGATTGTTTTCCGTTCAAAGAATGGTTTACTCCACTTCTACAATGAAATACAAAGCAGTGACAAAATGCTATTAAACTGATTATGATAGGATGAACTAGCCTAAGGTTGTACCTGATTCTGGAGTTTGACCCATTTTTTAAACGTTGGACTCGTGCATTTATGTCTTCTAAGAGACAATACATATTTAGTGCCTAATTTAATTACTGTAAGAGCTATTTAGATGTCTAAATTTCAGGTTAGCTATTTCTGCTTAATGTAATTCAACACTTAAAACCTGTACAGCAAATTTAAGAGGAAAATGAAGCTATACCGCCAACTGATGATTTTCAGGCATCCTTCTGGACAAACTCTGACCTTACAAACACTCGTTCATAACCTGCATCCTGAACACATTAGCCTCATTTTGACGCCACCACACGTTTGACGGATGTGGGTGGAATAAACTTTACCTTAACTGGCGCCTTTAATTGCTCATTGAACACGCCAATTAAAAGAAGTTCCTTGCACCGAAAGCTACGCTCCAGTTTCCTTAAGTGATGGCTTCCACTGAGTTGGGCGCCCAGACACAAAGACACGACTGGACATTCCGTGTCAAGGGTGAACGAACCCTCGGCAATAATTCCAGAGGCCGCCCGTGTTTCCGATAGGGAGAGAGAGAGAGACAGCAATTAGTGAAGCATGTGCGCCCCAGGATCGGATCTGCCCTCGAGGAATACTAGATGCTTCTTCATTGTCGTGTGGGAGCCCAGGTGTTTAGAAGCTTTATGTGCTATTAAAATATTCTCCCTGGCTACTCATTATATAGGAGAAACAATTTAATAGCAGTCCTCAGGAAGTCAAAGTGGCCGACTTTACAAGTACTACCAACCTTACTACGGCAATTACTAGTTTCATGTTGGTCGATAAATCAAATCTTGTTTTGAAACAACACAAGTTGATTAAATCACCTAACGGCTCTAAATATCACATCATATTGTATTTAACGGGAAATTGTGTTGTAAAAACAACAATTAAAAGTGTAAAACAGTTTCGTAAGAACTGAATCTATTCCAAATGCAAGACATTGCAGCGAAATAGCTGCTAATAACACCAATTACGACTATATCTTTACCAGGAATATACAGGATGTTAGGAGTATAAGTGACAATTGAAGACATTGTAATGAACAATATTACATCTGCATTTGCTTCGTTTGCGAACTTATAATATTGCCTTGAGTGCCAGAAACTTGCCTCCGTTACAAGAAATGATGTTTACAATTTTATTGAAGCAGCTGGGAAGTCAACCCGCTTAGAGGTAAATGAGGATAAAACTAAATATATGAAGATGGAAGTAAATCAAACTGATAATATAATGCAAAAAATTAAAATAGGAAACTATAAATTTGAATAAGCTACTACTTTCACATATTTAGGAGCAAAAGTAAATAATAAAAATCTGATGTGTTGCACTCACATGACCTTCTCTACTCTTGTTCTAACCATTCTTACAAACTCTTAATGCTCTATCGTCTTCGTGTTAGTTAAGATAAACATTTGTACAAATTATCTTATTGCTTATTTCCTTGTAGGTGCAAGGGGAATGTTAGAATACAGAAGGCTTTGTGTGACAGTCAAATGTTTTATAAAGCTTTGAGATTCTGTTCTCTTTGCATACTTAACATATAAAAAAATGAACAACGATAATCCATTTCACGAAAGTTCTAAGTTTTGCGAAACTCACACACATAACAAGGAATATCTCCGAAATGGTTTAACCTACAAGAACATTTATTGAGACATAAATTGTGTATTTTAGCAAGATCTACATTTTTTGTATAGTATGATTTGGTCTATCTCTAACGGTTTACTAGTTATGCAAAACTCGTCCAGAGTAAATACGGCTACAGGGGCTATAGCCAGAAAATTCAAAGATATACATTTCATTTATCATAAAAGTATCTCATACATATGACATTTTAAACAAAATCGTTAGAGCTATTTTCAAGAAAATAAAAAGTTTGAACAATGTTCCATGTAAAGGGTAGTTTAGGGTGGGGCTATTTTCTTCAAAATCTTTCTGTCGCATCCTTGAAAGACATTAAACTTAAATACGAACTTTGGCTTTTAACCGACTTTTCGTTTTTGAGTTATGTTTTCCACAGACACACACACACGGACCTTTTTCTAAAAATGCTTTTTTTGGATTCAGGGGGTCTCAAAACATATATTTCCGGTGAAATATCGATATGGAATTTTTGGGTGGTATACCAGTAGAGAAAGTAAAAAATTAATTACGGAAGAAATAAATCATTGAATATTAACAGGAAATAAAGCATATTCTGCAAATCTTAGATTAATAAAATCTAAACTGTTAACGAAAACCAAATCCTGATTAGACCAGTGGTAACATATGCTGCTGAAACTTGGGTATTGAATCAAAAAGATCAAAATACCCTACGTATATTCGAGGGAAAGATTATAAGGGGAATATGCGGGCCAATATCCAAGAACAACACATGGAGAATCAGATCAAAGTTGGAAATCAGTCTAATACTCAAAGGGGAGGATTTGGTGAAACACGTTAAATCGCTGAGATTGAGGTGATTAGGGTACATTGAAAGAGTTTCTAAACATTTACTGCATAATGACATAATAGGGGTGAGAAGGAGGGGAATACCGAGAATGTGGTGGCTACAGGATGTGGAACAGGACATGAAAAATATGGGAATAAGAGGCTGTAAGGCGAAAGCCCAGGATCGAGATGAATGAAGGAGAATTGTGAAGCAGGCCAAAACCCACAACGTATTGTAGCGCCAACTAGATAGAATTGTTGTACATTTCCAGATTGGTTAAGGGACCCAGAGACTGAAAAATGACCGAAAAATTATCATATTGATGATTTTTAAGTTCATGCATATAAATGTTCTCCAAACCTCCAGTCATCGGTTGTCAGTGAAATTTTTAGAGTCTGCCATTTTTAAAGGTCTAGCTCAGGCTTTAAATACCATGTGCGCTATATTTAAACACCTCCTCTCTGCTTAAATTTTGGTAATATTTGAACAAATTATGAGCCCAAGCGCGCTCAAAAACAACCAAATTCAGCGGAAAGGAGTGGTTAAGTGGCATTTGATCGCAAGAGAAAAGCTATGAATCTGAGGATAGAGACTAATGGAAAAGGAGGGAAGGTGCGACAGACAGGTAATCTGACTCATGACAATGACGCATTTGTGTAAACAAATTGTTTTTTCTCGACTTGACGTTTTTAACACATTATCTGTTCCATGAGCATTAACTTTTGCGCTATGCTCCTAGATTTTTTCAGCACCTGCTCCATTTATGTGACTTCAGCTGCAGTCTATGGTTTCAAAATTTGAAAATTTATTTACGTTTTAAAAAATTAAATACACAAAAAAGGTTTTAAAATATTTTAGTGCCCGTGAAAGCAATGAAATAAATTATTTTAAAAGTAAAAAACCCGCAATCCAAACTCCCTTTACTCGTACTTGGGACATTATCGAAATTTTCGATTTTCTCAAAAATGGTTTTAATGCTTTTGAGAAGCGTTGATAAAAATGCGTGTATAGAATATTTAGATGGCAAATAACAATTGTATTTTGAATTTTCTGGGAAAAAGCCCTCTTAATTCGGAAGGAATTTTATATAATTTTACGTTCGACCATGCCATAATGTAGTACTTATAGGCCGCTGTAATGGACTCTTATAACGATACTGCTATCCACCAATCAAAGATGCACCAGTTCATAACGACACTGATAATCCACCAATAAAAGGTGCAGCTGTTCAACGACACTGCTAATCCACCAATCAATGGTGCACCTGTTCATAGCGATATTGCTAACCACCAATCAAAAGATCCACATGTAGCAATCAAAACTTAGGCAGTGTGCGCATATCCCACGCAGCTGAAAGCGAAACTATCGATTCGCGTATATCAAATAAAACTACTCTATTTAATAATTAGTCTTAATATTGTAAATAACACTCTAATAAATTCAATTTGTCTTCTCGTTTTTAAAAGTCTACTTTTTTAAAGGTTGCAGCACATGTGCTCTCTGTATCATTGTGTCAGGGCTAGCATAATAATAAAAGTTGAAGGCACAACTATCGATTCTCATATGTACAATTGAGACCCCAGTGACAATAACATGCAGTGTAGAACATTTTATAAATGTTTTAAACTTATGTTTGAACATAAATAGTTGTGTGAAACTTGAGTGTAGTAATGACAAATAAGATTTTGTATGAATACTACACTCCTCTTAATTTTCTACCATTATGTTCTCGTTCTCTAATATATTATTCAATAACTGGTAAGCCATCAGAGAAGCAGAAAGTTATATGAGTACTTACACACAGACCTCCCGCCCCCCCCCGCAAAAAAAAAAAAAAAAAAAAAAAAAAAAAGTCCGATTCAGAGGAACAAGCATTTCCAGTGACATCGCTATATTAAATGTTTGAGTGGACTACAATACTTCCTCTACTTTAGTAGACAAAATACAAGCTTTTCTTTTATGAATAATTTATAGAATAACTATGAAAATAAATTATACTAGGCAGAGATAGCAGTGCGGTTGTAATGCATCAGGCATTTAAATGTTGCCATATGTCTTCTGTTACTTCTGTTTCATTCTTTTTCACTCCATTGTAAGCAGTGTTCTGCTTGTTCTACCCACGTCGATTTCTACCTACTCCTGAAAATATTCTGTTAAGGAATCCTGATACTAGCATACCGTTGTAAACAACATGAAGTTCATTGCACTTAAATTAACCCCAACGTTTACCTCCTTGAACTGAGGAAGCTTTCAAATATTTGAAGGTATTTACGAAGTGTGTAAGATTTCAGAGAATTTAGATTTCTGTGACAGAGTGAACTCATTCCACTTAATGTTAATTGTGTCTCAAAGCTACCGAACCACTGTTAAGGTACACTGGGTCTGGGTATTTGACCGAAAAAGAGAAAATTATAACATTTCGGATTTTTGGACCAGTAGGTATACATTACGTGGGATATTTGTCGACATTTTTAAAGATATAATCCAGTTAAATACTCAAAATAAATTTTACTATTGTAAAATTTTAGGTGACAAAGTATTCGGGACGTGCCAGATTCAATTAGTTGAACCGGCAACTCTTGATTCTGTTATTTGCGGTTTTCCTTGATTGGTAGAAGGATTGCTGCAGTGCCGCAACTTTTCCTGTCTCCCATTTTCTTTCATTTTTTCCTTACGTTTCAATATTGAAGCATCAGGCTAGTGGATGGCGGGCGAGGTGTGTGCAGTATTGTTTGCTTTGAGTTCCTTT
Organism: Tenodera sinensis; assembly: GCA_030765045.1. NCBI lineage: Eukaryota > Metazoa > Arthropoda > Insecta > Mantodea > Mantidae > Tenodera > Tenodera sinensis. The sequence continues at coordinate 26,832,715 of CM060973.1, read as the reverse complement.
TTTTTTATCGTGGAGGGGAAAATCCCGGTTCCAGGCTGAGGCCCATGTGCTATAGCCAGCAGTGTGATGGTCCCTGCACCTTGAAGGGGGAGATGTACCCATAAAAATAGTAATAATTATAATTGTTGTTACTGCTGGATGGATGGGGTGAAAAGGATTCTGGAGAGAAGAGGATTAAAGGAGGAAGATGCTATGGACAGGGACTTATGGAGGCAGAAGATCGTTTTGGTATGAAGGAAACACTTGGAATATTCCTTAATACAAAATTATTATATATTTGGTAGCCAAGATCATTCAGAACGATCAAATTTAGGCAATGTTTACATAGTATCCGCTCGGAATTTTGAGGAGAGGAATAAATTAAATGCAGCATTATAATTCTAAGATTATCCAAATTTGCTTCGATTCTCGAGGTTTTTTTGTTGTATTTCATTACTTTATCTCTCAGGCCGTCAGCTTTCTTTAAGAACAGCGGTTAACAATACGGCTACACGGTAGAAAAGAACTGTTAAAGTAAGCAATTAAAGCTCCTCCCACCCTGGAGTGCCGTTATTCACGTTTGTGATGTATCTAACTCATAAGAAGTTAATAGAGGAATTAGGTAGAGGTAGATGTAAAGTTTGTACGGAGGGGATTCCACATAGAGACTATGCAGGCCATACCCATACCCCTGGGAGGAAGGGATGGAGTGAGAGTGCTCTACGGATGTGAAGGAACCCGGATGAGCAGCGAGTCGAAGTGAGGGTCCCTAACGTGTGCTGCAGAGTCCTCGTATCGACACCAGGATTCGCAACCAGCACGCAAATCCCCCACACGGCAGCGCTAACTCGTTCACCGTCAACACTTCCAATCCTGAAATATTGGATTAAAAGGAAGGTGAAATGAAATGGAACGACGGGAAATTCGAGGGAAGCAATTATCCTTCCCAGCATTTGCCCGATGACCCCAGAAAACCCTCATGAACTCATGAGTTAGGAAGGACGGCCACGGTAATCGAACCCACGACCTCCGGAATGTGAGCCTCACGCGTTACCATGGAGTCACTTCGCTTGATATAGAGGGACGAACTGTGGCCTGTTTGTGTAAGCAAAGTAACAACAAAAGAAATACTGAACATTGACTTGAGCGAAAATCAGTGGCCACTGGCAGATAATAACTAGAAGTCCTTCGGGATATGTTACGTCTCTGGTGGTATTAAAGTATCCATTTCCTGAACAGGCCGGAGCTCCTTCACGTTATTGGTTGCGTAGGTTTTGCTGAGCAATTGGTACAATAAAACTCTTTGCTTGTAATGTAATTGGTTTTATGGTCGAAGTCCTGCCTTGGAACAACGTAAACACAGCGAAATACGAACAAAGAGGAAGTATTACCATTTTATTTGAGCAATAATTTGCCAACGTTACGTAAAAAGAAGTTCATCAGAGCATTCAGCATGACACACACATGCTAGTCATTGCCTGTCGTAACCCTTTCTGCCGCTTCCTCAGGTTGTTCAGGTTTCTCTTCCGGCTACCAGAACCATAACCACTTAGCTTTGGGATGAACACTTGTGCAGTCTGCAAGGAAACGCTAAACGCACTTTGTTTCCTTTGTGACAAGAAAATGTGTCACATTGTACTATTGTGTCCTATTGTACTATTTATGTAACTCTACAGTTTTACACACTTAGCTACTGTATTCAATGTCGTACTTAATTGGCTCATTATGATATGTGTGCCTTTAGTAGCAATGATGTAATACAGTATTTCCAGTTGACGTGGCTTATAGGGAAATGATAAAACTATTTTTTTATATTCTTTTCTCTGAGCAATGACGATGAAGAAACCTCTGCACATTACTCGATGTAAAATAATTAACATCTAAGTTTATAATTACTTAACATGCTTGCTGATAATAGGCTACATCACTGCCCGTAACAGCGGTTCACTCTTCTCCCCGGAAAGGGAATATATGCAAGAAGCTTTGTTGCTTTAAACTGTTCAACAGACCAGGTAATAACACATGAAATGCAGCAAGAGGTGTGAACGTCTCTAAACATATGAATTTCTATCAAAGTTTATTTGGATTAACAGAAAAAGATGTGAGAATAAGCATTTTTAAAGACACTTTGTACAGAGTGAATAGAGAAAGTCATGTGAGTGCAATACATCAGCTTTTTTTATTGTTTTATTTGTATATTACTCTTCCCTGCTATATCAGCTTCTGTGTTCATATTGTGGTCTTTGCCATTTTCAAGGAAATAAACATTTTCGAAAAACTTTCCATGTAAAGGGTAGCTTCGGGTGGAGCAACTTTCTTCAAAATCTTGATGTCGCCTGCTTAGAAGACGTTAAACTTAAATACCAAGTTTGGTTTTTAACCAACTTTTCGTTTTTGAGTTATGCTGTCCACAAACTGACATACAGACACGTAGACACACACGGACCTTTTTCTAATTTTTTTTTTATTTTGGGAATCTCAAAACATACAGTTCCGGTGAAATTTCGACATCGAATTTTTGCACGGAATGCAACACGTTCTGTACTTCACTATAGTAGTAGAGAAAGTAAAAATGGAAAGGTTTTCTATTAGAGTCAAAAGTTAGAAAAACATTGTAATTCAAAATCAGTGGAATGCATTGCCAAAGCAGGAAAATATTTAGGAAAAATGAGATTAAAATGGTTAAAAGAAGTAGGAGTAACTAGAGAAAATGGAAAAGGGTAGTGAGGGGTTAAAGTAGCTAGTGACCATAATAAACTTCCCCATTATATATAAACCAATATGTTAAACATAAGGGGAAGTAATAGAAATAAGCAACTCCAAGAGGTAGGAATAAATTGTATATGGTGGGAAATATGGTTATAATTAATTATATTTGTTCTATTCTATTATAGTGTTAGACTGAAAGTGTATTTGTATAATTAGAATTGGTAGAATAAATATTACTTACTTGACTGTTTGGGCAAGAGAAGCAAAGAAGGCTACAAACGCAGACAGTGGAAGAAGATTCACGCATGTCATGTAAAATTCGCATCAAAAGCTAACGTTACCAGAAAGGTTATTAAAACAGTGGAGTAACGGTAAGCGGAAGGTTGGATTAGCTTGTAATTGCCGCGGAATAATTCATAAGTTGCTGGGGAGCAAGGCATGATGCTTGAGATAATTAGATGTAGATAAGTGGCTTCATCAAGTCTCTTTGGACGCCTACCTGCGTAAACTTGCTCTTAAGAACTTCAGGTACAATACCGGAAAAATCGAAAGGTTCGATGATTATGAAGCGTTTAAGTGCCTCATTTTGTTTCTTCTAATCGTTCCGTTACATCACTTTCTATTAATGATTACGGAAAGTACTTTAATTAGGTACTTCCGCACTTCAAATTTATGGACACGGAAGCGCAACTTCCACTGATGTGTAAAAGTGATGTTCTTTACTCATTGTCATTTAATTTAATAGCTATTCTAAAAATTATCGAGATAAATGTTGATTATTTCCTCTAACTTCACCCGTGGTATGTAGAGGAAAGATTTTAATCCAGCAACAATTTACCGAGGAGATTGCTACACGGTAAAGTTTAAGGCTCTCATTCGGGAGGTCCTGGGTTCGACCCCCGCGGTTGATCTTTTTGACCTTGGGTGGGTATTTTTTTCGGGAGTTCTCTCGGTCACCAGGCGATGCTAGGAAGTATTATTACATCCTCCGATTTTCCCGCCTCTCCATTTTATTTCACCATCCTTTCAATCTAGTCTTTTAATGTCGGAAGTGTTGGCGACGGACGAGTTAGCGCTGCCGTGTGGGGTTTGCGCACTGAAACTGCTGTTCTCGATGGATGCGTGACCTTGTAGTTGCTAGAGCTGCCAGGGGCCCGCTGTCGAAACCCATGCGACCGGTAGCTGCGTGGCGAACTCTGGTCTAGAAATGAATCTCCAGCACACGTTAGGGATCCTCACGCCAGCTCCTGCTCGCTCAGTTCTCTCACGCCGTGGAGCACTCTCATTCAATCCCTTCTTCCAGGGGTCTGAAATACCTCAGGCTCAGCATAGGTTCAGTGTGGAATCCCTTCCGTGCATACTCTTCTGCCTCTACTAAAAACTTGGTATTAACATTTCACAAGCAACATTCATTTTGAAAGCGTTTGAAGTCCAGAAAGCATTCTTAGAAAACATGTATTACACTCACATGACTCCTCTATAAACTATTCTCACAAAGTCTTTCTATCTGCTGGCTGTTGATAAATACGCATTAACAGAATGATTTCATTACGCATCTCCTTGCCGCTACAAAGGGAATTAGAATAGGCCTAAATAAATATTTTAAAAGCGGGTCGCTATGTGATGGCTTTGGAGTTCCATTCCGTTTGCATGGTTACCAGAAAACGGATTAACGATTGCAGTTGAAAATAAGCATAAAGCATTTGAAGATTCGAACCAACGATAAAGCTGTCTCTGAAATGGTTAACGCCACAAAAATATTTGACATAAATTATGTCGTTAACAGATCTTTGCTTTTGTGTAGTAAGATTACGGCTTACCAATTATCAAAAGTAAAGAAGGCATCATAGACTATTTCCTTTATATATATACCCCTGCACCTATGGGCATATTCTAAAAATTGTATTTTTTTATTCATGGAGAATCAAAACGTGTGTATTTCTGGCGAAATTTTGCTGCCTATCAAATTTCTAGCAGGAACACAATATCGTTCTGTTTGTAACCAGTATAATTTAAAAGCAAAATATCCGTTGGATAGCAAACTTCGTATGCAAGTACAAGATTTTTCAAGTATGCAACAATATGTATGAGTAGGCTCCGGTCCGGTTGAAAGGGCGTTACGTTGAGAGCTACTTTACTGTATTCGTTTACACTTCATGCATGTTGACAGTAGATAAGGCAGGGAAGGTGAGGGTGATACACCGCTATAATAACCTGTTTCTAAGGTGGCACGACTGTACTGCATCTACCCAACGTGTGCTACGTCACAAAGCTCTGCAAACATAACTGAAATGCGGATAACATGCAACCGGAACCAACCCCTGTTTATGAACTTCCCTCACTCCAAACATCCCTTTACAGGGGAGGAAAACCCCTTCAATTTCTTTTATCTCAAAAATCGCTTTAACATCTTGAATAAAATTTACATGACACTGAGATGTTCACATAATAAATACGTATAATGCACTTTCACTAAATAACTGCAGTTGCATTCACATGATAAAATTTTGTATAATTTAAAAATCGTAAGTGTGAGAGACAAGTGCTTTCAATAGGAAAAATGTATAGTTCAGAATTGAAGATCACTAAGTCTTGTCACCACATTGAGTTATCGTTTGTCCTCCATTGCTTCTTTTTTGCATTCATTAGAGGAGTTCGCGCACGACCGCTGCGAAATTAACCTTCTTAGCATTGTTCTCCATCTTTAAACACGTTTTGCCTATCTTCATTACTGGCGCCCATGCTTACATCTGCATACACACGCTGAAATGTCTGGGAATTTCTGCAGCGGCAATGTTTTCTATAACCAGAAATTCAATTACAGGGCTCTGATGGAACGAAACATCAGTTGCAACCATTTTATTATTAATAATGGTCACGCGATGGAAGGTAACGATCTCATGACTTGATCAGGGCCTGCTCTAATATTCCATAAATAAGAGGATGTGTTACATTCACATGATTCTCTACCCCTATCGTTTACTTTTGTCTTTTCTGCAAACTATGCTTTAAAAACGTATCTGTCTGCTTCATATTAATCGAGGTAGTTTCATTACTCATTTCTTGTGGGTACATTCGTGGGGCACAGTAGATCAAAGCTATGATTATATCTTAAAACTGATGTGTTGCACTCACATGACTTTCTCTACCCTTGTACTAACCCTTCTTACAAACTCTTATTCCTATATCTTCTTCGTGTTAGTTGAGATAAACATTTGCAGAAACTATCTTATTGTTTATCTTCTTGTATGTATTACCTTTTACAAAAGTAAATAGCCACCTTCAGCTAAACCTGCGCGAAGGGTCACCCATTTCTCAGGCGTGCTTGTATAGATGGTATGAGAATTACATTAGTCATTGCTTCCCTTGCTGTCCAAGGAACGTGGCAGCCATGTCACCTCTTATCTCACTCACCTCACAGTTTTAAAAAACAATATTTCAGCAATCCTACAGTAACGGGCAAACATTGCAAATTTAACTTCAATGCATCTGCAGAAAAGGTGTTCTTATGGTGTTTTATTAAATTGTGGACTAGAACTAAAATTATTCCAGTATTGGGTGCTAGACTTAGTTTAATCAGCGAAAGTAAGGTCGTGTGTTGCCTATAGCGCAACTGGCTAAAGCGTGTTCTACAGTGCTGGGCTGACATTAGTTCGACTCCCATTCAACATTATTTTTTTTTATTTCCCTTTTCCTTGTTTCTTTCTTAACGGGAACACCATTATTTATGTAACCCGTGTGAAATATAACATTATACAAACTAATGAAATCTATTTCTTTACATATTTTTATCCCACATAACGTTGTATCTTTCCTGCCGTCCTATGGATGCTGCAGTGCGATTGCAATTATTTTAAAACTGAATGTTTTATAAGATGTTAATTGCAATTGCTGAAAATAAAGCAGGGAAAACGTCTACATCAGCTGTCGATCTTGCCTCCCGAAATTAATATTTCCCTTTAAATATTCACATTCCAAGGTATCTCTATAAATTTCGTAGACTATCGCCATATTAAAATATATAAGCGCGTAATAGTGTAAAATACGGTTTTAATGGTCATAAAATGCATTGTTGCAAGATCTGGGTGCCAGGGAATAATGTAATTAGTGATACATTAAACAGAACAGAATGCACTGGTAGATTACTTCAGCGGAAGCAACCTTTGCACCTAGCAAGGTTGCCATGTCGTTTATTTCCAAGCACTACACAATGCTGCCATGTCCCCATCAACTAAACTCAATTTTTAGCAGTGTGCCTTCATCCGATTCTCCATTCCTGATAAAAAGCTGTAGAGAGTTAAGCAGGTTTGTTAATTTTGTATTTCAAAGGCAGCTAGAAGTTCTGAATGCACGGTCAGCGACTAGACCTCTGGGCCATTCCTCACTTGGTCATTAGTGCTTCATATGTTATTAAGGTTGTTGCCTCTAACTTGGCAGCTAGTTTCGGTGCAAGGCGGAAAGCTCATAGCACTTACGATGATTTACCCCAAAAGGGTATATCTGGATTAACATAACGCATAATAAGCTTTCATAAGAATAGTTTGTGGATTACTGTATAGAATAAGATTTCTGTACAATACGCAAGTAATGACAAAATGTACAGGAGCAATGTATTGAAATAAATTGGAATGCAAAAAATCTGATGTGTTGCACTCACATAACTTTCTCTACTCTTGTACTAACCATTCTAACAAACTCTTATTCCTATATTTCCATGTTAAGATTCGTACAAATTATTTTATTGCTTATGTCCTTGTAGGTGCAAGGGAGATAATAGAATACAGAAGGCTTTGTGCGACAGTCAAATCTTTTTGAACTTTGAGATTCCGTTCTCTTTGCACGATTAACATATAAAAAATGAACAACGTTGTTACATTTCGCTAAAGTTCTAAGTTTTCCGAAACTCACACACATAACAAGGAATATCTCCGAAATGGTGCACCCTACAAGAAAATTTATCGAGACATAAATTGTGTATTTTACCAAGATCTACATTTTTTGTATAGTAATATTTGGTCTATCTCTAACGGTTTACGACTTATGCAAAAGTCGTCCAGAGTAAATACGACTACAGGGACTATAGCCAGAAAATTCAAGATATACATTTCATTTGCCATAAAAATATCTCAAACATATGGCATTTTAATCAAAATCGTTAGAGCCATTTTCAAGAAAATTAAAATTTTCGAAAAATGTTCCATGTAAAGGGTAGTTTAAGGTGGGGCTATTTTCTTCAAAATCTTCGTGTCGCATACTTGAAAGACATTAAACTTAAATACCAACTTTGGTTTTTAACCGACTTTTCGTTTTTGAGTTATGCTGTCCACAGACTGACAGACTGACACACAGACTGGCACAAAGACACACACACGGGCCTTTTTCTAAAAATGCTTTTTTTGGATTCAGGGGGCCTCAAAACATATATTTCCGGTGAAATCTCGACATCGAATTTTTGGGTGGAATACAATACTTCCCCTGCTTACCAGTGGAGCTATTTTTACTTTCAAATTTGTATTCTACAACCTTAGTTTATAATAGCATTGTGCGTTAAGTTTTTGATGTTTAACTAGCTATTTCATGTTGGTAAAGAAACTGTGAATTGCACGCATGTGCACTGACCCTGATACGCTCATGTACTCTCACTGCTGTCGCGTTCCCTGATATGCATATACCCACATCCGCCCACCCGAGAAGTGAAAGTCATTCTGCTGAAAACCGGCCTGAAAGCAAAAGTCAGTGTCCACTGACACTGGTCTTGGTCCAGTTAGCCACATAACCAAATCATCCTCTGGAACCAAGTGGACACCACAATCGCAACTTTTTACGTCATTTGTGTCATAATACAGAACTAGAGTCCGGACTTTTAGCTCTTTCTTTTGTTTGCTCATTTGTTTGTTTGTTTCTTTTTCTTTCTTTTTCGTTCCTTCGTTCCTTCCTTCATTTCTTTTTTCTTTCGTTCCGTCCCTCCCTCCACTCTCCCTACAGCCCAAATTCTCAAAGTGGGAGACTTATTCTAATATTTTGCCCTGTATTATAATTTTAGATCTTTTAAGACATTTTCATTTGTGTGTCTTTCGATTTGTTAATATTTTCATCTAATTGTTTTCTATAAACCTATAGACCAATCATTTTCGTTCATTTGTATTAATATCACGTCATTCATTAAAATATTCAAATAATAATTTCTACCTATTTGTATAACTGGATTTAAAACTGTATAACTGACTTCTCGTCCAGATTTTCACAAGTTCATTAATATACATAACAAATATGTTAAGAATAAGACTAATGTTTGTTTAACACTCGTATTTGTGACAATTTGTTGTGTTTTTCACGTACCAATATTTATAATTATATTCGTTTTTCTCTGCAATTTTTTAACCAGTGCAATAAAAGTATCTTCAGCTACTCATGCTACATAGATTACCTCATATCTACAAAATTGAAATCTTTTTGCAGTCAGAAGTGCTATATGCATTTCAAGACTGACTTCTCGTCAACTTTGCTAAAATCGTTTTAAAATAAATACATTATCGCTGAACGAATATCCGTTTCCAATTTCCGTTCGTTTGATAGTACTTTTGTTATTACTGTATTCAAGTCTTAGACCTCTATATTTCCCACAGTCATGTCTTTGACTTTTTTTAAAAAGGGAAACAATTTCTGCTGTGTTTTACTACTGGGAGATTTTGTAGTCTTTCCAACAGTTTAGATTTCTATACGCTGAAAGCAGGTGTTTTTTGAAATAAACGCTAGAAACAACTTTTCCGTTATTCTTTCTTTCAAGGATGAATTATTGCTGTCCCCTTCATTCTCTTTATTAGCCTCGTGAATAATAAACTTTTTGCATTAGTAGGTTACCAGCCTGAAAACCCCCAACCTGGAGGGCCAGCGTTTGTAATTTTGCTGTTTTTCTTATTTTATTGATTTATTTCACAAAAGCTCGCCTTATCAATAACTATTATCAAACACACAGAATATAATTATTTTTCTGTCTTCTGTCTGCATTTATTAACGCAGTAGCTAACTGAAAGCCTATCCAAATAATTGACGTAAACGGCTTCTATTATCTTGATCAGATTGTGGTAACATTGAAGTTCTATAAAGTAATGGCTGTTTCTGTTTTGATGTATGGATCAAACTGTTGCACGCTTACGGAAAAACAAGAACAAAGATCAGAAGTGACAGAGATTAGATTCTTATGGCGTGTTGCAGGGTGCACCTACTGGATAAGAAAAGAAATGAAGATATAGGAAAAGAACTAAACATCTTCAGACCTACAGATTATTTAAACAGTACATAATCACCTTGAAAGGACATACTGATAGAATGTCATAAGAAAGATTAATGAAATTATTAATAAACTATAGATCTCTGGGAAGAAATGCACGACCACACCAAAGATTGACCGAAATTTCAGCTTTCATGAAACCAGAACGAGCTTATAAAAGTTCAATCCTTGATTGGCGATGTTGATGATGACGACTTCTATTATCACTAATTGTTTTTCTTCTTTCAGTAAGATTTATATAAAGGCATATGATTCACAGCAGTTTATGTGTCAAAAACTATTCAGAAGAAAACACACATGAGTATCAGGTAGGTTAGGTTTAAAAGGGTTGGGCTAGACATTTCTATTCAAATTGCTTCTGTACGTCTGTCGGCGTGTGCTCTACAAACCGGTCACAAATCTTCCGCTTTTTGAAATGTTTGTGAACAATGACACGAATTCTTACACCTACTCCGTTAGCTTGGTCGCAGCGTGCACCACTGCTTCACTACGGTGATTGGTACGATGTTTACATGTATCTTAATGCATATGCGCAGGCAAGTGATTCTAACCATCACGGTTTGTAACATATGGGACCATTCACCGAAGTTTTCAGACGCACCTTGTCACACAGTGCCTGGAAATATTTGTTCATTTCTTTCATCTGTTAGTTTGTATTTGAAAAGTCAAACTCGTGTGACAACCGCACCTTACAGATATATCGTATGACTAATTTTCCATACATATTTTGTTTTACCAATATGCAACTGGGATTTTGAATAAAACATGAGTGAAGTGTGGAACTATTTTGAATAATAACACAGCAGTGTGTAAAATATGTATAAAAACATTTTCGCACGGTGGTAAGTCACACAATACCTACGACAAAGTTAGAGAAGCATGCTGCATTCGTATGCCCAGAATCTCTATTGAAGAAAATTGCTAATAACAGCGCAATTCGATGAACAGATTATCGCCTTTACAGCTTTTTATAAAGTGAGTATTGAGTATCGAGAATTGATGCACAAAAATCAATATCGGCTTCGAGTATAGAGTATCGAGAAATAGTGGTATTCTTCCACCATTAGTTAAAGTTAAGAACCCAGGCCCAATTCATAACCTAACAGTCCATGCTTTTCCAGAACATGTTAAACATGACGCCTTCAGTATACAGAACACCTGATTCATTTAGTATTTAAAATAAATATCTTCACTCGTTTCAGTGTGTATACCATGTGGAATGTTTATAGGTCTATCGGTTTAAGAAGTGAGTGAATGAAAATTATAATATGTTTTAATCATTGTGGAGTTATTTCAGCACATAAAAGATGTGTCACATTCGCGCGATTTTCCCTGTCAATTACCTCATATAATCTCATTCACACAGAGAGTAATACATCTACTCACATTAGGTTACGATACTACGATGCTTTTTGGCTAGAAATAACCTGAAACTAATCCTGGAATGCTAAAACTAGGTTGCGCCCAAACCAAAGTTCGAATAATGAGCTTAGTATTTGCAAGTTTGGCATACTTAACATTAGGTAGTATTTTACGCATCTTGTTACTATGGTAGACACAAAATTTAATGGCAGCTAATAGCTGACGTCTATTATTCTCCTTCCTGTTGTGCGAATAAATTTTGTGGGCGCACATGATATTTATATCACCAGCTTTACAGCGAGATTTCACAACTGTGTATCTAATACACAACACCTCAAGGGATGGCAAGTCTCTGATTGGATATTGTATTGATTCACCCGCCATTAAATTTTGTGTTAGTCATGCACCACCAGCGGTCAGGGATGACAATCTTGGCAGGATTTGAGCTGTGGACCTCCCACTCAGACCGCACCTTAACGATCTGGGCTACCCGTGTTAATATATAGCATCAGAAATAAGAACATTTAGTTATTGTTTTAGATACATTTGTTTTTATTTTAAAAAGAAAAGAAGAGCTGGCCTCTAGGATCCTATGCACCGCGACCAGAGTAGATCTTGCTCTCTTCTTTTAAATAGTCAAGATCTTAGGCTCCTTTGCAGAGTTTACAAATGTCTTGATCTTTATTTCTTGAAATTCATGAAATTGCACGAGTCAAGTGTTTAACTCTGAGGATTGTGAGCGCATGACAGTCACATAATTGATGAGAAACCGTCTTATCCTGTTTCTTTCATCTTCTACATTTCGGATCAGCTGCTTTACCGATTTTGCAAAGATGCAACAGTGTCCTGTTATTAGTTCTACTGTCTGTTTGAGAGTGGTTATACACATTTTGAACAGTTTGCTTGGCCTACTTTTGCCAGATACATTACTTATAGTTCCTAGTTAGCTATTTGATGTCTTAGAATGTTATACTTCTTGGCTTACAGAATGTGAATGTGCGATGGTTAATATTCAGATGCACTACAGAGCACAGTTTTTGCTAGACCCCAAAGAGTACAGTTTCATCTCTAGTTCTGTGTTATTACTTCCAAAAGGCTATTCCTCATTTCTGCTGCTATATCGTATCTTGTGTATAGAGACCGTCTACGATCCTTGTTTTGGATTTCTTATTACTTGCAAAACATGAATCAGACGTCAAAGGTGTGAATAATTCCATGCAGAAATTAAACTAATATCTTTGAATTCGCGACGTTAGGGATTAAGGGAATAAGTGAATGGACTTGGTTGTATAATAGACAGAAAACAAAATAAGATTTCATGTATCATAAGTCAAGTTGCTAATAAAACCATGCGGGGAAAAATATTAATCACGCAGGCTCCTTCATTGATCCGCATAGCAGTTCAACCTGGGAAAGCTTGAAGATGCAATAACGAATATTTCGAACACGACTAATACTACAGAAAAAGTTATTTCACATTCAATCACTACTACATTTATTAGATATGATAAAATTACAGATAGTGCACTCAGAATGAAGAGGAATCCACAGACTATACACAGAGCACTTAAGGTATACATTTTATTAATGATGCAAATATCTGGAATGTTTCAATCAAAATCGTTGGTCACTTGAAACAAATAAAAAGTACGAAAACTTCTCATGTAATGGATAGCTTTGAGATTTTCTTCACAATTAGCAGTGACAGTAAATGACAGTTGCCACCAATAGGAAGAAGAGCAATGGTTGGAAGCACGCACTGGGTAATACATGTCTAATGTTTTGTCCCTGTATTCACCTTCAAAGCCTGGATCAGGATGTGAACACGCAATGCTTATAGCTTCAAACTATTAAATTTCTCTATATAGTGGTTAAAAACATACTCCCAAACCTCAGTTTCATCCGGTATCCTGCAAACTCCGCATCCCATCATATTAGTGATTAAGTCCTGACAAGGGCAGGTGAACGAATGACACACCTCAGGCTGTTCAACTAACTGACATGACTATGAAGACGCAGAGCTTTTGGTACTGTGCAACCTCTTCCTTCGTGACAGATACTCTGTCTAGTAGGAGGAATGCCATGTTCACAGAATTCCGAGCAAAGAAAATCCTCTAACTTGTAAACACATGCCTGGCATGCGTCACCTGGGTACAGACTGTGGGTAAACAAATATAGCTAAATACACCATGAAAGTGAATCATGATTTAGATTCTAAAGATCATATGGAACTCAAATTTCAAAATCCCTAATTTCAGTGGATTATTGAGTAGTTTAAATTTCATAAAGAATAAGTTTTTGTTGCTTACCCAATGTCATAAGCTCCTTAGAAACATCTGAGCTATATATACCAAAGGCTGTAAGCTGGAAGAAGTATGTGTAAAAATCAAGGAAGTTTTTCAATAGTGTGCTGTGGGAGATGTCTTGCTGCACAAAATAACCGAGCTCCGAGCTGTCCAAATCAAAAGGTGTAAGACGGTGATACGATGTATGCACCTATTACCTCTTTCAATGTGGAAAGAAGTTTCTGACGATTAAGCTTTTGTTTAAGTAAGAAGCGGCAACCTCAATATGTACATTATTGTCCACTGATATGTATAGACTATGTAAAATTCACTTTGCATCTGCGTACAAGGTAGTGTTCTATAACGAAGTAAAAAGCATTAATGGTTATCATGTGCAACATATTATACACATTCTTTTGATACAACGTGAGCACTGCAGACACGCGCCCGTTGTACACATCTGGACTCGCCCTCTCTCCTTCAACATAAACAGCCTTATAGTACAAGGTAAGACAACCTGACAAAAACCGGTCACTGTGATCTTCCTCTTAGTTATTACATTAAGTTCACATACACGTTCTCATTCATACTTCAGAACTTCTGACTAACAAACACTCCCACCCTCCAGCTGGGAATCCAACCCCGGACCTCTAGATTTGAAGGTTAGCATACCAATCACGTGACCACATACACTGTCTCTCAGTATGTTGTAAAAGCTAAATCCCACGCTTTGATCAAAAAAGTGTCTTTGTCCCTTTGCTGCCATAAATGTTGTTAAAAAGGTTTTATGATTTAAAATGAGTTCCGAATGTCCCACATGCCCAGCAGTTCCCCTCTTTTTCACAGCGCCATTTCAACACAGCTGGGGCAGACAGGTGGTATTAGCTTTTACTCCATTACACGTATTAGTCATCTGGGAAACAACTTCCCTGCCCCTTTCCCTCGTGCAAAAAAAGTATATTTGACAGGGGCCGACTGTGTCCAGTAGATAGGGCCCCTAACATTTGCCCCTCCACCCATCATTTTGTTCCAGCTCCCAATAATAGTTTAACGGATCGAAGAGCAGCGGAAGTGAGGGAAACAGGGAACGGAAATACTTTCCCTATAACCCTCTTGTACAACAATTATCGATGAAAGCGATTCACGCCGGGGTATGTAGGGAAAGTCGCTGTACTTCCTGCAAGAGAGCTCGAGGACCTGTTTTCTATCTGGTAATATTTACATGAGCAGTTCTGGGAACACTCCGCTGTCCATCGCCAGCTAGCCATACCAGTTTCTTTCTCTATCTAGATTGAATCTGCAACTTTCTTGCTTAGATTTTGCTAATTATAGAACAGGGAAATTCAACAAGGAAACATTCCTATAGGTAATACCCAGATTACTATAGCAGGTGTACACTTATTCTGCCAAGAATATTACAGGTATTTCTTTCCTCAATATTGAAACACTTGCAGTATTTATAGAACGTTTTCCTTGGCTGTAATATTGCTTTTTTCCTTCCTTATCTGAGCTCGGTGGTCAAATGGAAATGAAATTACATGTTATATCAAAACTACTGTCGACTGCCTCTATGGTTGTGGTCTAGGGGTAATATACTAAGTCTCCGGTTTCCCTCTGGGCACCTCAGTTGGTTAGACGTCGGTCTACTGATCTCAAGGTCGCGGATTCAGATCAAAGCTGTCGAAATACTATTGTGACGCCGGCACGCGGCGTACATAAGACAGCCAGGGTGAAGACACCTCACACCACATACCACACTGGGGTGTGTGTATCAAATGCGCTCAAGGTCAGGCTGACTCGAGCGACTGTTCGTGAACACGTGACCACGAGTGCGACACGTTAGAGGGGTTTTCGAGACTATTCGAGAAGTCTCCGTCGGCCGGCGTATTTGCAGAAGTTCCAGAAAAGGTGATGCTCGAGTAAGTCGTGTTATGTTATCTTCGCTAAGGCAACGAGAGTTGGAAGTCAGTTTTTAGCTTCAGTATGTGTGTCAGCTGCGTGTGTATGGTCGCATCGAAAAGTTGATGGCGAAGCAGTTAATGAGCGTCAAATGATTGCATCATCCAATCAGCTGTTTGAGGGACAAAGAAAGTGAAGTAAGACTGAAAGGAGTGAGTCAAGGTTACGAGATGAAAACAGTTGTGAGTTGTATTACGCAAGACTGTAGACTGTGTTAACGTCGAAAAGAGAGCTGCGTATTTGTGTAAAGGTTTTGGAGGAGAATAAAGTGACAGAAAATGTAATTGGACTGGTTTCTTTGTAGTTTTTGTTACACTGGTGTCAGGAGTGGGATTTGTCAAATTGTTATTTCGTCACAATATGAACAAATGATCGAGGAAGAATGCAAAGTTAGATTGATAGTTTTGGTGTTTATATAAATAAAACACAACCCAACACACACACGCACGCACGCACACACACACTCGGATCTTTCTTTCTTTTCTGTTTTTTTATATAAATTAATGTTTTTATGCAAGAAGTGTCAAATCGTTTCTATATAGATGGAGAACAATACTTCTGCTACGTATTATGGATAAACCATAGAGAAACAAAGCTTAATTCAATTTTGGGTTTTCCGTAGTCACATCATGGATCAAGGTAGGGTTAAACGGGGTCGGGTGTTAGTTTTAACTAATTTATGAACACGGCGGATTATGCCGTGGAAGTAATGTTATCTTTTGCCAAGTTGCTTTCTTCTCTAACGTATTGTTATTGGAATGTTTACTTTCCAAAACACTGCAGTCCTTGACAGTGCTCAATAAAATAACTTTTCTTCAATGTATATGTTTACCTTTCCCGGGATACTATTTGCGGCTGACTTGGTGGTACGATCAATCACGACCAATCGTCTAAAGCAGTTCTTGGAACAATAGATAAATATTGTGAAACATGTAAACTAAAAGCGAACCAAGTTAAGACCTGAAGAAAGGGGATGGTTAAGCAATTACGAGAAATTGAAAACAAGATAGCTTGGGGTTGAAGGTGTTACGTGAGTGTATATCTTAGGAATTAAAATTGGAGGAGGTAGGAATAAAAGCAATTAGGAGTAGCTAAAGAGAAAAGTGCCATGGCAACCATCAGAGGACGCAAAAGTAGAATACCAGGCATAGATATCAAGTAGAAAGACTTGATGCTAAAGGCAAAAACGTCGTATAGTTCAGAAGTGTGTGGACAGAGAGAAGCTATAGACTCCGTTTACAGACGTTCTGGAGGAAAATACCAAACTTAACACTTTATCATTTCACAGAACAAACAAGAATAGAAATTATTTTGCATGTAATTGCCAAAATAATGTCATCACCATATCATTCACCATCGATTTTGAGAAGTCTATTTTGATCCCGGAACAAACAGTTCAGGTTGTTCTAGAATGAATCTGCTTTCTGGAGTATTTCATAAATTTACTATAATGTAAGCCAATAGAGAAACAATGACATTCCCCGAGGCAAGTGTGTTTTAAAGCTAAATAACACGAAATTATTGTATCTTGAGATATTTGGTAAATCTGTACAAATCATAGGCATACTTGTTTCAACAGTAGAAAACTTTGTCCTAGCCGTACCTTATCTCACTAACCACAGGGTAGCAGCAATTATTGAGGCGAGTGTTTACGCCTATTGTCACTTTTATCTTCTTCCTTACTCAATTATTATGTATTGGACTGTCTCATTTTTTGTAAGGTTCAAACCGATCACAGCGATTATTAAAGGACTGGTTTATTCTTTTGTTGGTCCCTTGCCCAACGGAGGTTGGGTTCACCTAAATTAGGACCTCTTCTTCTGCAGGATATTCTGTTGTGTCAAAATAACAACAAAATCCAATTACTTTTACTGTCACTTTATTTTTCCTCTAAAACTGAAGCACAAAACACGTCGTTAACATAATCTACCTTATCTTGGTGATCTTACAGAGACAGTTGTTTTCTCGTAACTCTGACACAAACTTTTCTGTCTTCCTTTACTCTCTCTGTCTCACAAACAGCTGGCTTTGATAATGCAATCTCTCAACACTCACTAAAACTGCTTCACTTCACGACTAACTCCGACGTGACGTTAAATCTTTCAAACTGCCTCTGTCGACATACAATTCCCTCAACGACGACCACTGTCTACACACACCCACTACTAACAGCTGTCTCATCCAACACTCACTATTCTATCACATACAACTACTACTCTTCCCCTTTGTCTTAAAAACTTTGCTTCACTTCAACTGTCCGTCCGTTCTCGCTTTTATAAACCGCCAGCTAATTCTCTCGAAAAATACACCTCTTCTTCGCAAACAAACCTGGAGTCAAAAGTCTCGCGAACGTTCTCGAAACACTTTGTTCTGCCGCGCTCCATTGTTGTGTGTTCACTCGCCGCGAGTGGTGTAAGGTAGCTTGACCGTAGCTCCTTAATGGATGAGTGCCAGCTTGCCGGCGGGCATCGTGCTATTTTAGAAACGAAGAGTATACAAGGTCAAGTTTATTCGGCCGTTCCCGCCATTCAGTCGTTTTTTCATGACGTCAGTACTTTCAAGCAATTTTATCAGAAAGATAAAGATGAGTGAACCATTTCCCAAAAATTCTTTATTATTTGTTTGAATTTGCCAATACTTTTCCTTTTCTCAAAAAGGAATATACTCTATTAATCGTCTTTGATCTCCTGACTTTGCAAAGAGAAAGGAATTTCAAAGGTATCACACAGCAACCAGCTCTTAAAACATTTGACTATCGCCTATTCCCATATTCCCCTTGCACTCACAAGATAATTAGTAGCAACATAATTTCTGAAAATGCTTATGGCGATTAAAATGCAATAGATAGAGAAATAAGCATTTGCAAGAAGTGTGTATGCGTGAGTATAGTTCTACATATATTTACGAACAGAGTTTCTCCAAACTGAACTATATATTAGGTTACGCGACGATCACTTGGTGGATCTTCTAAGGCTATGCACTTGAACTTTGTGGCCAAATATTAATATTCTTAAACGTAAGCAGTACCAAAGTCACTAATGAACAAACGCTTGTCGCATAAAATTTGGAAGTGCTTTCTTAAATAAAATGCAACGTACATATAACCAAGCACAATTGAGTGTTAAAAGAGTAACACAGCTGGCATAGAGTGGAAGGAGGTAAATCCAACCTCCCCTCTTTCGAAAACGTTGGACATCGCTGATTTAAACTGACTGGCACTAAAGGCAGAATAAATGTGAAGACCGGATATATACTCCGAGCCTGTATTGTTTTAGTACCTGTAGTTCTAATATTGTAAGATAAATCACTGAACGTGTTCATTATTGTGCAAACAAGACCTTGGTCTTAGGGAACCCCTATCTATACAGGATCTTTGTATCACGACTACCGTGTACTTGTTTAAACGAGCTCAATGCTCGAGGTTATGACCCCTTGTTTTGCTAGTGAGCTGTATTACAACGTGCGATTAATGAACTGACTCATGACCTTTCACCATCACACTGCTAGGATGTACCCGCATTTGGCTGCAATCCGGAATAAATTTACACTTCACGAGATTTATGTGGTTGTTGTGTTAAGCGACAGGCGGTTATTAATTAATTGTATATCTGTCCTTTCTAACTCGCATTTTGTGTAGAGGTTGACATCTGAGAAGGGAACCCGTATTTCTGCTGCTCTGCACTAATAAAAAATCTGTTATAACAGTAAAAACTCGCAATTTATTTTCGTAGCTATCTTGCAAATTATTCATAAACAAGGTTGCTTCGAGATTGCTACTGTGGTGCGGTGGTTAGCATACTATTTTACAAGTCCAGATACACGGGTTCGATTCCCTGCTAGAGCATGGGATTTTTTTTTTAAATCACGATTATTCCCCACCTTCCTTAGACTTTGAAAGTATGACTGAAAGCGTAAATGTGTTTTTGTGTGTGTGGCTTTAATACTGTAACGCCGGGCGCAAAGCACAACAAAGGACGGGCGGGGCTGCAAAGCTACTTCACACCACATACCAGGCCGGCGAGCAAAGGCGCCAAGGTGCCTCGCGCGACTGCTTGGATGTACAGGACTAACAACAATCGAGCGGCAGAACAAAAAGGGGTCTTCTCCAGAGCTGGCGTGGTTGAAGTTCGGGAAATATCCGTATGACGTCATCCCCACTATGTAGGGAGGCGAGGAAGAAGCAGAGTTAGTTAGAGTTGCGGTTTTGAATCTGTCAGTGTCAGTGGTACGATTATCGTAAAGATTTAACGAGCGTAGAGTGATTTTACCATCGAAGTTAGTGTATGGAAAATGACAGCGTGAAAGGACCGAGTCAAGGTTACGAGAGGTAAACAGTTGTGAGTTGTAATATTAACGTCAGTAGAAGAGAACTGCAATAGTTTAGAAGACCATAAAATAATAGAAAAGTAATAGGATTGCATTTTGTCTGTTGTAACAGTATTTATAGAGAAAATCCAATGTAAGTAAACCCAAGGTTACATAAATAGTAAAACGAGTGATAATCATTGCTGATGAGTAATGGTTCCAAAGAAAAAGCGGCCGATTGGATGTTAAAGGGGGCATATAAACGGAAGAAACAAAATCTGCTTCTGTGTACGAGTAGTTCTCAGTCCAGAGGTCCCGGGATTGATTTCCTGCTGGGGGGGGGGGGTTGTTTCTTCTTAAACCTCTATTACATTAATTATTTTTCTACATTTGCCGCTCTTTCTAAATTATGAACTGGTTTATATAACTTCTATAAACCATTCCAATGAAAACTTATTTTTCTATATACTTAGTCTTAATCGAGGCAAACCTTTGCAGAAATATATTCTTTACACATTATGTTGTAGCTGGAAGTTGGTTAGAGAAAACCCAATGGATAGTCAGAGGCTTTAAAACTGGGTCGTTACAAATGATGTTAGTCTATTATCTTAGATGGCTATTACAAATTACTTCTAATAAGGTTTTCATCTTCTCGTTCCTCGGAAATTAACGTTAAAATGTAGCAATTATGGCGTGTTGCCTAGGAATCCTTTTAGCAACGTTGCGCACATGACGTGCAGAACTTTAAACACGCGACTTGAGTTTAGTGTTATAAACGTTCATTAATGACACTTAAATTGTTTAACTAATCGGTGAAACGAAACGGTTTACAACTCAAGCCTTTGATTTCGCTGAAACAAGTCATTCAACCTTGATTCAACTGTTTTTGATCCTGTTTCTTTTTGTGTTTATTTATAAACTTTATTACCAAGTTTGTAATATAATTTGTAAGAAAGAAATATAAAACATTATATTTACCCACTTTATGTAGTGAAAACGTGGATGATATTGTATAAACATAAAAATAGAGCAACGCACGCAGAAATGAAATATCTGAGAAAAATTGAGCGGAAAACATGGATAAGAAATTGATAATGGGATATCCACCTACTTGTATGAGTTATCAGCGTAAAACAAGTATTTGAAGCGAGACCGGAGCGAAGCAGAAGATGAGGAAGGCCGAGAAAGGAATGGGATAGGAGAGACTGAGACCTAGAACTGAAAGTGCTGAAGAGAATGACACAGGATCAAGAACGGTATAGAAAATGGATAAAAAGTTTGACTCTGAAAGGCAACAGGAAAAGAGGAAAGAGAGGTGTATTCTTGATTCAGTTTAATTAGGTCTTCGATACGGTATCATAAGATGGGGCAGGCAGTTTGTTTATGATTACTGGGGAGCGAGGTTTTAGTAGGTAAACATAGCAGTAAGATTAACAGCACGGAGTATAGAGCCGGCAGGTAGCGTGAGGGCTGTACTGGCTTCCACTCTGCAAGGTCAGTTTCGCTTCCACTTCCCGTTGTAAGTGCACGGTTACTTGATGGATTTAGCGCAAATAAGTTAAATAGAAGCTTACAGTTCTATTGCATTTAGAATCTGAGAAAGGTACATCATCTGATAAAGTGGTTTTATAGTTGTGCGAGTGCGCGTTACGTAATAGGTATATTTCCTAGCATGTTTAATATCTCAAGCAATTGATATTGTAATAAAAGTTTATGCATTTCAAATAGACATCTAAGCGCACTCTTTTATCACTATTTATACATAATGTAGCTTATTGTTGTTATTATTATTATTATTATTATTATTATTATTATTATTATTATTATTATTATTATTATTATTATTATTATTATTATTATTATTATTATTATTATTATTATTATTATTATTATTATTATTATTATTATTATTATTATTATTATTATTATTATTATTATTATTATTATTATTATTATTATTATTATTATTGAGTAGGCGTAGGCTTTCACGGCCGGTGTTTGAAATTCTACATGAGTCTTCCGGGCTGATTTGCCGTGGTCTGCTGGAGTAACTTGGTCCAGACGTTTCGTCCACTACTGCGGTGGACATCATCAGTGGCGTGGTCGAAGTCTTCTTGGTGAAGGTACACTTGTGTCTGAGGCGTTGACTGCCTGGGATGCGGATTTTATACACGGAGGGGTCTTCTCTGATTGGCTCGGGGCTCGCTGAGGCAGTGTGGTTGGTGGGAGGGGGGTAGCTGCATCTCGGGCGCTACTAGATTCTGATTGGTTTGTGTTGCTTGACTGTCTGTGTTGTTTAATGTTATCGATGACGGGGTACCAAGTTTTGTTGAGCTTAAGGGCTTCCTCTTTCCTATTGAAATTATTGGCATGTTTATAAATTTCTATGGCTTCGCGCTGTAGTCGAGCATGGTAGTGTGAGATGTTAGATAGAATGCTGGTGTCCTGAAACTTGATGACATGCTCCCCCTCCGCTTCTATAGCATGTTCAGCGACAGCTGACTTTTCAAATTGTCCAAGACGGCAGCATCTCTTGTGTTCGTTTAGTCTGGTGTTGATACTACGTAGCGTCGTACCAATATATACTGCACCACACGAGCAGGGGATCCGGTATACGCCAGCCGAGGAGAGCGGGTCCCTCGGGTCCTTGGCTGAGCGTAGTAAACTGTTGAGCTCTCTTGTAGGCTTGAAAACCGTCTTGATATTATGGCGTAGCAGGAGGCGTTCAATCCTGTCGGTGACGTTTTGAACATAAGGAAGGAATACCGTGCCTTTGTTCCTAGGTGGGGTCGGCTTAGCAGAGATCGGCTGCCGTCTGGGTGGTCGGAAGGCTCTCTTTATTTCTTGTGTAGAATAGCCATTGGCTTGTAAGGCTAGTTCCAGATGGTGCAGCTCTTGTGGTAGCAGATGAGGCTCGCAAATACGGGAAGCGCGGTGTAGGAGAGTTTGAATCATAGCCCGTTTGTGTCTCGGATGGTGATTGGAGGTTTTGTTGAGATAACGGTCTGTGTGAGTAGGCTTGCGGTACACCGTGTGTCCAAGTTTGCCGTTGTCTTTCCTGCTGACCAGCACGTCCAGGAAAGCCAGCTGACCATCTTTTTCTTTTTCCATGGTGAACTGGATGCGCGGATTGAGGCTGTTGAGGTGTTGAAGAAAACCCAGCAGAGGCTGCTCGCCGTGACTCCATATGACGAAAGTATCATCTACATAGCGGAACCAAGCAGACGGCATGTGAGATGCGGTGTTTAGAGCTGTAGCTTCAAAGGACTCCATAAAGAAGTTCGCTACTACTGGACTGAGTGGGCTGCCCATGGCTACGCCATCGATTTGTTCGTAGTAAGAATGATTCCACTGGAAGTAGGTGGTGGTAAGAACGAGATGAAAGAGAGCTGCAATGTCGTCAGGAAAAATCTGCTTCAGTTGAGTGATGGCGTCGTTGACGGGGACCATGGTAAAGAGAGAGACAACATCAAAGCTGACGAGTATGTCTTGAGGCTGTAAAGTGAGATTTTGGAGTTTCTGGATGAAATGTGCAGTGTCCTTTATGTAGGTATCAGTGTTGCCTACATGCGGTTGCAGCAGATTGGCTAGATATTTCGCGATGCTATATGTAGGAGATCCAATGCCGCTGACAATAGGTCTGAGTGGTACATCCGGCTTGTGGATCTTAGGTAGGCCGTACAGTCTGGGAGGCAGGGCTTCGGATTTTGTGATGCGTCGCTTGTCTTCCTCTGGTAGAGATGACTTCTTGATCAGAAGGTTGGTATTACGTACTATGTGTGCTGTTGGATCACGTTGTATCTCCCGGTATGTATCTGGTTTCAGAAGATCCTTGATTTTTTGCACATAGTCCCGCTGGTTGAGGATGACGGTAGCATTTCCTTTATCTGCTGAACAGATGATGATGTCTGTGTTGGCGTTCAGGTTTTTTAAGGCTGTTTTTTCCTGTTTTGAGAGGTTGCTGGGTGGAACCTTGGTGCGTTGAAGAATCCTGGCTGTTTCACGGCGGATCTCTTCGGCTGCAGATGTGGGAAGTGTGCGGATACCAGATTCAATATTGGAGATGATATCCTCGGCTGGTAGAGAAGATGTGGTAACTGCGTAATTGCCGCCTTTGGCAAGCAGTGAAGTCTCTGCGGGTGATAATTGGTGGTCTGACAGATTTACCACCGTCCGACTGATATCCAAGGTAGTAGGCAGTTTGGTAGTGGATGTAAGTCGTTCAAATTTCTTCTTATGACGTGTAGTGGTAGTATTCTGGTAAACGATCATGGAGCTGTACGTGATCCTATCAGCGCGGTCCCAATCATGTCTTTGGAGAGAGTTGCTCAGCTTGAGGTGTAAGGCTAGTAACTCATGGTTGTTGGCGGCGAGTTCGCGGCGGGTTTGGTGAATGCGTTCTCGGAGCAGCGCACGCTCAGAGCGATTGTAGATGCGGTGTGCTGCAGCGGTTAAAAAGTGTCGTTTCACTCTAAGGAACTTTGGAGTTATACCGGAGTCCCGGCAGCGCAGTAAGAAAGTTAAAGAGCAAAGAAGCGAAGATTTCTGCTTGCGCAGCCCTTCCAGTTTACGAGTCAGACGATATGTCTCCTCCCCGTAGAGGCGAGTCATGAGTAGGCGTAGGCTTTCACGGCCGGTGTTTGAAATTCTACATGAGTCTTCCGGGCTGATTTGCCGTGGTCTGCTGGAGTAACTTGGTCCAGACGTTTCGTCCACTACTGCGGTGGACATCATCAGTGGCGTGGTCGAAGTCTTCTTGGTGAAGGTACACTTGTGTCTGAGGCGTTGACTGCCTGGGATGCGGATTTTATACACGGAGGGGTCTTCTCTGATTGGCTCGGGGCTCGCTGAGGCAGTGTGGTTGGTGGGAGGGGGGTAGCTGCATCTCGGGCGCTACTAGATTCTGATTGGTTTGTGTTGCTTGACTGTCTGTGTTGTTTAATGTTATCGATGACGGGGTACCAAGTTTTGTTGAGCTTAAGGGCTTCCTCTTTCCTATTGAAATTATTGGCATGTTTATAAATTTCTATGGCTTCGCGCTGTAGTCGAGCATGGTAGTGTGAGATGTTAGATAGAATGCTGGTGTCCTGAAACTTGATGACATGCTCCCCCTCCGCTTCTATAGCATGTTCAGCGACAGCTGACTTTTCAAATTGTCCAAGACGGCAGCATCTCTTGTGTTCGTTTAGTCTGGTGTTGATACTACGTAGCGTCGTACCAATATATACTGCACCACACGAGCAGGGGATCCGGTATACGCCAGCCGAGGAGAGCGGGTCCCTCGGGTCCTTGGCTGAGCGTAGTAAACTGTTGAGCTCTCTTGTAGGCTTGAAAACCGTCTTGATATTATGGCGTAGCAGGAGGCGTTCAATCCTGTCGGTGACGTTTTGAACATAAGGAAGGAATACCGTGCCTTTGTTCCTAGGTGGGGTCGGCTTAGCAGAGATCGGCTGCCGTCTGGGTGGTCGGAAGGCTCTCTTTATTTCTTGTGTAGAATAGCCATTGGCTTGTAAGGCTAGTTCCAGATGGTGCAGCTCTTGTGGTAGCAGATGAGGCTCGCAAATACGGGAAGCGCGGTGTAGGAGAGTTTGAATCATAGCCCGTTTGTGTCTCGGATGGTGATTGGAGGTTTTGTTGAGATAACGGTCTGTGTGAGTAGGCTTGCGGTACACCGTGTGTCCAAGTTTGCCGTTGTCTTTCCTGCTGACCAGCACGTCCAGGAAAGCCAGCTGACCATCTTTTTCTTTTTCCATGGTGAACTGGATGCGCGGATTGAGGCTGTTGAGGTGTTGAAGAAAACCCAGCAGAGGCTGCTCGCCGTGACTCCATATGACGAAAGTATCATCTACATAGCGGAACCAAGCAGACGGCATGTGAGATGCGGTGTTTAGAGCTGTAGCTTCAAAGGACTCCATAAAGAAGTTCGCTACTACTGGACTGAGTGGGCTGCCCATGGCTACGCCATCGATTTGTTCGTAGTAAGAATGATTCCACTGGAAGTAGGTGGTGGTAAGAACGAGATGAAAGAGAGCTGCAATGTCGTCAGGAAAAATCTGCTTCAGTTGAGTGATGGCGTCGTTGACGGGGACCATGGTAAAGAGAGAGACAACATCAAAGCTGACGAGTATGTCTTGAGGCTGTAAAGTGAGATTTTGGAGTTTCTGGATGAAATGTGCAGAGTCCTTTATGTAGGTATCAGTGTTGCCTACATGCGGTTGCAGCAGATTGGCTAGATATTTCGCGATGCTATATGTAGGAGATCCAATGCCGCTGACAATAGGTCTGAGTGGTACATCCGGCTTGTGGATCTTAGGTAGGCCGTACAGTCTGGGAGGCAGGGCTTCGGATTTTGTGATGCGTCGCTTGTCTTCCTCTGGTAGAGATGACTTCTTGATCAGAAGGTTGGTATTACGTACTATGTGTGCTGTTGGATCACGTTGTATCTCCCGGTATGTATCTGGTTTCAGAAGATCCTTGATTTTTTGCACATAGTCCCGCTGGTTGAGGATGACGGTAGCATTTCCTTTATCTGCTGAACAGATGATGATGTCTGTGTTGGCGTTCAGGTTTTTTAAAGCTGTTTTTTCCTGTTTTGAGAGGTTGCTGGGTGGAACCTTGGTGCGTTGAAGAATCCTGGCTGTTTCACGGCGGATCTCTTCGGCTGCAGATGTGGGAAGTGTGCGGATACCAGATTCAATATTGGAGATGATATCCTCGGCTGGTAGAGAAGATGTGGTAACTGCGTAATTGCCGCCTTTGGCAAGCAGTGAAGTCTCTGCGGGTGATAATTGGTGGTCTGACAGATTTACCACCGTCCGACTGATATCCAAGGTAGTAGGCAGTTTGGTAGTGGATGTAAGTCGTTCAAATTTCTTCTTATGACGTGTAGTGGTAGTATTCTGGTAAACGATCATGGAGCTGTACGTGATCCTATCAGCGCGGTCCCAATCATGTCTTTGGAGAGAGTTGCTCAGCTTGAGGTGTAAGGCTAGTAACTCATGGTTGTTGGCGGCGAGTTCGCGGCGGGTTTGGTGAATGCGTTCTCGGAGCAGCGCACGCTCAGAGCGATTGTAGATGCGGTGTGCTGCAGCGGTTAAAAAGTGTCGTTTCACTCTAAGGAACTTTGGAGTTATACCGGAGTCCCGGCAGCGCAGTAAGAAAGTTAAAGAGCAAAGAAGCGAAGATTTCTGCTTGCGCAGCCCTTCCAGTTTACGAGTCAGACGATATGTCTCCTCCCCGTAGAGGCGAGTCATGAGTAGGCGTAGGCTTTCACGGCCGGTGTTTGAAATTCTACATGAGTCTTCCGGGCTGATTTGCCGTGGTCTGCTGGAGTAACTTGGTCCAGACGTTTCGTCCACTACTGCGGTGGACATCATCAGTGGCGTGGTCGAAGTCTTCTTGGTGAAGGTACACTTGTGTCTGAGGCGTTGACTGCCTGGGATGCGGATTTTATACACGGAGGGGTCTTCTCTGATTGGCTCGGGGCTCGCTGAGGCAGTGTGGTTGGTGGGAGGGGGGTAGCTGCATCTCGGGCGCTACTAGATTCTGATTGGTTTGTGTTGCTTGACTGTCTGTGTTGTTTAATGTTATCGATGACGGGGTACCAAGTTTTGTTGAGCTTAAGGGCTTCCTCTTTCCTATTGAAATTATTGGCATGTTTATAAATTTCTATGGCTTCGCGCTGTAGTCGAGCATGGTAGTGTGAGATGTTAGATAGAATGCTGGTGTCCTGAAACTTGATGACATGCTCCCCCTCCGCTTCTATAGCATGTTCAGCGACAGCTGACTTTTCAAATTGTCCAAGACGGCAGCATCTCTTGTGTTCGTTTAGTCTGGTGTTGATACTACGTAGCGTCGTACCAATATATACTGCACCACACGAGCAGGGGATCCGGTATACGCCAGCCGAGGAGAGCGGGTCCCTCGGGTCCTTGGCTGAGCGTAGTAAACTGTTGAGCTCTCTTGTAGGCTTGAAAACCGTCTTGATATTATGGCGTAGCAGGAGGCGTTCAATCCTGTCGGTGACGTTTTGAACATAAGGAAGGAATACCGTGCCTTTGTTCCTAGGTGGGGTCGGCTTAGCAGAGATCGGCTGCCGTCTGGGTGGTCGGAAGGCTCTCTTTATTTCTTGTGTAGAATAGCCATTGGCTTGTAAGGCTAGTTCCAGATGGTGCAGCTCTTGTGGTAGCAGATGAGGCTCGCAAATACGGGAAGCGCGGTGTAGGAGAGTTTGAATCATAGCCCGTTTGTGTCTCGGATGGTGATTGGAGGTTTTGTTGAGATAACGGTCTGTGTGAGTAGGCTTGCGGTACACCGTGTGTCCAAGTTTGCCGTTGTCTTTCCTGCTGACCAGCACGTCCAGGAAAGCCAGCTGACCATCTTTTTCTTTTTCCATGGTGAACTGGATGCGCGGATTGAGGCTGTTGAGGTGTTGAAGAAAACCCAGCAGAGGCTGCTCGCCGTGACTCCATATGACGAAAGTATCATCTACATAGCGGAACCAAGCAGACGGCATGTGAGATGCGGTGTTTAGAGCTGTAGCTTCAAAGGACTCCATAAAGAAGTTCGCTACTACTGGACTGAGTGGGCTGCCCATGGCTACGCCATCGATTTGTTCGTAGTAAGAATGATTCCACTGGAAGTAGGTGGTGGTAAGAACGAGATGAAAGAGAGCTGCAATGTCGTCAGGAAAAATCTGCTTCAGTTGAGTGATGGCGTCGTTGACGGGGACCATGGTAAAGAGAGAGACAACATCAAAGCTGACGAGTATGTCTTGAGGCTGTAAAGTGAGATTTTGGAGTTTCTGGATGAAATGTGCAGAGTCCTTTATGTAGGTATCAGTGTTGCCTACATGCGGTTGCAGCAGATTGGCTAGATATTTCGCGATGCTATATGTAGGAGATCCAATGCCGCTGACAATAGGTCTGAGTGGTACATCCGGCTTGTGGATCTTAGGTAGGCCGTACAGTCTGGGAGGCAGGGCTTCGGATTTTGTGATGCGTCGCTTGTCTTCCTCTGGTAGAGATGACTTCTTGATCAGAAGGTTGGTATTACGTACTATGTGTGCTGTTGGATCACGTTGTATCTCCCGGTATGTATCTGGTTTCAGAAGATCCTTGATTTTTTGCACATAGTCCCGCTGGTTGAGGATGACGGTAGCATTTCCTTTATCTGCTGAACAGATGATGATGTCTGTGTTGGCGTTCAGGTTTTTTAAAGCTGTTTTTTCCTGTTTTGAGAGGTTGCTGGGTGGAACCTTGGTGCGTTGAAGAATCCTGGCTGTTTCACGGCGGATCTCTTCGGCTGCAGATGTGGGAAGTGTGCGGATACCAGATTCAATATTGGAGATGATATCCTCGGCTGGTAGAGAAGATGTGGTAACTGCGTAATTGCCGCCTTTGGCAAGCAGTGAAGTCTCTGCGGGTGATAATTGGTGGTCTGACAGATTATTATTATTATTATTATTATTATTATTATTATTATTATTATTATTATTATTATTATTATTATTATTATTATTATTATTATTATTATTATTATTATTATTATTATTATTATTATTATTATTATTATTATTATATTGTTACAGGTCCACTCCAGCAATAGCGACAGAATTATCGAGGTGAAGCTCAGTATAATGAACAGCAGAGAAAGGTAGGTTTATTGATTTCAATTATCGCTTCATTTTCGATGTCATTAGGGCCACGTGTAAACCACGTGATTGGTGTCACACATTATTACCTTAGTGCAAGATTTTAGTTGTCTTAAATGGAGAATGGTTAGAATATTATAAAGTACACTTCCATAAGGTATTTTAATGCATTTAACGTTTAATGTTACTGACCACTATGTTTAACTTGTAGACCAACTCTGAAAATAAATATGAGAAAAGCTGTGCGGTCATTTCACATCTAATTATGACCTTCTCTAGTACTACTTACAATGAGTAGAGGAAGTATTGTAATACACTCAAAATTCCGATACTGAGGTTTCACCAAAAATATGTTTTGAGACTATCTGAATCCACCACCCTACAAAGCACTTTTTGAAAAAAGCCTGTATTTGTGAGTGCATGCGCATAACTAAAAAACAAGTGATTTAATACCAAACTTGGTATTTAAGTTCCACATCATGCATGGATGCGACACGAAAATCTTCTCATCCCAAACTAACATTTCCACTAACAGGAAAACATTTCCAGCATTTTGATTTTCTCAAACATTGCTCTTACGACTTTTATTAAATTACTATATATTTTCATTACGTTGGTGATGGTGACTAGACATATATATATATATATATATATATATATATATATATATATATATATATATATATATATATAAAGTATATGTGGCCTTAGTTCCATCCTTGCCATCAAAAACACATGGTTACAGTCCTCTGTGATTGGCTGCAGGATCCTTCTGGGGCAGCCATGCCCAAATGCAGGCTCATAAGCCGAACTGGGCCTACCCTCCCAGCATGTCACGTGGGCTTTCTTCCTACCGACACACCCCCTCACTTGCCGTGAATATCATCATTCTCTTAACAAATAGTGGTGGGTTGTAACGGAGTGCTGTCACTGTCTAAATCTTCCACGTCTTACAAAGTTCAAAGTAAGTTCATAGAGTAGGTAGGTGGACGATTTTTTAGTTGAACTAATAGTTGAAGTATGAAGTTACAGTTCACAGATTCAAAGATGCCAAAAGCTTGGAAAATGACTTCACCTTTTTGCCAACCCTTTGGCAATGGAATCAAAATCAGCACCATTGCAGTTGAAGATGAAATTAGTTGCATTTCAAATTGACACAGTTATTAAAAGTATTTAGGAAATTGAAGAAGAGAAGCCCCAGATTAACATGAAAGCAAGGAGTAGTGCAAACAATGAAAGAAAGAAGATTAGAAGATGGATCCTGGGAAGATGAAGAGTGAAGAATGGTTATAATTTCTAAATGAGTACAGGAAGATGTCAAAGACATTGTAAACCTGGAATAGAATAAATAGGATTTAAACTTGCTCTTAGAAACGAATACCCTATCTTAGGGCATTTAGCGCTCTTATATTGGCAAGGTTTGCCTCAGCATACATTTGCGAGCAACTTTTTTCTCGAATGAAGCTAATAAAATGTAAAAATATAACTTCAAAACTGATGGAAAAAAAATTACAGAAATAGGAAATAGGCAGGCCCAATGGGGTTAAAAAGGAGTGCAGGATTGACTTAAACATGTCCCTGGGCTTTTAAAAATGGCGGATGGAGAACATCTTTGGCTAAGATGATTCACATATGGTTACTGAATATATTATACAATCCAAAAGTCCCTGCTCAGTCTTTGCCTGGTTAAACAACAAAAGCAGAACCCTCCACATACACCCTCCGTGCCGTGTACCCGCCTGCTGAGAAGGTTGGTAAAATGCCATCTTAAACTGGAGGGACGCCATATATGGAACGAAGTATATCATCATGGCAAAGCTTCTAGGAATAAACTTTTCAGAAGTGTAGATAATAAACGAGTTTTGCGTGAACAAAGGGGTATATGTGTGTACACACTCTGTGGATGCTAACAGTGTTTTGTTTATTTTAGTGGATGGACGGGGATTAGCAATAGAGTGGGATAGAAGCGCTAATGGTGGCAGACTTCTGGTGGATGAGCCCAGTGTGTTTGTGATATCAGAATTAAACTAAGATGCACCATGAGTAGCTGAGGATTGTTCCTGTTGGCGATGTATCCTGCCAGTGAAGCCTACGAATTGTGGTGTGAATATTGATAGAGGGCTAAGAGTGGAGTATAAGCAGCGTGACGTAAGTAGCGTGGGTGTGCTCCTATAATCAGAACAAGGATAACAAGAGCCGTATTTAGACGCCGCATGTTTAATGCGACCCAATCCTCTTAATCACACAAGCACTGGCTGATGATTAGCTAACACCGCACCGTGGTGATGAAGTTACCATCGCTGACCATTGACACTATAGTTCAGACTCCTGCTTCGCGAGAGACATACCACAAATGTGCAATACTAATGATAAAAGAAAATGAAACAGCGAACATATTTGTACACTCGAGGTCGCTATATAACGCTGCTGAAATTCTATGCTTTTTGAAAATGTCGACTCAGGCTGAAAAATGTAATACCATAGCCAAAATCTCCTACTTCTACTTTCTCTATTACGTAGAGGAAATATTGTATTCCACCCAAAAATTCGATGTCGAAACTTCACCGAAAATATATATTTTGAGGCCCCTGAATTAAAAACCAGCATTTTTGTAAAAAGGTTCGTGTGTCTGTCTGTGGTTGTGTCAATTTGTGGACAGCATAACTCAAAAACGAAAAGTTGGCTAAAAAGCAAAGTTGGTATTTAAGTTTACTGTCTTTCAAGAATGCGA
The DNA here is from genome assembly GCA_030765045.1 of Tenodera sinensis. Lineage (NCBI taxonomy): Eukaryota > Metazoa > Arthropoda > Insecta > Mantodea > Mantidae > Tenodera > Tenodera sinensis. The sequence continues at coordinate 26,800,442 of CM060973.1, read as the reverse complement.
CACAAAGATTTTGAAGAAAATTGCTTCACCCTAAACTACTCTTTACATGGAAAATTTTTCGAAAACTTTTATTTTCTTGAAAATGTCTCTAACGATTTTTATTAAAATGCCATATGCTTGAGATATTTTTATGGCAAATGAAATGTATATCTTGACTTATTTAGCTATAGCCCCTGTAGTCGTATTTACTCTGGACGACTTTTGAATAACTGATAGCCCGTAAGAGATAGACCAAATCATACTATACAAAAAATATAGATCTTGCTAAAATACACAATTTATGCTGAAATAATTTTTTGTTAGAATGAACCATTTCGGAGATAAGCCTTGTTGTTTGTGTGAGTTTTGGAGAACTTCTACTTCTGCCAAATGGAACATTGTTATTCATTTTTATATGTTAACCGTACAAAGAGAACGGAATTTGAAAGCTTTAAAATATTTGACTATCGCTCAAAGCCTTCTGTATTCTAATATTCCCTGTGCACCTACATGGAAATAAGCAATAAGTTAATTTCTGCAGATGTTTATCTCAACTAACACGAGGAAGGAATATAGGAATAAGAGTTTGTAAGAATGGCTAGTACAAGAGTAGAGAAAGTCGTGTGAGTGTAACACATCATATTTTTTGGTGTCGTACCTTTTTACATTCTTCACTACGTATAATAAGTAGGGGAAGTATTGGATTCCACTCAGCAAAATTATATCGAGATTTTAGTCGAAATACGCCTTTTGAGGTCCCATGAACCCAAAGAAAAGCGTCATTTTAAACTCGTACACTGAACTACATTTTGGTGAGACAAAAAAGAATCCGGTTGAAACACAAGATAAACTTAACGACTCGTGCCATTTGAAAACAGTAGGAAAACTGAGGAGATTGAAGGAGGTGTAGTGACGGGTAGGGATCAAGGTCAACGCTTTCTTCCGGCGCTATTTATGTACAGCTGGTGGGACATACCGCGTCAGCACCGTGTGACACATTACTAAATATTTCTTAAACTCAACAGGTAGCATTTTACAGTGCAGTACGTATTACTATAATTTATTGTATAATTTATGCAGGAACCATACTTTGAATCAAAGTAACAAGCGAAACGTACTTATAATTACATTCTTGCTATCATAGCTAAATTTATTATCAATTTAATTTAATAATTCAATTTAAAAGATCTACACATCTGATCCGGATAAACGAGTGTGGTATAATAAAGTTTTACTGTATATATTTACAGTTACAGAAGCTGAGACTTCTCTGTAGTGAAGTAGGAGCAAGTATCATTTTGGGAACTCTGCTGGTATTGCACGTAGATAGATAACTGTGCCTCTATACTCGAGTGTGGTATCTGCTGGAGATGAATTACTTTCCAATGTGAACCAGACAGTCTCAGCGGGTCAATAGAAAGAGATCATTAATCGACAGGACAGCGTGATTCCAATCTCACGCTCTGGAAGGTAAAGTCTTCCTCACATCTGTAGTCCCGGGATCTGCATTAAAACAAGGGTTAGTGGATCACCATTTAATTAAAGCTACGCCACCACGTAACATACATCTTTATCTAAAACCGAATACATAAGCACTATTCGGTACAAAGTCACGTTTATACATACTAAAAAAATTTGATTTTTTACATTCACAAGACTTTCTCTACTTTGCAACAAACTACAGCTATAAAACTGTATTATTTTATCTAATAGACACTCATAGAAATGTGATTATTACGTATTTCCTTGTAGGTAGAACGGGAGTAGAGGAACACAGTAGGCTTAAGCGATAGTCAAATCTTTTAAGAGCTGGTCGCTATGTGATGGCTTAGAGGTCAGCCGCACTCAACTTCTCAACTGTCGACTGCACTTGTCTGTCTCTCTGACTGAACTCAGCTGAACTCTGTCGATTCTGTCTAAACTGACCTCGTCTGGGCGCTAACAACCCCTTATGTTGTCCCCAAAACAAGGGGGGAAGCTTTCAAGGGGGGGGGCACTTATCTCACTCTCCTGCCTCCAAAGAAGATTCTAGAACTGCCGAGAGCATCTGTAAAGAACATTTGGTTCTAAAGGGCCGGCATGCACTCCACAAATACGGCCAGATGACAACTCGTGCATTTTGTCACACTATTTTCTTGTAGACGTGCCTACATCTTGGAACTTGATGTGCGCTTGTCACTGCTGTAAGGTGAAACTGCGCAGGCGCACAATAGAATATAAAAGTGTTGCACTGTCATTAATTTCTCTATTTACTCTTCTATATTCCATTTCAACAAAATATTTTTCTATTAACTTCTTGCTAATTGAGATAAGCCCTGATTATGCGTTTACGCATTTCACTGTTGGTATAAAATGAACCTTAGTAGTCAAATTTTAATGTAATGACTTTGCTATGTAATGACTTTGAAATTCCACCCTCCTTGCATGATACGAGAAAAAGTAAGCGACTAGCCATTAGCAAAATTCACACCAATAACAAAGAATATCTGGGAAATACTTAAAGCCGCAACAATTTTATTTGAATAGATAAATTTTATCCTTTAACGAGATCTAAATATTTTGCGTAGCAAGATTTTGTATATTTTTTACAGTTCATCAGTTATACAAAAGCCATTCAAAATGACGAGAACTGAACAGGTAATTTCCAGAAAATTTTAAGACATGTATTCCATTTATCATGCTAATACCTACGTTAAACGTATTGCATGTTGATTAAGATCGTTAGAACTATCTTTGAGAAAATCAAAATAACGGAATTTTTAAATGAAGGAGTAGTTCTGGAATAGGAGAATTTTCTTGAATATCTGTTTAATATCTTTGGGAGAAAATGAATATAAATCTCAAATTTGGTACGTTTTTAATTATGTTGTTCACATACAGATCTTTTTCCATGTATATGCTTTATGTAGAAGCAATTAAGGCCTGTATTTCGGTTAAATCTCAATTTAGAACTTTTTAGTGAAATTTTGAATTTGCTGAAAACACTACCCAAAATCGGAGACAATCTGTTTCCCGCGAACTTCTTACGGTGAAAGATCTAGGAGCTTATCAAATAATCTCTTACGAAAGGACCATTTTCTTACGCCAAGTGAAGTTACGTGGTATCAGATCAGCTATGAAAAGGAGGAGAAACAAGAAAGAAAACAGGTAAAACCACAGTAGGATGAATGGTAAAGTATAACTGCATATAGTGCAGAAATATGACCGCTGAAGTGGAGCATGAAAGCTGCAATATCTGTAAGAGAAGCCCATTTGAACAGAAAGAGACAAAATTAGTAGAAAAGTAAAGAAAGAGAAAAATTTGGGATCAAAGAACTGCACAAGTTTAATTAACATGCATTGGACATGTGAAGTAGATACGGCAGATTAGTAGCTGGTGTTCTTCAACAGGGGAGAATGAAAAAAAAAAAAAAAAGAAAGATAAAAAGGGAAACTAGAACGAAAGGAAATCGGAAATTGTGCAATATGAGCACAGAAAAAAGTGAAAAACCACTAAGGATGCCTTTGGCATGAAAAGGCTGACATATGCAGCAATTTATTGTTCTTTTTTCCCAGTTTTATATTTTGTCTCACTTTAATGTACAGAAGTGAAGAGGAAATTTTACTCTCGCAGAATTACACGTAACCTACGGCGTATCGAGGCTAACGAAAAAGACAGGCTACAGCGCAAACAGGAGTGACGTCATTCTCCTAGTCCAGTCATGGCACAATAAAGTAAAATCGCCTAATACATCCACATTCTAAACAAACAAAAGCAATTGCTATTTGAATTAATACAAAAGATAGTTTTATCATGATGGTACACAGTGTTAGCATAACTGCGTAACTTCCATTCGTGCCGCAGCCTGTCTTTTTCGATGGCCACGGAGCGTACTTCTGATGGGTAGGATATTGCAAGTGTTATGTAGTGCTATACTATAAGCAGGAAATTGGCATGCACGTCATCAAGGTTACTAAAAATGGAGCGATGGGTCTATCAAAACGAATGCATTCATAATCGACATCATTCTAATTTCTTTTCAACATGCGAATAACTAAGTAAAGTATTTCCTGATATCGTCTTTTTTATTTTTTCTACATATAGTATGTGGGGGAATTAGCGTACTCGAACCAAAAATTTGATGTCAAGGTTTCACAGGAAATATATGAACAGCATAACTCAAACACGAAAAGTCGGTTAAAAACCAATGTTGGTATTTAAGAATGTCACAAGAAGATTTTCAAGAAAATATCCTTTACATGGAAAATATTTAGAAAATTTTGATTTTCTTGAAAATGGCTATCGATTTTGATTGAAATGTCATATGTTTAAGATATGTTTATGGCGAGTTAAATGTATATTTTGAATTTTTTGGCTATAGTCTATGTAGTCCTGTTTACTCTTGATGACTTTTCCACCACAGAGCACCAATCGCAGTTGCCTGGTCCTACAGCCTGAAACAGATGAAAGGAAATGATGGGGATAAAAAAAAAAAAAAAGATGCACAGCAAATTTTTGCTAGGAGAGGAACCACTCAGTATTCGCCTACCGACCTGGAAAAACTACAAAAAAAATAAGAGAGACCGGCTTATTCGCTTTGACCGGCTCGGTGGGAATCAAATCCAGGAACATTTGAATGCGAGCCTTATACGTTACGAACAGAGATAACTCGGTATTTGAATATTATTGTGATCCCTGTTTGGTAGCTGCAGGAATGACATGCAATGCAGAACATCTGAAATTCGTCTTTTGATCTTTATTTCTGTAGGTTCCCAGACCAAGAGATTTCTCTGTGATGCTGTGTGCAGTTAGATAACTTTTTCCCAGGAATTCTCCTCACTGTTCTGCAAATACAGGCTGGCATTCCATCACGGAGTCACAAAGTGGGTTTCCTTGTTGTGTTTCTGTCCGCAAGTTTAAGTCCAGCCTTTGCAATGCAATTTACTTTCTTGTACAAAACTTTGGTTGTATTTATTCCTGGCTCAACCGTTTAGCCACACATTATGTTCGAGTTAGAATAGCTGAAACTCCTTTTTAGATATGGTATCAATATGATACTAGATCTATATGGCTTGTTAAACATTCCCTAGCAAGATTTTCCCAGTAAATCTAGTTATTTTCTTGAAAATGGCTGCAACGATTTTGATTAAAATACCATATGTTAAAAGTAAGCAATATATAAAAGTGTGTTTCGGGTCTAGTGTCTGAAGTATTTTTTCTGAATGCCTTTTTACAGCAAAAACTGTAGACTTCATTAAAGCCCAGAATTACTTGTCATTTTCTTATTATGGAGTGATATTCCTTATTATTAGTTTTTTATTAATTATTATATTATAAATATTATTAATTTTTCTCAAGTAGGAAGTAAATGTTGTTGGTTTATTTATTTAATCCTTTTTTGATTTCTTGGCAAAGCAAAGAGAACGGACATTCAAAGTGATATATATAAGTGATATATATATATATATATATATATATAGTGATCGGCTTTGAAAACATCTATCACTTTAGCTTATTGTTTCTTCTTATACAGGATGAAAGTGAAATGATCCGTCAGACTTTAACAGCGAATTTCTCATGTTACGAACAACAAGAAAGTGTAATACCAAAATGTTGAAAAGTTTATACTTTTCTGGAAAAAAATATTTTTATCAAAAAAATTTATCATCAAGTGGCTGAATTATTAATCAAGGTTCTTGATTTATGGCTATATTCATAGAAAATTGAATAAATGACAACATTTTCCTTTGGCATATTTCAATAGATTCAACGATTTTTGTGTAAATTAAATTAAAAAACCCGCAATTTATTCTTTAGTTGTCATGTAGTCAATTTTCTATGAATATAGCCATAAATGAAAAATCTTCAATAAATAATAATTCAGTCAGGTGATGATAACATTTTTGATAAAAAAAAAATATATATTTGAAAACTATAAGCTTTTCAACATATTGGTATTAGACTTTCTTGTTATTCACAACCTGAAAAGTTCGCTGTTAAATCCTGACTGATAATTTCACTGCCACGTGTATGTATATACGGTGAAATGTGTAACGAAGGTTTATCTATATTAGAACAACAGAAGAATAAGGTTTTGTAAGTATGGCGAGTAGAGAAAGTTATGTGAGTGGTACATATTATATTTTTTCTGTTTTTAAAAGTTTAAGAAGTTAATTTTGCGTCACAAACTTGCTAAAACATCTGAATGCAAGCTTTACAGGAGCGTGCAACACGTGTCGTGGTGTTTTGGAGTGTCTGAATCTCTTACAGAAGGCTATAATCCTATCAGTTCCATTTCCTTGATCACTCGTCCCATGTGCTTTGGAAACTAATCGAGAGGATTTAGGTCGGGTGGCATAGCAATCAGAATCTCGAGGAAGCAGATGCTCCCAGAAATTACCAGTGACCTGAGAAAGTGCTCTGTCGTGAAAGTTCGGGAGTAATACATTTAACATTTTAGGTTACTCTCCCCCACAGACTAAGTGTTTCAAAATGCGTTATATCAAGTATCGCTGATTTGTGAAGAAAACGAACGCAAATATACCTAATTGATTTGTTTCCAAACCGTATGATTATTTTCTCTACTAGATGCCTGCAGTGAACAGCGAAGGTATTGCACCGAAAAATTCGATATCGCTGTTTCACCAGAAATACATGTTTTGAGAGTACCTGAATCCAAATAAAGAATTTTAGAAAACATTTCGTATGTACATGTGTGTATATGGACAACAGAACTCAAAACAAAAAGCTGCTTAGGTATAGGTGAATTTTCGTCAACATTTTTAAAAAGTTCAATTTTTTGTTTTTGTGCCTTAAAATATATTGAACCTTTAACTTCAATTATGCATTACTCTTTCTATCCTCAGAGCCTTTTGAAAGCCGTCACGTGACTATTAAAATGTCCATGCGGACACGGTCTTATGCAATCGTTTTCTCAAAGTTAAACTTTCTTACACTTTTGCATACTAAAATATTTCCACATGATGCAGCTTGTAACCAATCTTATTCAATTTTTAATGAAGCCTCACTAAGTATAACCAAAACAAATTGGCATATGGTTTTTATTACACTTTTAAATTACCCAAGATATCTTATGATTAATATGAATAATTAGCATAAATTGGGAAAAATGCTGCATACATTTTTAAGATTTTTTGTGAAGTAACTAGAAGAGTAACAAAAATTCTATACGCCAATTTTCTTCATAAGTATTCAAATAATGCATTTATATTTTTATTTTTTAAAAATAATTTTTGCATCGTGTGAAACTTTTGATTAAGATATAAAAGTAATTAAATATTTTTTCTTCAAAACCATTAAAGATATCTGCATGAAACTTAAACCATGGCATTAATGATTATAGCGCAAGGTACAAAAGTTTAAAAAATCGCTTAAAAACTGTAGGATTTAGAATTTTCACCTATTGATACCCTTAGAGTACATATTTACGTTGAAAACAAAAATTTATATTTTTAACCAGAATTTTCAAAAATTGTTTGCTATGGTTTAGGGAACTATAAAAATATTGAAAATTGAAATTTTCATGTATTCTATAGCTTGTAAAAAATATAGATATCTCAGAATTTAGTACACGAATTTGTTTCTTTGAACATGTACAATGATTTGAACCTCAATTATATAAGTAAACTGCTGTTTAAAAGTTTAGAATTTTTAAATTAAAAATTCCCCCTTTTGCTAACTGAATTTTTGTTTAAATGGCCATAGAGCTTTTGTTATTTATAATTGTTGATTCACGTCATTTACTAATAAGCTTCAAAGTGATGTATAAATGAGCTGTGTGGCATAATTTTAAAAGTACTTCCTTGGTAGTGAAAAAGGTAAAAGTGTTGAAAATTTTAATTTCGAGAAATATTGAAAAGAAACTTCTGTGCCCCGGCTAACCTGATTGTACAAATTGTTAAATTAAGCGTGCTTCTGGTAACAATGAGCAAGCAAACTATCATTTTTGAGAACAATAAAGGGACACAATATGACACAAAAATAAAAAGTTTACAAATTTAGAAAAAAAAAAAAAAAGAATCTTCAAGATGAAGATGTATCTCAAATATGAAACCTGATATTTTAAGTTCAGTATCTTCTATGGATGCGACACAATATTTAGGAAAATTTCCCTCTCACCAAACCCACCCTTTACAGGGAAAACGTTAACTTGTTTTTGATTTTCTGAATATTGACCTTAACGACTTTGAAATACCACATGTTTAAGGGTTTTGCATGTCAAATAATATGCATATTTTGGATTTTCTGGGAACAGCCTATGAAGTTTTCTTATTCTGAATGAATTTGTATAACAGTTAGACTGCAAGGGGTAGACAAAATTTTACTACACACACATATAGATCTCATTAAGCCACACAGTATATGCCAAATAAACTTTTCGTGGCATTAACATTTTGGGGAATTCTTGGTTATAGATTTTAATTTTTCAATAATTTTTCCCAGTGCTATTTGTATTTATATTCCTCCTGGCCTTGCAAGGAGAACATTTCAAAAAGCAAAATCAAACAAAGGCCTTTCCTCCCAATAAAATCAAATCTAACACAAGTTGAATTTCAAGGATGTTGTAAACCATTGCTTTGCTTAAGAAAGGGATTAAAACTTAAATATGCCTTAAGACTGCAATAAAATTAATTACAATAATCATTCCATAAAGTAATTTGCATTTTAATTGCTTACCTTATCTTCGTGGTCTTTTATTTAGTTTATTAAAGTTGTTTTAAAGTATTTAACTGGCATTTACACCTACTGCATTCCCCTCGTATCTAAAAAGATATGTGTAATAGTCATTTCTGCAATTCTTTATCTCGATTAACATGAATCACATAGAACAGCAAGCTTTTGTAAGAATTCGTAGAGAAAGTAATATAGAGGCAAGACGTCAAATTTGTGTTTATTATCGTTCTGACTTCTCAGTTATATTGCGACATATGCAGATGTTTCCATTTACTTGCTGGAAGATTTAGATTTATGCCAGATATGTGGCCTTCGAGTTGCCTTATACGCTCTTGTCATTAGTTTCATTGTTTCACTGCCACGTGTGTTATGTGGGTTTCGGGAAACCTAAATTCAACATTCACTGAACTCTGGCAAAACCAAAGTTGGCCAGGAAAATAAACCATTATGGCAGCTTTATTGGTCATCATCATAATCATCATCCTCATCGTCGTCGTCGGCCGCGCGTAGCCGAGTGGTTAGACCATTCGCATCTCACCAAAGCGGCCCGGGTTCGATTCCAGGCAACCACATGAGGGATTCGTGGTGGACGAAGCGGCATTGGGGCGGGTTTCCTCCGGAATCTCCGGTTTCCCCCACCATCTCATTCCACCGGTGCTCCATCTTCATTCCATGTATCATCAGTGTCACCGCCTGCGGTGCCGTAGTAGTAAAAGTGGGCGTTAAACACTACAACAACAACAACAACAACAACAACAATAATAATAATAATAATAATAATAATAATAATAATAATAATAATAATAATAATAATAATAATAATAATAATAATAATAATAATAATAATAATAATAATAATAAACAAAGAGCACAACATTCTGTGCAGCAAAATATTCACTTCACCCTAAATTAACATATTTAATATAATCTAAACCAATTGTTAAAGGAATTAAAAATATTATTGAACAAACAAATATCACACTAATCTACACACGAAAAATGTGTCAGTAGTGTAATGTAAAAATCACCTAAACAATTACAGCTATAATCATAATTTTTGCACTCTATAGTGTACAGTACTTGGGGTCGAATATTAAGTGAAAGCCAAGTTTTTAGGCCTAAAGCAAGGCACGTGACATCCACAAGATAGAACGCCCACCTCTGATTGAACATTACTAAAAGACCTTGACAGACAGACTAAGCCTGAACATCGAACTCACATTTTTAAGCACAGAGATAAAACTGCTGTCCACATTTTGCAGCGTATTGCTCGCATTACAGATAGAATTTATTTTTCCAGTATAAAAGGCGAAAGAATGGCGATGCCTCTCAGCAATAAAGGCTCTTTATTTTTGGACTGCAGTTTTTGTTAACTGGACTTTTTCATTACCACTAACTCTGCCGCGCAGAAAAAACCGGTTGCAGTTACACAAACATACGACCGGTTAAAATAAACATATTTCTCTACTTTAACCTTTGTGTTTTTAGCAGGGCGGTCCTCCTCGGATCGTTTCTTCTTTGTTTTGTTGGAGCAACCAGTTAGTAGCTAAACTGAGACAGTTGTAAAATTACTGAAATGAAAATATCATTTATTTCGGATTTTTTATCATCATTCATTTCTGCTATATTGGAAAGGAGTAACCTACAATTTCCCCTGGAACTGGCGATATTTGTTGTTCGTTATACAGCCTTATAAATTGGAATTTCCTTTTTAATTTGATATATATCTTATAGTTATATGCACATAAATGTATATCTACAGTTTAAACATCTAATGTGCGGCACTCGCATGACTTTCTCTACTCTTGTACAAACTATTTTCACAAAGCTTATTCCTCTGTTATTAACAATTATTAAAGTTATTAATAATAATTTAATAATTAATAATAATCATTAATAACAATAATAATGGCAGTAATAATAGTAATAATAATAAAAAATAATAATAGTAATAATTAATAAACGACCTTCATTTTCTTGAACAATGCTATGTCAGGCGATAAAATATATAACAACACAGTTTCGTGGTTAGAGGCACGTGTTTTCGCATCCTGAGTGACAGGTTCAAACCCAAGGATTTTCATACCAATTTTTGGATAAGAATTTACATGCATTATAGATTCATTAGCTCCGCTACTTAATGTATTTGATTCCAAAGGTTATGAACATGTGGATTTGACAATCAAGTTGGAATATATAAAATCATCGGCATATTAAGTAAGATAATACCTATAGTTTTTATCACACACAAACTATGCCATGACATCAGACAATGATATGGTGAGGGGTGACTAAATGCATATGCTAGTTAAGTGATATGGGACAAAGTTGTACGGAACAGGATTTGAAAGCCAACAGTTTGGTCACCCCTGTTACACCAATTTCTGGTCTTGGCTACAGAGATTCTTGTAGAGCTTCTCATGAAATTATGCGGAAAATGAAAACCTGCAAGGAGTTGGAAATATCGCGCATGGCTGACATTACAGGAATAGAAAACTGGGTTATGCAAGTAATTTTCTGCAGAGGAGGAAAGGAAATCAAGCTGTTGCTACAGATCGCATCCTCGTCACAGATGGTTGCTATCATATGTTGCCGCTATCTTATGTCATTGATACCGTATGTTTCTGGAAGATTCTTCTTATAGAGCATAGAATATATGGTTCAGATGCTAAACGTGTGCTTGTTAATTTGCTAGCTCTGGTGCCGCGAGTTGTGGATGCCGTTTATAATAAAAAGTTTTTATGACTTGGCTGACACAAAATTTAATGTCAGTTCGCTCAATACAACATCCAATTAGAGGCTGGCCACGCCTTGCAGCGTTGTATACTTAATCACGCTGTGAGATAGGGTTGCCAGGTCTTACTTCTTCCACTTCTCTATTTTTCGGGAAGAGAAATCAATTTTTGACCACAAAAAGCAATTAGCAATGTTCTGATAGATTGCATTGCTGTGTAACCATTTGGTATTCAGTTAGAAGCAACCAGAATTTATTATACTGTGATCATGACTGGCATATTAGGACATGGTGCAGCTAGATGGGCCAAAAAGATGTGGTAAAAAATGTTAAGCTCCTACATAGGACTCGGATACAAGTAATTGTAAGATATATGGGTTTAGTAAGTACATCAACCATGGCTATACTGGTGTCTTTAGCTATATGGCCTATAGACTTAATCATTAGATTACGAGGTGCTATGTACTTGCTGAAGAAACACGAATATTCAAGAATAGGAGACATATTAGGCAGGCTATGTACCTCGAAGCGTGAAATGAAGGACGTTCTGATAAATGAATGTCAAACAGAATGGAACAACATCAAACATTGTAGAAGAACATATGAAATTTTCCCGAATATACGAGAACCTCTACGTTACAAAATAATTCAACCTACGAAGGAGGGTGTGCAATTTTTAACTGGTCATGGTCCTTTTGATAGGAAGCAAAAGTATGGACTATTGTGAGATCTGTAACATCAAGATACGCCAGAGCACGTGATATTTGAATGTTCAAAATATAACACGTCATTACAAGATGGCAGAAAATCGTTGGGAAGAAAAGGTCTGGGATATAGTGAGGACAAAGGAAGAATTCTTGATAACAGAAGAGATGACCAGGGTCGTTTCTACTGCAGTTATGGAGAAATATCGACAACTCCAAGGAATAAGAGAAGTAGAAGAAATAAGAATTGAACCTGAAGAAACGATACCTCGAACCATTCATCCTTCGACAGTTGTTCAACATCAAGAAGTGAGATCGCTAGAAGTAAACAACAAATGGAACCACGAGAAAAAGATGGATCATTTAGAGTGAACAGAAGAAGAGAATACTGGACTCCAGTGGGAAGATTAGATGCAGAAAGAAGAAGTGAGGCTCGAGTTTGGTTTCAAGAATCACCATAGCTAGATGTAAATGAACAATCATTATCTAGATTTAATTGTTTTCCTAATCTAGTAGTTATTTGATGTGTATACAATTGAAAATAAGTTGAATAAAAATAAAATCGCTGGATACTGCACCCTGGTGTAGACTCTAGATGCCAGGACTATAGATATGCAGATTTTACTTTTATTTGTGTTTTGTTTGTATGTAATCATATGCTTATTTCGAGAACGTTGGTAACAGCAATAAAATACAGTTGCCTATTTTGTACCGCGGGAACACACATACGGCATTGTTATGTATTTGTTTGATATCGCTGGAAGATGGACGTGTTTATTTATAGCGTAGAGACCATACAACCAAGCAAACCCTAGACTGAAGAACAAAGTTACATTTCTAATATACGCAAGGTTAAAGTAATAAGTATTTGCTTGTTATATAGTGCTGTAGTGGTACTAAAGTTATTAAATGTTTATAAATACATTATTTTATAAAACTGGGTTAATTTTATATTTCGCTTTTTACTTCAATCCTTGAATTTGCGAAATTAGTGCCTTTTCACTTATGTGGGAAACAGATGCACTAAGGAATTGATCGAATCCGAATTACAGGTGGTTGTAAATCGTCCATATCCATGCAAACGTTTTTTTTAAATTGCAAAATGTAATACAAAATTGTTAAAAGAAAAGCAAAATCTTAAAATAAATACCAACATAAAAGTGCTCATGACCAAAAGTTTCTATTTTGGCTTTTAGTTGTGTTGGTAAAAGATTCTTCCATTTTTCCTTAAAAAAAGGAAAGTATTCCGTTTTTGTGAACACAAAACCTGACAACCCTATAAGGCGTAATAAATTAGCCGGTTTGTATATGGTAAAATGCTTCTCTTTTTACCTTTATTTCTAAGACAGCATCAGTTCCTTACCTTTTTGCTGCTTGTTGTTCCCGGTTCTAACTCAGTCGATATTTGCGTGAAAACTCTTGTCTCTTGGTGACGGAAAAGCTACTATTACCTTTTATGCAATGATAAAGTTTAATGCTTGTACAGCATTGACCATTTTGTCTTCTTTATTTTGATTTATAATAATTTACAGCACTCTTGAAATACAGTCGCATTGGATAAGATACATTACGTTCTCTTCGCACTTTACGAACTGTTATTTTTTCCGTAACATAAAGCGATCGTGTTCCTGAAGTCTTTATGCTTTACATTTCCTTATGAGGGCTTACAAAGAAAAACTGTCAACATTTTGAAGCATGAAAATTTATAACATCCGAATTTTACACACTGCAAATTGTAACTCATTGTTTTCAACCACTACAGCTGGAATATTTTGCCTATATTTTTATATGCAGCTATTCTAAGAGAGAGAGAGAGAGAGAGAGAGAGAGAGAGAGGGGGGGGAGAGGGGGTGGTAGAAGGGGAAGAGGGAGGTAGATGTATTTAATTCATCGTTTCCTCCTAAATCTTTAAAAGCGTTTGTGTGCTGAATATCGTTAACTGAGGAACGTCTGGGGACAAATAACGAGAAGGGGGAATATGAAATTCGCATTTTTACTTGCCTATCGAAGGCAAGGACTGTATAATAGGATATCCTTAGTGAATAAAAGAAAGTCTTGTATCAGGCAAGCTGCCTCTTGTGCCTTAACCCTTAAGGACTTCATCGATCTCCAAGAAGGATTTAAAGTGACGTGAGTGGAACTGGAAAGTTGAAAGACAATGTATCCTTCTCCCAAGGTACCACTCATTGGATTTGCACAATTAGGGAAAGGACAAATACATTTGTGGAGAAAAGGCATTAAAGCGAGTTTAAAACACTGGAATATAGAAGAGCAGATGAGCAGGGAGTTTAATCTAAGGGAGCAAAGATAAATTAACTTTGCGTACTCATGGTGATAATTGTGTCATCTTTGCTGCCATCCCCAATCTCGTTCCCGGGTGTATCTGCTACAAGCTGCTCCATAGATAAATTCGTTTTTGGGAGATAGTACGAGTTCTTGGCCTTTCCGGTTATGTTGACATTGCAGTAAAAGAATTATCCCGTACTCACATCTGTCAACTGAAACCTTCTTCTTCTTTATCTGATTATCATCCCCTTATGTAGGACTAACAACTCTTAGGACTTATAAGCCAGTGCCTAGGCTCAAACCGGACAGAGTGAAGACCTGGAAGTGGGTGGTCAGTCAAGCACCAGATATGATAGTGAGGAAGATTATGGTATGAAATGCAGGTGAAATAAATGATTGGAAAGGTGATGATGGAGCAATTTCTGGAATGAGTAGCGGGGGAAACTGGAGAACCCGGAAAAAATCCGCCCTGACGCCGCTTCATCAACCACGAATACTACATGCGGGTCGAACCCGGGCCGCCTTGGTGATAGGGGAAGGGTCTAACCGTTGGGTCACGGCGCCGCCCCGTATCCAGACTTTAAAGTTAAAAATAATTATTTCCATAAATTAACGCAGAGCCTAAGTTGCTGTGAATCTCAGAAATGGTAAGCGAAAGGTTCCCTCACATCTATGGTTATTTCTATAAAACTCTATAATACTGCGATAAATGATTACAACAAACACTGCTGTACTACTGCAAAAACATGACGGGAAAGACACGAACTTTAGAAATACATGCTCTTTTATTAATGTAAGTCCACCCTACCAACGTTCCTTCACATTATTTCCAGATCTTAAAGCTGCTAATTCGTATCTCAAACACAATTTCACTCTGAAAATCATAATTTCCTTAACTTTTAGTTATATTTATGACCATAGTGACTACAGCTCCCCATCTACAGACATATGGTTTCCAGGTACACTTTGAGCTAATGACATTCTGATCGAATGAGTTTCATGTAACCTTAATTACACTAGCCTCACTAATGAGCTTTATCTGACCATCGCTAATGACCTCATGACCAAATTTCACATTGCCTAGCTAATAATGGAAATCATTCTTATGATATCATAGTACACTGACTTTATCGTTTACCTATCGCACTATAACTTATTTATAAAATTATAAATCATATCCGTCAATAATTCCGGTGTCAATACGTTTTAAATAATTTCTTTCTCATATGTAGAGCACCAAAGGCTGCTAAGCATGTGGACAGAGTGTCTCGCATTACACTTTGTCAGTTTTGTATATATTTTACTGTAAAACAAAGAAAAGAGTGCTGAGCGCATCGAAGTGTGAGAACGAACGATTTTGACAATGTGTTAACATTCGTTTTGGTATCTCAATACGGAAGGTATGCAACCTTTCAGCCATCTGTGTACTGGGATGAATAGCCTGAGTATAATAACATTCCAGCATATGCGCTAAATTACGCCATAGAATCCTTGGTGCGCACCCTACTGCGTTACTTGTGTAGTTTCCAGTAACGTTCTCTAACAGCAGCGAGACACGTACCAGTACACGGCTGTGGAAATGGCCTACATGAGCTCCAGCACACTGATGTAAATGTACGGAATCACCTTATTATCCCATATTCAATTCCATGGATTGGTAGAGGTGAACCAGTTCCATGACCAGCACGGTCGCCAGATCTGACCCCCTCGACTGTTTTTTGTGGAGTTGTATGAAGAGTATGGCATTCTTGTGACATCAGCGGAGGAACTTACGGCTCGAGTTCACGGAAAATCTTCAAAGACAACAGCACGTATTGGGTCATGTGCATGAGGCTCACCACCGCCGATATAGGCTCTGCAATGACGTAGGAGCTACACATTTCGAAGCCCGTTTGTAATGTACACCCATCTCTCACTTCGATACGGCACAGCGTCCAAACCGTACATTTTCGGACAGGGGTTCCTATTTGAAAACCGGTCAGTTAGCCGTGCCGCACAACATACTAAGGGTTGTAGGTGTTTTTGGGACACCCTGTATATACACATAAGATAAATATAATTTTTAGTGCATGTTTATAGACTTTAAAGGAACACTAACACTAATAACTTATGCTGACACACACACACCACATAAGTCAGTGAATAAACTAGTGATATACGTTCTGAGTTAAGTGGCCTGTGTGTCATTAGCGTAAGTTAGTAGTGTTAGTGTACCTTTAAAGTCTAGAAAAGGATGCTTAAGTTGTATTTCGTATCTTAGGTCACGTCTTACTAGTTAACTTAATAGGATGTTTTTCTACTCTTATGTAACTCTAATATGCGTTTTGCATGTAGTCATACATTTTATGCATTTTTATTGCACAACACTCCACTCACGTCTACTCACTTAAAGTCCCCATAGTAACTGCTAACATATTTTTACTTTCTCTACTGTTAAGTAGAGGAAGTATTGTATTCCACCCAAAACTTTGATGTAGAGATTTCACCGGAAATATATGTTTTGAGACCCCCTGATATAGAAAAAGGTCCATGTCTGTGTTTGTCAGTCTGTGGATAGCATAACTCAAAAAAGGAAAATTGCTTAAAAACCAAATTTAGTATTTAAGTTTAATGTCTTTCAAGGATGCGATACAAAGATTTTGATGAAAATAGCCTCACCATAAGCTACCCTTTATATGTTAATTTTTCGAAAATTTTCACTTTCTTCAAAATGGATCTAACGATTTTGATTAAAATGCTATATGTTTGAGATCTTTTGGTGTCCAATGAAATGTATATTTTGAATTTTCTGATTATAGCCTGTGTAGTCCTGTTTACTCTGGATGACTTTTGAATAACTCGTAAACCGTAAGAGATAGACAAAGTCTTACGCTACAAAAAATGTAGATCTCACTAAGACACACAATTTATATCGGAATAAATTTTCTTGTAGGGTAAACAATTTCGGAGATATTCCTTGTTATGTGTGTGAGTTTTGGAAAACTTAAAACTGTCGTGAAATGGATCATCGTTGTTAATTTTTTAATATGTTAAGTGTGCAAAGAGAACGGGATCTCAAAGCTTTAAAAGATTTGACTATCGCACAAAGCCTACTGTATTCTAACATTCCCCTTGCACCTACAAGGAAATAAGCAATAATATAATTTGTACAGATGTTTATCTTAACTAACACGAAGAAGATATAGGAATAAGATTTTGTAAAAATGGTTAGTACAAGAGTGGGGAAAGTCATGTGAGTGCAACACATCAGAATTTTTTGTACGTACGCCATTACTTTAAGGAAATGCATAAGATTTTCGTTATCCTCAAACTTTATCAATGCCTCATTATTTGATTAGACTTTACTGCTGATTTTTTTTTCGTTTTTTGCCTTCAAAATTGAGATCTTTCTGTTACATATATGAATATGGTATCCGATATCTTCTCGAAGAATAGTAACTTGGATGTGCATTCGATATTAACTGCCCAGCCTTCTATTCCAACCTTCCGAGACTTTGTTCACCCTGTATCTTTTGCCTGAGTAGTTCCATACAGACAGCACCAATGAGTGACGTTGCCCTAATATGTATAATTTTGTATAATATATTGATAGGCATTATATATCAACAGTGGCTTAGCCCAGCTAGTTTTGGTGAATTCCATAAAATCAGAGGTGAAAATAACTTTGCGAAAATTAACTTCAGTCTATCTCGGCTGAGCAAACTGACCTAACACACCCATCTTCAAGTAACAGGCGTGATTTCCCTCACTACCACCTCCTAATTTACGCTCAACCCCAGCATTGATACTTTCCCAGAATTGGAGTGCAACTGTCACCGATTCATGTGTTGTAGGTATACTTAGTGACATTTATTTATTGCAAGAACGATATGTTGAGAGAAAAAGCAATGTGGGTTTAGAAAATAAGACACCATATATTAACAAACATTGTTGTTATATTCTAAAATTTTGGATCCAAGTTTCGTATGTAAATTTAAAGTAAAAATTGCTGAAGAAGGCGACTTTCGTGGTTTATCAGGAAAAGTTTAAGAACAGTGTAAGATGCAACTATTAATATACTTCTAGAAAATTCAAGGGAAATTTGTGCAGGCAAATTATTACAGATAAAGTTGTGCAAAACAATACTTCTTATAATTGAGAAAATGTGTCTCCAATAAGTATTACAAATTGTAATGGTTGTAATTATACAATAACTATCAATTACGGGAGAGTTGTTTTAATGCATACTTTTATCGTCTTGAAAAATAAGATATAGATGATTATCATTAAAATTTATTTTGCGTTTTGTTGAACCTGTATTTTTTGTCTCGTGTGTTGTTAGAATATAAAGCATAGCTTTTATTGTCTACTGATTATTATAAGCAGTAGATAAAATAATATGTAATGTCGTTTCTGTCACAAGTTTTATAGCTATTAAGAGAACTGTTATCTGGATTTTGATTATACATAGTTTATTTATCATACCTTGGTCAAATTTTGCAATTCCAGTTCATTTCATGCAAGTCAAACAAACATTTTAAATGAAAGGTGAAAGACTTATGAGCTATATTTTATCACTTGACAGTTGCAGTTCAAAGTATCTTTCTTCATTTATGCATATCATGGTTTCAGGTTAAATTAAATTTTTTTAAAAATTATTTTGTTGTTTAACGACGCTGTCAATTGCCAGGGTCATATCAGCGTCGCCGGTGTGATGGTTTCAGGTGCGTAAGCGTTTGAAATGCGAAAATGTTGAAAATTGGAGCGTTTCGAATGGAACGTTTTAGGAGGCGTAGGCAGAGAAAAGCAATACAGAAACTGATATGGAGAAACGAAATTGACAGGGACAATGGACGAGCTCAAATTGTATTTTAAGAGATGCCCTGGAGGGAATGGTGAATGATAAAAGACTTTTTTTGGAAGAAAAAGTACCTTATTCTGATGCAGCGGCTATTGGGTAAGAATATCGGAAGGTTGACGTTGGGCAGTTGGACCGGTAAACAAGATAAGCCGCGCGCTCACTGAGCGTGAACACGATAAGTGCTATCGCTGGAGAATTGAAACCTTAGAGTTAGGTAGATGTTAGGAGATGACCGGTTTTGATTAAATGTGCATATTCTTGTCATCTGCTGCCGCAGTCCTATGTTATGTATATAATTTTAAAGCTGAAGAACTGTATAACTTTTTTAAAATTGAAAATTAGAAATTAATTTTTCGAAACCAATCCTCCTCCCGGTATCCTTAAGTAACAAGTTTTAGTGTCTCACTTTATCTGGTTAAAGGATGTTAAACTCAAAAGCTTGGCACTTCGACTTAAGGCATGTAAACAACAAAGCATGGTGAAAAGTTGCTATGTATTTACTATTCAGCAGATGACGATAAATTATACAAAACTGCAGAGCAAAATAAGCGGAACAGATAGTTCATTGTTCTCTTAAAACAGGATACCAAATTGAATGTGACAGGCATGAGGTCTTTAACTCCGCTTTCTCTATTGTCTTATGTCGGCGTGTTATCTTCATAGCGAGGTATATGCAACATTCACAACATGGCTTGGGGTTCGCGTTTTAAGAGGGTACACGGTAGAACAATGGAGGCCACTAGCAACACTTGCATTATTTAATATCAGATTATATCACACACCTCGTTGCTTCCAGTAACAATCCAATTTGCAAATTAGACGCACTCTGCTCTTAAGCGCAGAGGGCGTGAGAGGTTTCCATTTTGTTAGTGAAATAATGCAATTATGTTACAGAGTGCAATGGGAATTCTTGGGCTAAACTCTACTTAAGTTAAGTGGGTAAACAAAAGATACCCTGCATGTTAATTTTATTGGTTGAAGAGCATCTCCCCAAGTGAAAGTGGTGCTTTGCTGAAGAACTGCTCGTCAAATATCGAAGATTGTTTGTTAATATGAGAATGTAAGAAGGAGGGAGTACAATCGTACAACTCTAGCAAAGAGAAAGGTGTACCAAGATGGATATCTTTCTCCACACTTCTTTGTTATTACAACTGTAGCTACAAGCTAGAAAAGGATAAATTACGTTTCACAGAGGAGAAGAATACTATTCCGGAGTGAAGGGCCTGGAGAGTTTATCTACTCAAATTGATATTTACTTATGATTGCAGGCCCTTTTGCCAACCATAGAGCATTCATGTCCTAAACAGAATTGGTAGTTTGCGTTAGTAGTTTGTATTGCTATATGTGCAGCTCTCTTGCAGAGTTCTGGACTTATTTGGTCTATAAAGTGCATGTGTTTATTATTTACTACATAATAAACAGGGAATATTTATTATTAAAGGCCGGAGGGATGTGCGCGCGCATGCGATACAGGTTAGCTGGACGCAGAGTTTGAATGACGTCAGAAGTAGTGCACGGCCATCAAACGTGCAAACAACTCCCACTAGGAGCAAGAATCGAAAACAACGTAACGAAGCACTCTGCGAACAAGTGAAGCATTGCCTTCCAAGTGTATGCAGATGCGAGGTCAAGGTGTAGTATAACGCGACTGTTTTGTTTCTTCTCGTAGTGAGCTGCAGGCGTGGAGTTAAAATTAAAAATTATTTTCTTGTTTAACGACGCTGTCAATTGCCAGGATCACATCAGCATCGCCGGTGAGCCGGAATTTTGTCCCCCAGGAGTTATTTTACATGCCAGTAAATCTACTGACATGGAGCTATCGTTTTTAAGCACACTTAAAAACCATCGGTCTGAGCCGGATTTAAACCCGCGACCTTGGGATCCGTAGGCCAGCGTCTAACCAACTGAGCCACCCAGACCGACACAGGCGTGGAGTGATTAGTGTTCATATGATGCTTGTAGGTTGTGTTGCTGTGAGTTGGTTTTCATGGACAGGCTGTGCCTACCTGCAGTTGTTTACATGCGCGAGCGATAACAGTAAAGTCCATGTGCAGTATACCTATGGAAAAACGCACACGCCCGGCTTTCATTTATTATGTAGTTAATTTCCATTGCTAACATTGTTGTTACCTATACTTGGTAGAATGGGAATTCTTTGCAAACATGAACACATGAACTAATAACATTTCTTCTGTTTGTAATCGCCTTCCCATTAAAACTGTAATGATTGCAAGTTGAATATTTTACACTCATTGCTGGTAACATAACCTATCTGCATATTGTGCCTGTTTACTGCACACATGTGCACTATTTTAAATCCTCTAACCTTTGATGCATTCATTATTGCACGCAGTTGTTAATGTTGGTGACCTTTGTACTGAAACTACCAGCTTCAACGGTTGCTAGTATCTAATTTTATTATAGCATAAGTACTATTTATATGTATTGTTCACTATTATCGAAAAAATAGTATGCAATATGTGTGCATTTAATGTATTGCAAAATGTAGAAAGTAGAAAATTATCACTTCATTTTATAACTTTATATGACATTGGATGAAGGTATATGTGGTCAAATTAGAATTAGCCGTTCATGCATAGGATTATTAAACGAAAATAAAGGAGACCGTGAAAAAAACACACATTCTGCGCAGAGAGGAAACTTAAAAATGTTATGGCCATTGACTTAATGTATGCTCGATCGTGCTATAATGTAACATTTATACGCCACTGTAATGAACCTCGTTACATACGCCTCTTCGTAACAATACTGCTGTCCACCAATCAAAGGTGCACCCGTTCATAACGACACTGCTAACCCCAATCAAAAGATCCGCATGTAGCAATCAACACTTTGCCACCTGCTCACATTCCCACGCAGCTGAAAGTGGAATTATCGATTCCGGTGTGTGTGTGTGTGTGTGTGCGTGTGTGTGTGTGTGTGTGTGTGTGTGCGCGCGCGTGCGTGCTTGCGCGCGTGTGTGTGTGTCGGTGTCCAAAAAACATTCGTCTTCTCAGGATAAAGGAAAACTTCGGACAAAAACATCCGGATAACTTACCCTAAGCGAGATTCGAACTCGCGAGCTCCTAAACGCGAGGCAGACACACTCACCATCACACTACAGAGGCAGGCTTTATGATGAAACCGATCAGTTTGCCATCCCATACAACATACTAAGCATTGTCGGTGTTTTTTTGGGACACCCTGTGCATATACTCTGTGTCACTGTGTTAAGGCTAAAACAACAATATAATCAATACCTACTTTTGCAGTTGAAGGTGCAACTATCTATTCGCGTATGTAGAGTAGAATAACAAATACCTACATGATTAGAATGTTGGACACCAGTGAGAACATGCAGCTTAGAATATTAAAAACGTGTTATAAACGTTTTGAACTTGACTCATGGTCGATCATGAATACTTTATGAAACTTGAGTGTGTTGGCAATTAGTATATTCGTATGAGTATTACAAAACTCGCATCTTAATTGCTGTCATTATGTCACTTAATGTACTAATATACATGAATTAAACAACGGCATAATATCAAGACACTAGTCTTTTTTTTGCAACACCAAAATAATTATGGCTACTTATCTAACTTTTATACGACATATAAATTTGCTTATAACAGGACTGTGTGTTGAATCCACTGCAAAATTGTCTTGCACTTGATCAATAGATTCCCAGTGAAATGCGGTAGACAAAACTGATTTTCCTCTGCTCACAATTTTTCTATAACAACCAGCACTGCTTTATACCACTGAATGGAAGTACTTTAAAAGCTTTTAACTTTCCTCTAGCCAGCGGTTTTAGACTTTCACGATTTTTGAACTAAAAGCCTCTCTTAATAATCCTGTACTTGTATTCGTATTTGAAAATCTAATGTGTTGCACTCAGTGACTACCTTCTGTTGTGAACCTATTATGATAAACATTTATTCTTCTAATACATGTTAATGCTGTTTTGTAAGAATAGGTTTAATGTGTATTTCCTTGTAGGTATAAGGTGATTAAGGGGATACAGTAGGCTTTATTTTAAGAACTGCTAGCTATGTGATCACTTTGAATCCCCGTTCTCTTTACATGTCCAAGACAGTGGGGAATCTCTGCACACTGAAGGGGGAGACGTACCCAAAAAGAACCCCTCCACGTGTTAGCAACTGTAATGCGTGTAAGTTTCATGCTATTGTCGGGTCCCGCATAGCACCCCGTTAATATATGAAAGGCAGTACGCGGGCATGCATTGTATGCGAGCGCGCCAAGTGTTACTTCTCGGTAGTGCCCATGAAACCTGGATAGAAGCAAGCAAGGATCGTGCATTGCTTA
Organism: Tenodera sinensis; assembly: GCA_030765045.1. NCBI lineage: Eukaryota > Metazoa > Arthropoda > Insecta > Mantodea > Mantidae > Tenodera > Tenodera sinensis. The sequence continues at coordinate 26,776,896 of CM060973.1, read as the reverse complement.
TCTCTAGTGTTGCAGTTGCCATTCGTTAGCTTATGCGCTGATGTCAATTATTTTTGCTACGATTATTTTCTTAAATGCTATGTATATGTGCTAGAAATTCTAATCTTGTCAGATACAGTTCTGTTGTTTGATGCATCGGTGATGAGCCGGCTTGTCTATTGTTTAATGGCTACTCTATTTCTATAATGCCTTGTACCTATTAGAAAAAATGCAATAGGGCAATTTCTGTAAATGATTATCTCTTCTTTATCTGATTACCCTCCCCTTATGTAGAACTTATACCCCTTGACTTACAAGCCAGTGCTTAGGGTCAGACGCCTGTCGGGGAGCAGATAAAACCTATTGACCAGACACAGTGAAGACCTGGAAGTCAGCCAAGCACCAGGCATGATAGTGAAGAAGAGGATGATATGAAGTACAGGCGAAATCGATGATTTGAAAGGTGACAATGGCGCAGTTAGTGGCATGATTGGAGGGGGAAACCGGAGAACCCGGAGACGCCGCTTCATCCACCACGAATACCACATGTGGGTCCCTGGGATCGAACCCGGGCCGCCTAGTTGATAGACGAGCGGTCTAATCACTCGGCCACGGCGCTACCCAAATGATTATCTCGATTAAGATAAATAGATAGGAGAATAAGCTTCCATAATAATAGTTAGTTGAAGATTGGGTATAGAAAGCCACGTGAATGTAACACATCCAATTTTTGCAAATCCTTCTGTTTTGAAAACCTCAATAGAAAATTTAGGGCAGAGGCAATGTGTTCCACACTAGTGGTTGAAAATGTAATAAGTAGAACCATTTCAGAATATTCAATTTTATCGAAAATGTCCGCGGCGAACGTCTTCCGTTTGTTTTTGTCTTGGGGACATATTCGCCGGCATAAGCGAATCTTGTTGGATCTTAGATGTGATCTTTTATGGACTACTAGACCGAGAAATGACAAATTCCTTAGTGGCGCCTCGAATTGACTTCGTTGGGCTTTTACGAAGGCCGTACGAATGCTTTCCACATTTTCTGTAGCATTCCGTTTTCTTAGCTTTCCACGTGTGTATAAAATATTACTAATTAGTAGTAACTGTCTGCTTAAATAGAAGGGAATATCTTCAAAATGGCCAAGGTTAAATTCATTACGAAAATTTCACTCTATACAGTCCACAGTGTTTGTTTCGACCAGTACAAGACACAGAAAACTTGTTGTGGTGTCTATACTGCTATCTTTGCATAATCCATTCTAGTAATGTGATCATTGTTGTCATTGTCGTTGTTGCATTCATAAATGGCAAGAGACCTACTAATCATATGTCAACGTTTTATATCTGGATAAAGTTATAAAAGTTTGTTATTGTGACAAAATGACAAGTCTCGTGACTTTTCCTGCCTCTTCATTTCTCTTCTAAAACTGAATTACAAAATCACAGTCCTCTCTTTTATCTGTGCCAATCTTCCGCCCTCTAGTAATAACTTGATCTAAAGTAATAGAAACCCAAAGTTTAAAACCATCACTAAGCGAGTGAACACCATTCCTGTTGAGCAATTATTCCAAGAGGTTAAAAGCCACCGTTATGAACTTCGATGTTAAAGGTTATATATAAATGAAATATTGAGAAAAAAAGAGCATTTTGTAGACATACAGTCGTTCTGGTCCTTGGGACTGTATAGCAGTTCATTCTGCGGGTCACCAGATAAGGAGCACAGAGAATTTCCAAACTAATGCGAAAGATGGGAGGACGGATTTGCCTCCACCTACTGTTTGCCGAGCATTCGTGGGACTCGAAAGCAAACCACTCTAATGCTTAATTATTTGAATGATAGGAAAGGAAATGCTTCGACATAAAACGAAACGAAGAAGTAGGGTAGAACAAGAATGTGACGTCATTGACTCATAAGATAAAATGTTGAGCAACACTGATTTAGAGCAAAACTTGTTCTGTATATCCTATATTCAATTTCTCGGCGACATTTTGTAGCGCTATCTACATATAGAGAGAATGCTTGCACTTTTGTGTTTTCATTATATAATGTGACTAGCAGAAATTAACTTTTCGTCAAATGAAGCATTCGTTCCAGTGGTTACACAGCTTAAACACCGCTGGTTACGTATTTTACGTTGACGTAAACATAAAAGCCTGGAACTTGCAAACATCTACTTTTGAACGCTTATTACTTTACTGCGCATAAAAGTACAGAAAGATGTAAACATTCATATTTCTTTCTCTAAGTTGATAAATTAACATATACATGTTATACCTATGCCATGTTATTCATATAAAAAGTTATTATTGTATCCATTGTGCGTTTTAGTCATGCCATTTTTTGTTAAGGGCGTGTTCAAATTAATGAATAACTCTCCTTAATGACATAAAACAGTGTTAAGATCTTTAGGCACGATAACGAGACGGGTTCCTGAAATGGAACGAAAGAGGAAAATAAAAAGCCAACTTTCAAGTATGTTGAACACATGAAGTATTTGGGAAAATATAAACATACCTACAACATCCTTGACGCATGTTAAAGGTTCGTTAACTCTAGGGGGGAAACCCAAATAATTGCGAAATTTATGAGCTGTAAGTTTCTGTAATGTTTGTATTCGAATAAAAAATTCGATGTAGAGATTTAACCAGAAATACACGTTTTGAGCTCCCCTGAACGCTCAAGGGGATTTTTAGTCCGTGTGTGTGTGTGTGTGTGTGTGTGTGTGTGTGTGTGTGTGTGTGTGTGTGTGTGTGTGTGTGTGTGTAAACCACTAACAAGGAATATCTCGGAAATAGTTACCTCCACAAAACAATTTATTTGACATAAACTGTGTATTTTATCAAGATCTACAGTTTTGTGTGTGTAGTAAAATAGTTTTTTAAGTCTTAGAGTTTAGTTGTTACACAATTCATTCATAAGAGGACCTAGCAGATTATTTTGAGAAAATTCCGGATATTCATTTCATTTGTAATGAGAATGTATTGATCATATCTTAATCAAAACCATTAGAGCATTTTTGAGAAAATAGTTTTTGAAAATTTTCCATGCAACGTATAATTTGGATTGAGAATTTTTTTCCAAATCCTTGGAGGATTCTGAGCTTAAATACCAAGTTTGGTATTGAACTTACTTTTCGTTTTTTATTTGTGCTGTTCACAGACAGACACACACAAATCTTTTTCTAAAAATATTAATTTTGGGATTAGGGCAGTTTCAAAACATATATTTTCGGAGAAATCTCGGTATAGAATTTTTGAGTGGAATACAATACTTTCTCTACATACTCTTAAGTAGATGTGCAATAGAGAAAGTAAAAATTCTTTTGTGGAATTAACTATATCTGAGAGTTGTTATTGGTTTAAAGTCTAATATTATGCTCATATTTTTTTAATGCTAAGGTAACATTTTTTTTCACGTGGTCATGGAATAACTGGAATTTTAAAGCTAGCATAAAGCAACCTACGTTTTTAATTTTTAATATTTTTTTTTTCCTTGTACGAAGTGGACAAGAGCGCAGCGTGACTTACATGAGATCTATTGTGGTTCCCACCCTCAGGAGGAAGGTAGAGGTGAAAAAATCAAAAGGGGTTACATGCCTCAGGCCACAGAGACGCGCGGATGTTCCTAGCTCTAAGACCCATCCCATTACTCAAGGGGGATATGAACGACACGTCCAACAAGTTGCCCCCTAGTGTCCACGGGGATTACTATTTTCTCGAAGCAAGCATCCTGTCTATTCTGCCAAACACACACACTCACACACTCACACACACACACACACACACACACACACACACACACACACACACACACACACACACCCCACGAAATCTGAAGCACACGTGAAACAAGAGAAGGTAACAGAATGAAAGGGAAAGGAGGCAAAGAAAATCGTGGTAGTTGAGACTCCACCGCAGCATTCATTTATCAACCAGAAAAAACCACGGTCAAAGGTCAAAGTGAGTGATCGACAGAAATCGAACTCGGGACCTTGCCATTGTAAGCTTCACGCGTCAGCACGAAACCAACCAGCTGGGTCATGTAAATGTAACACGTCAGATTATGTATTTGAGTATATAGCTTCTAGGCAGTTTTCCTTTGTAAGCCCTCATAAGAAAATGTAAAATATCGAGTCTTTAGGAAGACGATTGTCATGTGTTCTGGAAAAATAGCGCTTCGAAAAAGTGCAAAAGGAATGTGTCTAATTAACTTATGAAAGGTAAATTGTAGTTAATCCAGTGCATCTGTATTTCAACAGCGTTATAAGTCATAATAGATGACAATAAAGAAGATAAAAAGGTCAATGGCATACAAGGATTAAGTCTTGTCATTGTATATAAGGTACCAGTAGCTTTTCCGTCGCCAACACTTGCTGACAAGTGTCATGCAAATATCGACTGAGTTAGAATCGTTTACAAGTGGCAAAAAGGTAAGAAACTGAAATCCTGCCTTAGAAATAGACATATAAACCAACCAACTTCTCTACTCTTGTACAAACCATTCTTACAAACTCGTATTCCTCTGTCTCCTTCGTTTTATTTGAGATAAACATTTACAGAAATTATCTTATTCCTTAGTTCCTTGTAGGTGCAAGGGGAATGTGGGAATACAGTAGGCTTTGATCGATAGTAAAATTTTTAAAGCTTTGAGATTCTGTTCCCTTTGCAAGGCTAAACTATAAAAACATTAATAACGATCTTTCGTTTGACGAAAGTTTAAGTATTCTAAAACTCACACAAACACCAAGGAATATCTCCGAAATAGTTCACCCTACAAAACATTTATTTGCACATAAGTTGTGTGTTTTAACGAGATCCACATTTTTTGTATTGTAAGATTTGGTCCATCTCTTACGGTTTCCCAGAGATGCAAAAGTCTCATGAGTAAACAGGACTGTGTGAACTATAGCCAGAAAACTCAAAATATGCATTTCATTTGCCATAAAAATGCCTTAAACATGTGGCATTTTAATCAAAATCGTTAGTCATTTTGGAGAAAATCAAAATGTTCCAGAAATTTTCCATGTAAAGTGTAGTTTAGGGTGGAGGAATTTTCTTCAAAATCTTCATGTCGCATCCTTGAAATATATAAGTACCTAATTTGGTTTTTAACCGACTTTTCATATTTTAGTTACGCTGCTCACAGACACACGCAGATCTTTTTCTAGAACTGCTTTTTTTATGCAGGGGCTTCAAAACATGTATTTCCTTTGAAATTTCGATATTGAGATTTTAGGTGGAATACAATACTTACTCTATTTACTATACGTAGTAGAGAAAGTAAAAATTATATTAACCACATACAAACCTATAAAATTATTAGACAAAAAAAAAAAAATAAAAATAAACAGACAACGAACATAATCAACAAAGCTCCAGTTTAAAAGAACATAAAACCCATGCAAAAGCTTTCCTTTACTTACTGGTTTCTTTCATAGTTTCTGAAATATAATAAACTTGAAATCTGCCCCTTTTTGGATAATCCTACATTTCTCATCTTTATTACGTAACTTGCATGCAGGTTGGTCGGCAATGTGACTTCCAGTAATTTTCCTTAATAATAGCAACCGAAAAATTGCGTCTCTCATGCTTTAACACAAAGTTTCCGCTATTATGTAAAGGTACATTTGCGTCGCATTTGTCTTCAACAGAGGAATTTAAACATGCAACCCCTGCTATAAAACCTTTCAATGGAGGAAAGAGTTTCAACAGCTTGTTTTACTGAAGGATAGACTTAAAGTCTGAAGCGGGATGTACATATAATGGATTCTCGTGAACAGCTTTTAGTATGCAAAGTTGATGTATTTAATTAGGCAATTCGCATTCTGTGTGCCTGATATGCTTTGAATTTTACTCTTTGGGGGAATGAATGCTCATTTGCATACCTGGTATGGTATGGGAAAGCAAAGCCTAACCCACAACTCATCGCAGTCTGTTTCTACTCGCGTTACACTGTGTTACACCGAAACATTACCTAAACAACAAACGTGTTTCCATTGTTATTCGTTGGTGATGGGGATATATATCTTTTGTTTTAAAATGATATTCCATTTCCACTCCTGTTGAGAAGACGATAGCGCTGCCATAATATTGTATGCTAAATTTACCAGACTTAAGGTATATAAAAAATCAAAACAGCGCTGATAGGTATGATATTTTTGAACAATGTGCTAACCTCTTGTGACAAACAACAAGTCCAGTTATTTTTTGCCTCTTTATTTCCATTAAAATTGAATCACAAAAACACAGTCTTCTTTCTTAGCGTTAACATAATTTACAACTCGTGACTGCAACTCACAGCTGTTCTGTCCGATCATAACCTTGACAGATAGACAGACACACACACACACAAACAAATTATTTCCGATATACACTCCCACTCACTCAAACAGGCTTTAGCATAAACTGCTAACTGCATCGTTCAACACTGAAACTCACTTTCCTCAATACTACATTCGCTTATATAGCCGTGAAAGACGTGGCATGGATTTTTCTTGAAATCTAGCCCGGCACGTGAACACTTATCGAACAGTTTAGAAACGCTTTGTTCTGCCGCACTCATGGTTATCTTGTTTGCTTGCCAACCAGTGGCGTGAGGTAGCTTGTCGTTGAGCGTATTTTTAATGGGCGGCCAGCCTCATATTATGTAATTAAAGTATAATATTTCAGGATCCAAAGACTAATGTAAGAGTTAGTGTATATGAAAGAGTAGATGAACCTTTCCATCATTAATTTTTCTACTGCACACTAAAGTAGGTAGGTAGAGGAAGAGTTGTATTTGAGAGAGAAAAAAATGTATTGAGACTCCCTGTAGCAAAAATAAGAATTTTTAGAAAAGAAGCGTGTATTTGACAGTTAAAAGGATGACCCCAAAAACGAAAAGTACCAAACTTGGGTTTAAAGATCAGATCACAACACCCAACAGCGGTAACCACAACAACGACAATATTTTGGTTCACAACAGTCCGGCAACGAGAACGGCTGTCGACTAGCTTATAGATAGAAAGTGGAAGTTGGTAATTGCGCATTGGGAATTCATTTGTTTCTAACTGACCCATGATATTTTTCTAGCTTGCAGCTAGAGCAGAAATGGGGAAGAGGGGTGACGGGGATGCCATCGAGTATTTAACCTCTCCACTTACTGACACTAACCGCTGTGAGACAATGGACGGGGTTAAAACTACGATATAGGGGAAGTGACATATTGAGTCAGTTCTCCCCATCTATGGAATAGAGAGAGAGAGAGAGTGAGAGAGAGAGTGCTCTAGCAGCTGTTTTATGGCACGGCCGCCTTGGATAAATTCTACAGCGAAAAGTCTAATACGCACAATATGGATCTTAACATGCTGTGCCCGGTAACGCGAACAGACAGTTAACACTTGGCCAAGTCTCCTTTCCCGTTCCCGGGGACCAGGAAAGTTTCCCGTCGCTTGTTAACACTCCCATTTGAATACATGTATTTCAACTTTCTCCTTCTGGTTATCGTTAGTGTTGCTGTGGTTGTGAACCAGCCTTTATGCTCAGCATCTTCCTATCGCCTTAAGTATCAACAGAGCCAAGGTTTCAGAATGAATGTAAGTCATAATTGAAATAGTTTCTGCCATTATAGAGAATATCCTTACGAATTACAAAAACTTTGGTTAAAATAGTCCAAAAATCTTGGAACAAATCGTTGAAAAAATCAGCGCAAATTAAACGCAAATATTACTTTCATTACATTCTGATGTACCCGAGAAACAATGTTATGTGTATACAAAGGCCTCAAGGAAAATGATAACTATATCCCTCTTAAAATTTAATAATGTTTACTTCGCTAAACATCTTTATAGAATCAGTATTAAAGCTTCCTTTCTGTGATTGCTGTGATGGACAGATACAAGTTTGTGATTACATATTATTTGCATGCAAGAAAAGTTACACAACATTTTTAAATAAATTAAATATTTTTAAATTTAAATATTAAACATTAATGTAATGTATTATTTATTTATGCCAACAAACTTTAAACACACAAACCGTGTCTGGGCAATGTTGAAGAGGTGGAATCAGGACTGAAAAATTGAATGCCATAACCGGGATTTGAACCATGGATCTTCCGCTTATCGAGTGGCTGCTCTAATCACTAAGCTACCATGGCCAACTTGGCAGTATGACATTAAATTCTCCAACTGAAAAAAAAAATCATAACTCCTTAAAAAATGACATTTACATAATTATTTTTTTAAAATGTACCCTTTTATAAGATATGTTTTTTACAAAACATAAGGCCACTGGACAAAATAGATTGACCGAGTTTATTTCAATGAAATATGCAGATGTCCTTAAACGTTTGGTGGAAGCTGTATATCCTTAAAATCTCTAATTTGGCATTTTTTATTCTGATATTACTTTTATATCACAGGATTTTTAAATTAGGTCTGGTAAATACTTTTATATCAGTTTGTTCATTAGATACTGGATATGAACTAGATATCAGTGTGTTATGCACGTGAATACTCGTCACATGTCTCCCGTGTGTAATAGTTGTCACGTGTTTCCAGAGGAAAACTGTGATGCGTTCTCACGCTATCATCCCAAACGTAACAGCGATGGCCTCCGAGATATGTTCCCAATGTCATGTTTCATGGTTCCCAACAGTTTTGTTGCTTGTTTTGCACCAAAGTTGGCATACCTGATGCGTGACATGCTTGTTGTACGAGTGGTGCTAACATTTATCACATATTGAAAGCTTTGTCATGCTAACCTGCTCTGTTTTATTGTGATGCCACTGCAATAGGATTCTTCCGGAGTAACAAGTTATTCCACACTATGTAGTCGGTCCAGGTGTCTCAGTTGGTTAGATACTGGACTACTGATCCTAAGGTCACGGGTTTAAATCCGGCCCAGGACGATGGCTTTTAAGTTCTCCATGTCAGTCGATTTACTGACATGTAAAAGGACTCCTTCGGGACAAAATTCCAGCACACCGACGACGCTGATGTGATCCTGGCGTCGTTAAACAGCAAAATAATTTAATTTAATTTTTCACACTATATAGTGTGCACCGTGGCAGAGTACAGAGGAGGATAAACGCAGAAGGGTATTTGTGCCTTCTCACTGTTCACCAACTCGTGGCCTAAGAGACTGAGGCGGAAGAGGAGAGATATTCCAGGTAGTGTTTTATAAACACCCTAGATAACATTACTGCTGGTTAAGTTGCCAACTTACATCCAATGTTATTCCCGCTATTTTTGACCGCTGATATGCTAATATCTCTTAATTTCAGTTAAAATTGGACAAGTCGCTGGCGTTATCTAGTGAGTAGAAGTAGATAAATCCCAGCCCAGGAGTGTTGTGAAATCTCTGACATTGTGGTTCCAAAAGAAAGGATTTCAGAGTTTTTTAACTGCTGCTGCAGTTAGCCTGGTTGAGATTACATAGACCCTTTGTCTAGACACGTGGCCGACAAAATAGGAATGTTCTGACAACCGCAAAGCACGCTGTTTGTTGGAGTCGCTTATTCATAGTCCCTTAAATTCAAGTGCGTAGATTTCTCTCGTAAATTGTAACTATAGTAACTACATATCTTCGTCATAAAAGATGTTGGAAATGGCGTTCTTGTTCCGCCACATATCTCTCACAAAAAAGTTTTCGCTACACATTAAATCTTCATGGCCATGTAAATAAAAACCTGCTTAGCGTAAAGACAAAAATATGGATCAATATAGCGATTATTAAATACTGTCTAATATGTCACAATTACTACATAAATTAACTCTACTCACCTTATCGCGTGGTTGCAGTTCTTGAGTGTCAGTTATAGGGTTTTAATTTTAAAAATCTGATGTGTTGCACTCATATGACTTTTTCTACTTTTGTACTAACCATTCTTACAAACTCTTATTCCCATATCTTCTTCGTGTTAGTTGAGATAGCAATTTGTACAACTTATTGCTTATTTCCTTGTAGGTGCAAGGGGAATGTTAGAATACAGTAGGCTTTGTGCGATAGTCAAATGTTTTAAAGCTTTGAGATTCTGTTGTCTTTGCACACTTAACATATAAAAAAATTAACAACGATGATCCATTTCACGAAAGTTCTAAGTTTTCCGAAACTCACACACATTACAAGGAATATCTCCGAAATGGTTCACCCCACAAGAAAATTTATTGAGCCATAAATTGTGTATTTTAGCAAGATCTACATTTTTTTGTACAGTATAATTTGGTCTATCTCTAACGGTTTACCAGTTATGCAAAAGTCGTCCAGAGTAAATATGACTACAGGGGCTATAGCCAGAAAATTTAAGATATACATTTCATTTGTCATAAAAATATCTCAAACATATGACATTTTAATCAAAATCGTTAGAGCCATTTTCAAGAAAATCAAAATTTTCGAAAAATTTTCCATGTAAAGGGTAGTTTAGGGTGGGGTTACTTTCTTCGAAATCTCCGTGTCGCATTCTTGAAAGACATTAAACTTAAATACCAACTTTGGTTTTTAACCGACTTTTCGTTTTTGAGCTATGCTGTCCACAGACTGACACAGACACACAGACACACATACACGGACCTTTTTCTAAAAAATACTTTTTTTTTTTTGGATTCAGGGGGTCTCAAAACATATATTTCCGGTGAAATCTCGACATCGAATTTTTGGATGGAATACAATACTTCCCCTACTTACCAGTAGAGAAAGTAAAAACTAATAACACTCCAGCTCGAAGTTTGCGAAATTTCTGATTCCTGTGCAAACTTTCTCAGAAATTATTTTGAAGTCCGTTGTAACTAAAGGGCTGGTTATAGTGCCTTGGTTCGAGATGAAAGAAACTCGTAGTATATGAGAATTTGCCTATTGATCAGAGAAAACCACGAAAACCAAAGGTCAGAGGGAGGGTCGACGGGAATCGAATCTTAAAGCTTCTAATTGCAAGCTTCATCCTTACCGCGGAGCCAGCTCATTTGGTTAGACGTCTGAAAACTAGGAACAATTGATTTGCTTGTGGCGAGAACTTGATTATTAGAGGTAGAATTGGAACTGAAAAATCTAATGCCATAACCGGGATTTGAACCACAGACCCTCCGCTCACTATACGGGTGCTCTAACTATTTAGCTACTGTGACAACTTGCCAGAATGACACCGAATTCTCCAACCGATTCGTATTACTCCTGTAAGACCACAGAGGGCGTCTCACATCAGAGAATTACCCCAAAAGAGACTTATTATCCTAAGTACTTCATCTCCCGGGACTAAATAACCTTTAGATGGTACTTGATTATTAATTCAATATTTCTTACAACAAATTATGTTTGTCTCAATAACCATACAAATTTTAACTCTCTTCAGTGACATTCAGAATGTTAATTTCGGTCTTCCACAATTTCTTTGATATAAAACGATTAAATCTGTCATTCGTTTGAATAACCCCTGCAATTGAGATAACTGGGAACTCGCAGCGGGTAAAGAAACTTATGTCACTGCTACACAAAGCTTCTTTTTGTCTTACAAATTGAACAAAAAGAGAAGACGATAATGCAACCGCTTCTGATAAGTTAAACGGGGGGTAATAAATTTGTTAGTTCATGAAGTTAAGCTCTTTGAAAACAACAGACGTAATTAGCTACAAGTTTTCACTTCCATTACATTGCTATGAATCTTGTTATCTAATTAACTACCATGTTATAATTTGTTTCGAGGCTTTTGAGAAAATGTACAGTTTACTGAAACAATTTTTCCCATAGGCTGTATTATTATAAAAACCAATAATTTGCGTAAATTCAAATTATATAACTCCGTAACCTAATTCAACATTCTACCAGTATAAAACTGATGTGTTGCACTCACATGACTTTCTCTACTTTCTTACAAAGTTTTATTCCTGTATCTTCTTCGTGTTAGTTGAGCTAAACATTTGCAGAAATTATCTTATTGCTTGTTTTCTTGCACGTGCAACAGGAATATGGGAATACTATAGGCTTTGAGCGATAGTCAAATCTTTTAAAGCTTTCAAATTCCATTTTCTTTGCACGATTAACATATAAAAATGAATAGCGATGTTCCATGTGACAGAAGTATAATTTCTCCAAAACTTACACAAATAACAAGGAATTTATCTCCGAAATGGTTTACCCCAAAAACATTTATTTGGACATAAATTGTGTTTTAGCAAGATGTACTTTTTGTGTAGTAAGATTTTGTCTATGTCTTACGGTTTACCAGTTATGCAAAAGTAAGCAGGGCTGTAGCCAGAAAATTCAAGATGTCATAAAAATATCTCAAACATATGGCATTTTAATAAAAATTATTAGCCATTTTCAAGAAAATCAACATTTTCAAAAAGTTTCCATGTAAAGAGTAGTTTAGGTTGTAGCAATTTTCTTCAAAATCTTCGTGTCGCATTCTTGAAAGACATTAAGCTTAAATACCAACTTTGGTTTTCTACAGACTTTTCGTTTTTGAGCTATGCTGTCCACAGACTGACAGATACACATACACATACACACGCACACACACACAGACACACGATGTGAGCTGCAGACGTGGAGTAATAGTGTTCTTTAGTGTTCATATAATGCTTGTAGGTTGTGCTTCAGTGAGGCGGTTTTCATGGCCAGGCTACAGTTGTTTACATGCGCGAGCGATAACTGCAAACTCCATATGCATTGTACCTATGGAAAAACGCACACCCCTCCGGCCTTTAGTAAGAAGCATTACATCTCATCGTAAAGGGAATTTTAATTTTATTTATTTAGATATTACATTTTCAGGTTATTTGTAACATGTTTTCAAAATGTACGATTTTCCTTAAAATATTGCAAATATTTCAATTTTTAGAGCGTCGCATAAAATCTTCCTCGCTTGTTTTTAATCTTACTTCAATTTTGTAAAATTTGGTTGCAATTAGCCAGTGTTAAGACGCTGTTATTAGGTAGGACAAAGCGTGAAACAAGCAGAACAGAGAGTCAGAAGAGGAAGATAGGACAAACTGGAATTGAAAGAAGGAGCAAGAACAACTGAGGACTGTATTGGTCTAGCGGAGGGGATCTCACACTGATGCTATTGCATGTCAGACTCCGGGAGGAAAGGATGAAGTGAGAGCGCTCTACGGGCGTGTTGGAACCCGGACGAGCCAGTGCGGGGGTTCCTAACCTGTGCTGGAAGTTTTTCATTTCGACACTAGGATTCGCCAAGCAGCTACCGAACAAATAAATAAATACAATCTGAAAACTTCCATCTCGCTACCTAAATTCTTACATCGGGACGTAGCTTTCAAATTCCACGCATTTATTTATAAACTACAACAGCTACAAATCTGCAAAACAATGTTTCAGATAGTTAAATAATTAAAAATAAAAATACACTAAAAGAAAACAAAAAATAAAATGCCAATTCAAATGCAAAATAAATATACAAATAATTCTGATATCCAGCATTAAAGTTAACTGGTATTCAATTAATCCTCTACTAAAACAAAATCAAATTTACAAATTTACAATCCTACATAAAATTTACAAAAACTAGTTACAAAGCAATTTACATAAAATACCGGTAACCGGTGTTAAAAATACTGGTATACAGTATTTAAAAGCATTTTTAAACTAACGACAGCAATTAAAACATCAATAATCCAAAACATTTCAAAATTATCACTGTAAATTCTTTTCAAAGCATTATTCAAAATTCATAAAATTAACCACTAATTTCAACTTGCTAACAAATTTGAAAACAAAAACTTACTATTCCTTTCAATTTTTTAAAACTATAAAATAACCAAATTTAATTCATTAAACAGTAGAATTTCAGTTTTTACTTTCAAAATCATACACAATTGAGCAATTAATAACATACATATTATTTAAAATAACATTAATACATTTACCCAATTTCAAAACAAAACTCACATTCACCACTACTTACAAACTCACCGACAAACATATACGTACCTTCATGGCATTCTCCACTCACTCAGTTTAAACCATCAACTCACTAACAAATTTCAAAACAAAAATTTACTATTCGTTTTTTTTTTAATATTTAAAACCATAGAAACAAAAATTTGAAAACAACATTAAACAAAACACCGGTCAGCCGACTCAAACGTCACCCATCTACCGAGAACAGTAGTTAGAATTCGCAGTCTCTACACAGGAGCACCAAACTCGCCCATCGCCAACACTTCTGACCTGAAAGACCGGATTGTAATTAAAGTGAAATGAAATGGAGGGTCGGGAAATTCGGGGGATGTAATTATCCTTCCTAGCATCTGCCTGGAAAAAAAAAACCGAAAAAACGTATGGGTCAGGAAGGTATGTCGCGGGAATTGAGCCCATGACCTCACGAATGTGAGCTTCACTGGTTACTACGGAGCCATTTTGCTCGGTAAAGGCGAGTAAAAATTAAATTAACACCAAGGGAATGAAAACAAGAAGAAAGAAAACGAGTCAAGTTCCTCAGTGGCTGGAAGTTGTTCGCTTTCATTAAATGTTGAAAACAAAAAAAGCAATACTTGCTAGAACAGAAAGTTTCGCTGTTGTGACCCAGAAGGGCTTTGTTTGTTTACACAGAAATGTGAAGGGTAGTGTTATCTCTCGGGGCGAGTTGGGTGTGGGTGGATCTGGAATGCGAACGAGTACAATAAGAAAGGAATCAAATATCCTTGGCCGAAATGAGAATTTACCGTTCCGGCACTCCAGGCTCAGTGAATGACATGACAGCAACAACACGAACTACGTGGTTTTGGGGCGTGTTCGCAGGTGCCAGTCACCACGGCGCGGCGTTTAGCTCAAATAACATATCTCCCTTGTCTTTGAAGTGTTGCCGAACGCGGTCAACTTCAGCTGGACATTATCCCAGTCCTTTGCTTCAGGATGTACGAGTAATACTCATTTCTTCCTTCCACAGATTTCTTTATACAATTTTTAAAATGTGTATCAAATTCCACCCAAACATTTTATGGCAAATAATTTATTTCATTACCACCAAAGATATCGCTACATAAAGAACACATTTGTAATACATCCAGTGACCTCTAGCACAGGACATTATGCGCAGACTTGTTTGTTTACATGACTTAATTACATTTTGATTAAATAGCTGTAGTTTAATTAAGTGCGTAGTGCTTGCGATAATGTGGTAATGAAGCACTGATGAAAGGAAATATGAAGAACGCCTGGAATGAAGTGTTCAACATTCATTATAAAATTCACAAAGCCTTCACATCTACTTTCTATTTCCGAAGTGTAAGAGACAGTAAATATTTTACTCTTTTTGCAATGTGGGGGCTCTTGCACATTTTAGTTTGTTGAGCATAACTTATGAAAATTAATCTGATGTGTGCACTCACATAACTTTCACTATCCACTCTTGTACAAAATATTATTTTCTGTTTACTTCATATTAATCGAGATAGACGTTTGTATAAATGGTGTTATTACATATTTCCATTTGGGTACAATGGGAATAGGAAAATAAATACCGTAAAATCTTGTAAGAGCTGTTTGCTATGTGATGGCTCTTTGCCTTTGCATGGTGAGGACAAAAAAAAAAAAAAGAATGACTTCACAGAAAAGAAGTATATGGCACAAATTGCGCATTAACAATATCTACATAATTTAGGCAGTAAAATTTTCTCTTAAAATTTACTAGATTAAGGAAAAATCACATAGAACGAAGGAGACTTCCGAGACTGCTCCCAGAAAATTCAAAATATACACTACATTAATCATGAAAATATATTAAGTATTGGTATTGTAATCAAAATGGTTAAGGCCATTTTTTGTAAAAAATAAAAAAAATTCGAAAAAATTGTATGTAGAAGATCATTTGGGGTGGGAGATTTTCTCGACGATTCTTCGTGTCGTATCTTTGCGAGGTGCTGAGTCGCAATGCCAAGTTTGGTACTTAACTTACTTCGTTTTCGAGTTATACTGTTTACAGACATACACGCCGTGGCCGAGCGGTAGGGCCGTTCGCCATCACCAAAGCGGTCCGAGTTCGATCCCAGGACCCGCTTGTGGTATTCGATTCGGCATCTGGGCGGGATTTCTCTAGGTTCTCCGGTTTCCCCCGCAACTCATTCCACCAATTGTTCCATTATTACATTTCCATTCATCCATTTCGCCTGCATTTCATATCATCCTCTTCCTCACTATCATACCTGGTGCTTGACTGACCACCCGCTTCCAGATCCTCGTTCTGTGGGGTCTTTAGGTTCGTCTGCTCCCCACAGGCATCTGACCCTAGACACAGGCTTGTAAGCCCTAGGGGGTGTAAGTCTTAAATAAGGGAAGGGTAATCAGATAAAGAAGAGGGGTCTCAAATGACCTATTTCCGATGAAATCTCAGTATTGCATTTTTGGGTGGAATACAATACTTTTTCTGCTAACTATACATACGTAGTATAGGTTGACGCAAACGCTCCTCTCCGTCGAAGACGTCGCCTTTAAGACCTATAAGATCTCGTGTTTGGTGTCCGGACTAGCTCTAGCAAGAGGTCCTAATCTGCAGGGTATGCGCGAGTTATGGTAGGAATGGAACCAAACGAAGAATTAACCAAGAGATCACTTTATTTGTAAATTTTCAGATTTGTAGAGAACTGCCGACGATATTTAAATAGAATGTAACTTTGTAACTTCAACTACAACGTTATAACACTTTAACTTTGTCACCCTTTAGCAACCGCCGAATTATGTATACGCGCTAGCTTACGTACAACTCCCAAGTTGCACGTGTACTCTCGGCTCGATTCAAGACGAGTGTGTCTTGCGTTGCATTTGTTTTTGCGCGGGCAACAAGAAGGAAGCGATTTCCATTGGCTAACTTTAGAGCACGTCATGGTAAGATAGGAATCAGCCCGCTAAATCGTTAGTTTTGTGCATACAACAATCGTAACCTTATCACTCTTTAAATCTGCCTAGGCTTCCATTCTTGAGACTTTAACATATTAGCTTTATTACGTCTTCCCCTTCACTATTGACTAGAATCTCCTTTTGTTTCTTTCCATTATCAAATATATATTGACATAATTTCGGTTTCAAGGTTGGCCGAAAGTCGGCTTTCCAGTTCCTTACAAAGCGATCACTTTATTTATGTGTCAAGCTACCATCGAAAGTCGGTTTTCCAGTTCCTTAATAAGCTACTGCTTTGTTTATGTGGCAAGCTACCGTAAAGTTAGATTCAAAGAAGCCGAACTGGAAACTCAAAGAGCGGCCCAACTACAGCAAAAGTAAACAGACTACTACAGACCCGACTGAGGCCTGTGCAACGTAAGCGGGTCTCCGAGCAAATCCGAATGATTACGACAAGTGACGATGCAGTTACGTTGAATGTAGCCTTAACAAGCACTCTCTGGGACAAATCCTGGCGACATTGGGCCACAGTAGCGACTCCACAGGCGACGATTTGACTTATTAGTAGCCTGGCCGCCATATTCCCATCAGAAGTGTCAGAAGCGAAAACGTTAGTGAGTATAAGATCTAATTTAGCCTGATCCTTACACAAAACTTCAAGTGGGGTACTACTGGATAGTACTACTATATTAACATACAACATGAGCTATAAGGGCACCTACTTAAATTTAAAACTATAGGCTTTAGATCTATATGATGGTGACAGTTTTATTATTTGTTATTAATGCACCTTTTTCGTTTATACAATTATGAAATTTGTTTAGGTTTACAATTTTTAACATAAGCGGTTCATTTTCTTACATCCTACTTTTTCTCGTTACTTATTTACTTCTTTTTTAACTGAAATGAAGTGAAAATACTTATGCTGGCATCTACACATGACGGCACAAACTAGCTATAACACAGAACAGTGACATTTGAAACGACTAAATATAAACGCCCTTTTTAACCCTTACTTCTATCCATCGTTTCACATTTTCAGGTGTTTTTCATAATGTAGTGAATTTTAATAACTACCCATCAGAATAAGAGAGGAAGACGCATTGGTTTTGTGTTTTTGCAATCGTTGACAAAGTCAGGTGGACATAGAGGTAGAGGTAGAGTATTTACTGAGCCAATTGTTAAGGCTGTTGTGTCAGACCCCGGAAGGAAGGGATGAAGTGAGAGCGCTCTACGGCCGTGTTGGAACCGCGGTAAGTAGCGCGAGCTAGTATAAGGGTCCCTAACGTGTGCTGTAAATTCATCTTGATACCAGGGTTCACCAAGCAGCTGCCAGTCAGGCGACTACAGCGTCACCCATCCGCCGAGAACAGAAGTTACAGTTCAGATAGTCCCCACACAGAAGCGCCAAACTCACCCATCGCCAACATTTCCGACCCTGAAAGACCGGATTGAAATGAAAGTGCAATAAAATGGAGGGACAGAAAATTAGGGGGATGTAGTTGTTCTTACGAGCTTTTGCCTGGTGACCCGGGAAAGACCCTGGTGACCCAGTGTGAATGTAATAGCACTTCTGTTTCAAACATACAGAACATGGTTTGACTTACTTTAAAAGTGGGGATAAATGTGTTTTTCGGTGCAAAATCACACTTGTTATGGTAATTGTTTACAGAAGAGTGAGTAGAGAAAGAGATGTGAATGTGTCACTTAAAAGTGAGAGGAGAAAACAGTGTGAATGTAATAGCACTTATGTTTCAAACATACAGAACATGGTATGACTGGTATAGTGGGGATAAAATGTTTTTGGTACAAAATCATGTTTTTTATGGAAAATTGTTTATAGAAGACTGAGTAGAGAAAGAGATGTGAATGTGTTACCTAAAAATGAGTAGAGAAAACACTGTGAATGTAATATGCATGTATACCAAAATTTAACCAAATCTTTAGAGCCGTTTTTGAAATACGGGGAATATATATACAAGAATTGCACTGTAGAAGCGGGAATAAAAAATGTTTTTTTATGTAAAATCGCGTTTTTTCGGGAATTACGCATATATAGATGAACTTAAAAAGCAAAACTCTATCTGAATACAAAATTTGATCGAAATCGTTAGAGCCGTTTCTAAATTGCGCGGATATATATATTTATGCAATACAGAGAAAAACCGAATTACAAATGGAAATAGCGACAAATTCAAGTTTGAAAGTACGTGTATTTAGCCTCAAATATAAATCGATACAACTTCAGACAACAATCAAACAACTAAAATGTTGCTAAATTATGACAAGTGCCGCAAATAGGAATTAAAAGTAGTCAATACTGCGCAAATGACAACGGTCTTCACAAAACGTTGGTGATTAAAACGGACCAAGAGTTCAGGAAAAAGGATAATGCCCACTTCCTGTTTTGGTATTGGGGACACCTAATGAAGTCTTTTAAAAATCAATTAACTGATTAAAAAGTGTGATATGTGCACTCACGTCACACCAGTTTATTTCGTTTATGCGCTTCATTTAAACGCCCCTTTTCTGCTTAAATTTTTGGCACTATTTCCTCAGGATATGGGCCAAAAAGGGCTCAAAACAACAAAATTCAGCGGAAAGAAGTGATTAAGCTATGAATTTGAGTAGAGACACTACTAGAAACAAGAGGGAACCTGTGACAAACGTAATCTCACTCATGATCATGGTGTTTGTGTAGAACAATTGGTTTTTCTTGATTTTACATTTTTAATGCACTATCTGTTTCATGCGTATTAAATTTTGTACTATACTCCTAGAGCTTTTCCAGCATGTGCTCCATTTATATGACTTCAACTTCAGTCTGTGGTTTCAAAATCTGAGAATTTGTTTAACTTTAAAAACATTAAATACTCAAAACAATTTTAAAACAACGCTTTTAATGTTCTCCATATTATGCGTTGTTTACTGTTATTGCTGTCGAGGCACGACTGGCTTACAGGCTTGCACAGCGTTCCCATGTTACCAAATTAAATAATTGTAAAATTAAAATTAGGTAAAAAAATTTGATGTGTTGCACTCAGATGCAACAGATGCTCTTGTATTAACCATATTAACCATTCTTATAAACTCTTATTCCTATATCTTTATGTTACTTGGGATAAACATTTGTACAAATTATCTAATTGCTTATTTCCTTGTAGGTGCAAGGGGAATATTAGAATACAGTAGGCTTTGTGCGATAGTCAAATCTTTTAAAGCGTTGAGATTCCGTTCTCTTTGCACACGTAACATATAAAAACATGAACAACGATGTTCCGTTTCACCAAAGTTTTTAAGTTTTCCGAAACTCACACACACACAACAAGGAATATCTCCGAAATGGTTTACTCTACAAAAAAATTTATTCGGACATAAATTATGTATTTTAGTAAGATCTACATTTTTTGTATAGTATCAGTTGGTCTATCTCTAACAATTTGCCAGTTATACAAAATTCGTCCAGAGGCTATAGCCAGAAAATTCAAAATATGCATTTCATAAAAACATCTCACACATATGACATTTTAATAAAAATCGTTAGAGCCATTTTCAAGAAAATGAAAATTTTCGAAAAATTTTCCATATAAAGTATAGTTTAGGGTGGCGATATTTTCTTCAAAATCTTCGTGTCGCATCCGTGAAAGACGTTAAACTTAAATACCAAGTTTGGTTTTTAACATACTTTTCGTTTTTGAGTTAGTATATGTACTGTCCACTGACTGACAGACTGAGGCACACACACACTCACACACACACACAGACACACACACACACACACACACACACACACACACACACACACACACGCGCGCGCGCGGACCTTTTTCTAAAAATGCCTTTTTGGGGTTCAGGGGGTCTCAAAACATATATTTCCAGTGAAATATCGACATGGAATTTTTGGGAGGAATAGAATACTTCCTCTACTTACCAGTTGAGAAAGTAATAGGTTCTAACAGAAAATTAGGTATTTTTAGGTGGTATAGGACCGCCATTTTCGAACATATATTTCCATAGTTAGTGTATACACAACTTGTATTTTCTATACACCATGAGGAAAGATAGGTTTTCATCTAAAATCCGAGGTGTGGTAATAATAATGAAATGTCTTTAAATCATTGTATTTGTGACTTTTGTTGTAATCAGAACGCAGATTTTGCTTAGCACAGAGTTGTCTCTAAGGAATAAGGAGACACTAAGGTTTGCAATAAGCCAGACTTTCTCAGGACAGCCTGGGTTGAGTGAAAGCATATTGCGCAACTTATGACATTCCCATTACCATCTGTTACAACTACTTGAGTTTAAATGTGTGAGTCACCGCTGGATTTTCATGAACTTACTTCCTCCCATTTGCCCTTGAATTTCGGGGAAGTGATGAATCACGTCGAACACGCAAAGTTTGACTTAATTCTTTTCTACTGAATAATCTTCTCAAGCCACACGGAAGTGAGCCGCCTTACACGACCCAATTGATTATGGTCAGTGCAATAGACTGTGGTACACTCAGTGCATGCTTTCAGAAATAGAGAAAGAAACAGTCTACTAAATACAGTCATGAAGCTCAATACATAGAACTCGTATGTCTTTCTCTACTCTTGTAGGAGTGGAAACAGTAGTAAGTTAGGGAATATTTGAGGGTTCAAAGGTCCTCACCCTTGACCATTAGTGGTGTTTTTTGCTCTTTTTCCTAGATAGGAATTTGAATTCTTTAGCTTTCCAGACCTCCATTTCTGGAATATAGAATGTTTTAACTCAAGGGTGTCCAACTTTCTCTCTTTGGAGAACCTTATGCAGTGAGCAGCAATGGCTCACTCCACTTCTTAGTCGGAGGGAGAGGCAGTCAGTATCCAGTGACGGACACAAGCAGTGATTTCAGGGCAGTTTCTAACTCATAGCTTGAACTTTCTGGGAATGTCCCCAGAAGACCTCTTCATTCTGGATGATTTTTGCATAAAAGCTTACCGAATAAAAACTGTGGATCTTTTTAAAACACACAATTTATGTCAAATACTTATTTTTCTTTTGAGTGAGCCATTTACGAGATATTCTTTCTTATTTGTTTGAATTTGCCAATACTTTTTCAAATAGGAATATGTTCGTTTTTCACTCCTTGGCCTTACAAAGAGAACGGAATTTCAAAAACATTGCATAGCAACCAGCTCTAAAAGCATTTCACTATCGCTTAAAGTCTACCGTAGTCACACATTCCCCTTACACCCACAAGGAAATTCGCAATAAGGTAATTTCTGAAAATACTTCTGTCGATTAAAATGTAGTACATAGAGAAATAAGCATTTGAAAGAATAGTGTGTTTAGGAGTGAGTATGCCTCTGCATATATTTGCGAACAGAGTTTCTCCAAATTGAACTATACTAAAAGTCTGCATCACAATATCTTACACGACGATCACTTGGTGGATCCTCTAAGGCTATGCCAACTATTGATAAACGTAAGCAGTACCAAAGAAATCACTAATGAATAGATGTTTATCGCATAAGATTTGAAAGTGCTTTCCTAAATCAAACGTAACGTAGGTACATGTCACCAACCCGCCATTGCAACATAATGCACGGTAGGGGGTTAAGGAGAGGCAATTTTCGCGGATGCTGCAAGGAGCTAAAGTCACAAGCCCCTCTTTCGCAAAGGTTGGACATCGCTGTTTTAACATGTCCGAAATTGAGGCTCTAAATAGTGAAATCTCTGTAGTGCCTCGCAGTTTAATACCATGTGCTGGACTGTTTCCTCCTGTCCATCAGAGTCTACAACTGGTATCCTTGAGGGATACCTATAGTCTGATGCTTCCTATATAATTCATGCCCAGCTTATTGACTTTTTAATTCTTCCTACTGTACAAGCTGTTCTTACAAAAGATTTTTCTTCTGTTACATGTTAATTAAAATAAACATTTGCAGAAATTGTTATTGTATATTCCCTTTAAGTTTCAAGGTGAATAATTACAGTAGGTTGCATCTATCTTGATCTAAAGTGAACCCACTATTAAAGCTCGATTTCGGGGATTGAACTTGATCTTTACACTCGGCCAGGAATCTAAGAAGCTTTCCCATTTTATTCTGGGTCACCGAAAAATTTCCTTCTCTTAGATTTATAAAGCATGGATTATTTAGAGGTAGAATGTGTATTTTCTGTTAACAGTTCCGAAAACATACTATAGGTAGATTCCAAATAGCCACTCCAATAGTCGATCAACTATGTACGTCTAGGGATATTTGCATAACTTATTGTTGCATATTATTTACATAGCTTAACGCATCAGGAAGCTACTCTTGCTTCACCGACTGACTCGGGCTCTTTCGCAGCAAGGAAGCGAACCCCAGAAGAACCTCCAAGCGTCAGGCAGAAATCTTCTCAGAACACAAATTGCACGGTCCTGCCGCAACATACCAACCGTCGTCGCCTGATCCTACGATCCTTAAACATATTAGGGAAAACAGATAAAACTAAATTACTGGGACAGGAAATTTAGGATCCAAAGGGAACCGTCCCGTGTTAAACCACGAAAAAACCCAAAGTTAGAGCGGTTGGATCGTCGAGTATCGAAATCGGAACCTTCAAATGCAAACCTAACGTGACATCGCGGAGCCATCTTGCTCGTTATCTCTAATGAAGAGCTTACACTCGAACATTCGAGATAGTTCGAGACTTCTATTGTTCGAGAATGCGATTATGAAACTTGTTCATTCTGCTACTTGCTTGTTTTGTCCAGTCCTAATGCTGGTAATCAAAACATTTCCTGTTCCCAGACTCGCTCAACAAAATTAACCTTCAGCAAGTCGTCTTCCATTCTATTTAAATGTTGCAACTCCTTGCTGTACCCAAGGTCAGTTTTAATACCCACGAGCCCTGAAAAAGCTGTATATCACCCCATTTCCTTAAGACACTCAATTGTTGTGTTTGTATAGCAGATACAGTGCAACAGATGTTTCGTTTTCTGCAAAATAAATCGAATGGGTACCATCACAAGGAACTTATATTCCAATTCCACCATTATGTTTTCGTCACATAAATTTTATATTTGAGGGGATATTAGAATTCAAAAATCCGTTTTGCTTATATTACAGGGCTTCATTTAATATTTTAGCTGGCTCATTTTCTCAATTAGCTGAAAACTACTAAAAACATATACGAAAATTCAAAGATAGTAACACTGCCGTTGTTTTTCCGTTCTTCACAAATAAGGTATGTCTTTTACAAAATTAGTTCTGTTGGAGTCTTTTAGGTGTTTCTTCATTTATATTAAAATAATCTAGGGAATAATATTTTTAACAGAATTGCACATTGCCTTGAATATTAATAACTATATGTGGCTTAGAAATATATGTTTATATGAAAATAATGGGGATTCTAAATTACTCCGTTTAGTGATTTAATGTTCAGTCACAATAAAAATATTGCTATTTCTCTATCCGTCCGTCCGTGCGTGTCTGACTGTCTCTGCCTGTTCGTCTCTGTCTTGTCTATTTGTCTGTCTCAGACTGTCTCTGTCTGTTCGTTTCTGTCTGTCTCTTTCTGTCGGTCTCTTTCTCTTTCTGTCTGTCTGCCTCTGTTTGTTTCTGTCTGTCTCTTTCTCTTTCTGTCTGTCTCTTTTTGTTTCTGTCTGTCTCCTTCTCTTTCTGTCTGTCTCTTTCTCTTTCTGTCTGTCTCTTTCTCTTTCTGTCTGTCTCTTTTTGTTTCTGTCTTTCTGTTTCTGTCTGTCTCTTTCTGTTTCAGTCTGTCTCTTTTTGTTTCTGTCTGTCTCTTTCTGTTTCTGTCTCTTTCTGTTTCTGTCTGTCTCTGTTTCTGTCTGTCTCTTTCTGCTTCTGTCTGTCTCTTTCTGTTTCTGTCTGTCTCTTTCTGTTTTTCTCTGTTTTTGTCTGCTTGCCTGTCTGTCTCTTTCTGTGTCTGTATCTACCTATCTGCCTATCTGTCTGTCTCCGCTCTATGTCTATGTCTGTGTCTCTGACTGTCTGTATTTGTCTGTCTGTGTCTCTCTCTGTCTGTCTCTGTCTGTCTGTCTCTGTCTGTCTGTCTGTCTCTGTCTGTGTCTCTCTGTGCCTGCCTGTTTCTGTCTCTGTCTGTGTCCCTCTGTGCCTGCCTGTTTCTGTCTCTGTCTGTGTCCCTCTGTGCCTGCCTGTTTCTGTCTCTGTCTGTGTCTCTCTGTGCCTGCCTGTTTCTGTCTCTGTCTGTGTCTCTCTGTGCCTGCCTGTTTCTAACTCTGTCTGTGTTCTCTGTGCCTGCCTGTTTCTGTCTGTCTGTGTCCCTCTGTGCCTGCCTGTTTCTGTCTCTGTCTGTGTCTCTCTGTGCCTGCCTGTTTCTGTCTCTGTCTGTGTCTCTCTGTGCCTGCCTGTTTCTGTCTCTGTCTGTGTCTCTCTGTGCCTGCCTGTTTCTCTCTGTCTGTGTCCCTCTGTGCCTGCCTGTTTCTGTCTCTGTCTGTGTCTCTCTGTGCCTGCCTGTTTCTGTCTCTGTCTGTGTCTCTCTGTGCCTGCCTGTTTCTAACTCTGTGTTCTCTGTGCCTGCCTGTTTCTGTCTCTGTCTGTGTCCCTCTGTGCCTGCCTGTTTCTGTCTCTGTCTGTGTCTCTCTGTGCCTGCCTGTTTCTGTCTCTGTCTGTGTCTCTCTGTGCCTGCCTGTTTCTGTCTCTGTCTGTGTCTCTCTGTGCCTGCCTGTTTCTCTCTGTCTGTGTCTCTCTGTGCCTGCCTGTTTCTGTCTCTGTCTGTGTCTCTCTGTGCCTGCCTGTTTCTCTCTGTCTGTGTCTCTCTGTCTGTATCTATCTGTCTCTGTCTATATATCTCTGTATGTCTGCGTTTCTGTCTGTCCGCCTGATATATAAAAGAACTTAAACAGCTTCACTGCAAGGATATAATGCAATCAAGTTATGTCTGCTGCAATTTGCAGTAAATGCGCTGCTATCTAGTTTCATGATTTCCTTTCCCAGGATCTAAGCCAAATGCTTATTCTCCTACAAGGTTAAGTTAATAAAAAACAAGTGAGCAAGTTAGGTTGTCTGATGGCAGGACACTTGAGAGTTGCACTCGCACAATAGAGATTTGCAGCGGGATAAATGATTGTGTAACTATTATTCCACACGAGTACTAACATTAGCTTGGCTCGTTCCCCCTAATTGTAAGTAGGCACAATAACACTTCAGTTTCTACGGTCTAGTAGCCACCATATAGGCTTCTTAAACTACAGATTCCGGTTTTGTACTTGGAACACTAGG
Organism: Tenodera sinensis; assembly: GCA_030765045.1. Lineage (NCBI taxonomy): Eukaryota > Metazoa > Arthropoda > Insecta > Mantodea > Mantidae > Tenodera > Tenodera sinensis. The sequence continues at coordinate 26,750,873 of CM060973.1, read as the reverse complement.
AAAATTTTCTATAATTAGAACTAGTCCCTACACTTTTAGAGCTAGTGAAATATGAATGTGAGGGTAGATATGGACATTTTCAGTATTAAAGCTGCAAGCAGAAATATAACGTATCTATGTAGGCAGGTTATATCATTTATTCCTTTCCCAAGCAATATTGCGATGTATGGGTTATCAGTGGAGTTTGTAATTCACCATTTGCTTGTTTACGGATGATAAAGACGTCTTAACCTGTATCTAAGTTGTGAAAGAAACACCAAAGCCTTCACCTCCTTCCAGCTGCTTATACCTCACTTCTGCACTCCTGGTTTAATAATAAAAATAGTTACTTTTCCTGTCACTTTATTTCCGTTAATACTGAATCACAAAACACTGTCCTCTATTTTATTGTTCACGCAATTTACAATTCATTGTGACCTTGCAACTCACAGCTATTCTGTCTTATTGTAACATTGACACAAGCTTCACTGATCACAGTTGTATTACTCTATCTCACAAACAATTGGATTCGACGATACACTCCGTAAAGGGGCTCGCTTAAAACACTCAACAACTGCCTAGCTCGGCTCTTAGAGACTCGCGTCAAAAACAGGCTTCTCTTGCCGTTCCGACTTGCTTATATAGGCCAGACGACTTAGCGATGAATTCTTTGGAAATGGAGCTTTCTCGAACCTTCCCGAAAATTAGCCGGTGCATGAGCGGCTTCTAGAACTGCGTGTAATTGCTTCTGTTCCGGACTGCTCCACTGTTACCTTGTTTACTTGCTGACGTAGCGGTGTGAGATTGTCTACTCGATTTTCCTTTGATGGCGGCTGCCGGACAGTGTCACAGGATAGCTTCAGGTTGGAACTCCCCGGTGGTGGCTTGCACAAGCGGCTCCCCTATCCCTGCCGTTTACGCATCCCTTGGGGAGGGGATGTGGGACTCGGAGACCTGCTCCGGTGAGAGGACGAGGATTTACAGAGAGCAAATACACCTGCCATGCACGCCGAAACTCCTGCCGATGCTTAGAACCCTAGAAAAGCCAAGCAGGATGAAAGGTGAAATAAAGCGGAGGGACAGGAAGTTCGGGAGATGTCAGTAATCTTCCAGCATTCGCCTAGCGACGGAGGAACCCCCGAAAAATCCCATGGTTCAGGAAGACTGGCCCAGGGGATCGAACCCACCGCCTGCGAAAGAGCAAGTAACATAGGAAGATGGTCACATAGAGTAATTTATCAGCAAACGGTATGATATGGCGAGAGGATCCCTGGGAGAAGCACAAGCAAAGCGTCACGCTCTGAATACACCGCTACAACAGTTCATTTGTTGACATACATGGTTTCGATTCTAGAAGTTTGTGACAATGTGTGTAAAATCGACTTTTGTGAGCAGCACAAACAACGTTTTGTAATGTAAACGGACGGAAAGCTGGCTACTATCGTGATATAAAAAGCTGCAATGGTGTAGGTATTTTCACCATGTTTGAGCTGGCAGTAGATAAAGCGGCAACCGCTCTATCGTTATAAATCAGTAATGAACTGTTTGCTTACTGCATGACGCCATGTTTTGCACCTGATAATTCCCTCTGCACAGAAAAACATTCTGCTATTGTGGTGATTCAGGCCGATTGTTAAAGGACCCGCGAATTTCAAGTCCTTGACTAGTTTTGCTGTACTTACATCCTGGTTTGAAATTAAGTCTGGTATTTTATGTAATCCTAATTACCTAATTGGTATTCCTAAACATTATTGCAGAAGAATTTGTACAAAATATGACATTTGATCAACAAATCTTAGAATATCTAAATATAAGAAAGTTTAAAGAAAATCCAAAATAAAGCTAAATAAGAGCGTTATGTTACTGCGTCAGTTACTTATACAGAGAGCTCTAAAATTCCCAGAACTTGTCGAGGAGACTGAAGAGACAATATTTTAAGTTGCAACCGATGCCCAAAAACTAGCATTTCCGTGCTAAAGCCGAGGTATGAAACAGGGTAGTTATGGTAGGGGGTGCGAACGTCGGATCAGCTGATGTCATTTGCTGTCTGTATTACCTCTCTGACCTGGTTTGAGCCTCATCACGTGTCTTTGAGTGTTAGAGCAAATCATTGCTCCAACGAGCCGGACAACGATGGATGGGGCAAGGTGGTCCAATCGCATGGCCTTCACGATCACTGGATTTGAGTGCATTGAACTTTTTCTTCTGGGGTCGAATGAAGAATTTGTTTAATGAGACCCCTACAGAGACAAGATCTGGTGGTACGAGTTGTGGTCGCTGCAGGACAGATTGCAGAGATACCAGGTGTGATAGAGCAAGTTTATCACGCCATTCATAAGTATAATGTGTGTACCGAAGTTACACACCACACCACACAATAGATCACCACGTCGAACCTTACTTGTAGTGGATCAGAACGCTAACCATCTTTTGAAAAGGATAAAAACAGTTTAAGTTTAACTGTTAACAGTGTTTGTGAAAAATGGTTAATCTTTCTTCTGGTTTCTTTGGTTACTGATGAGTTGAATTGTAAAACAAGTGATGTACTGGGTCATGCCTAATAAATTACTTGATCGCGCTAAAACGTGTCTTCAAATGGCTGTAAGCACGGAAAAGATAAGTTTCCGACCATGGGTTCCAATTCAAAACATTATCTACTGTCCTCTCTACAAGTCCTAGAAGTTTGTTAGGAGAATTTTAGAGCACTCTGTACAGTACTAATTGCATATCCGACACTCAATATCGGGTTAATTAGTTTAATTCACCTACTTTAAATCGTTATGAAATTATTGGACACTAAAGAATCTGTCTGCTGAATCAATGGCCAGAGCCAAATTTCTACACACAACCTTACATATTATAACACTCTTAGTACTTGGCTAATAAAAAACAAATGACCCCTGATTTTAAGCGAAGTCAGGTCACATTTTAACCCCTCTATTTCTTTCACTGCAGAGAATATAGCCTGTACACGAATTCTTCTATTTTCTTCGAAGAGAAGATGAAAAGTTATGGAAGTAGTGCAAAAGAAGGTGGAGTCTGAGTGAAACGAAATTCAATTAAGACATCATAAAGACATCAAACTGGCCCTGGGGAACGTTAAGATCGGAAGAAAAGGCATTGTAATGGTTTTATCGCTGCATTGGAAGAGAAAACAAGAGCAGTAACACAAAAAGAGAGAAGATTAATCTAATTCTAAATACAACAAACAAATCCTTTCTTTTCTCAAGTTTGCAAATAGATTCAGTGATTAAAATTCGCGTTTGTTGCTGTTTTATGCAACTGAAAGTGCATTACGTATTACCAAGCAAGATGGCTCCACGATAACGTGTGAGGCTTACATTCGGGACATGACGGTTCAAATCCCGTGGGCCGGCCAATCTGACTGGGATTCTCTCAGTCGCCAAGGTAAATACCGGATTGGATATTTAATACCACCTTAAGTATAAAACTATAGCCTAAATGGAAAATAGGTGATAATAATAATTGTCATGCCATCTATTCACAGATAACATAAGCAGATGCCATCTGCCCGTCACAGGCAGAGGCACAGTTGCCCTGCACTGCTCCCTCTGTGGACACCATGACGAAGTAAGGTGGTATGGCTAGACCTTGAATGCCAACTCCGCCACACACCGTTCTATGAGTATCTCTTGACAGATCCATCGCGTTATGATTATGTAGCTAAAGCGTCGTAAAAGAGAGAGAATAGTTGTTCTATAATGCTTGTTTATATTTAAATAAACCTGCGTTTTATGCCTGCTTGGAATTGTTCATATTAACATTAGTCTATGTGTAAATGTAACCAAGCAAGGTGCCACCACGGCAACGTGTGCGAATCGCATTTGGGAGGTCCCGGGTTCGATCCCCGTCAACCGATCACTTTGACTTGGATTTTTCCGTGGATACTAGCGAATGCTAAGGTGGATTCTCTTCTCTACTGATCCTTTCCCTTCATTTCTCATTTCCCTCCCTTATCTTTCCAGTATGGTTACTAGTACGGTACGTTCCAGCGGACGCGGACAGATGGCACAGTTGGTTGCGCTCTGGAAACCCTTCCCTTGTCCCTTCTAGAAGTTTTCACCCGGGCCGCTAGGGCTGCCTGGTTGTCCTTTCCCTGGTTGGAATAAACACTTCGGTTGTGCGCCAGGTGTCAGTATGTGTAACTATTAGGGACTTCTGGGCGTCTCTGGGCTTCGCTGGCTCCGTTCTCTGACAGCCTACGGTCTCACTTCATCTCATCCCTTATCTCTGGGTGTAGTGGCCTGCAAAAGATCCAGGTCTTGATGTTCCCCGTCTATTCTACATACGCACGCGCACACACGCACGTGTAAATGTATATTAAAGTTTCTAGAAGAGAATTTGTTAGAAATTGTATAGCAATCTTAATACTAAGTTAATTTAGATTTGGTAAACTTATTAGTAGTGTCTTTACATACATAAAATCAATCTGAGCCCACTTTTCGTACTCTACACGTGTATTAAAAGTATATTCAAACTAATCCCTTAGTACAATCGAATATCTTATTCAGTCATTTCCTCTGCCACTTACGTAATTTGGAGAGATATTCATTCCCTTCCATCCAAAATTATATTTCGAAATTTGATGCTTTGGAAATGCATATTTTGAGGTCCCCGAATTAAAAAGGCTTTACAGAAGATGAGAGCGAGAGAGAGAGAGGGGGGGGGGGGAATCGTAACTCACACACACTTACGGAACTTCGTATTTAAGCAAGGTTCTTCCAAGGATATGATACAATATCCTCAAAAAACTTCTCAGCCCATGGTATCCTTTACGAGGAACGGTCTTCGTTATTTCTTATTTTCATAAAACTGGCTCAAAAGATTTTAATTAAAATACCTACCGTCTGTTTAAGAAGTCTGCATGACAGATAAAATGTGTACCTATAATGAGTTTTCTATAAATACCTGTGAAGGCTTCTTCATTCTTAATTAATTTTTATTATTTTTGTACTACCAGTAAACCATAAAATGTAGAGAAGTCTGCATAAAGCTTTATACCTCGCTAAAAACTTAATTTATATCAAACTTGTTTCTGACAGAATTTTCAAAACGTTATTCTTTTCTGAATAACTAAGGCATCTTTCCTTTGTTTCTTGTGATCACGCATTGTTTGGAATGTTGAAGCCAGCAAGTATTATGGCATTATTATTCTTTTTGTAACACTTGATATGTAAGTTAATCATTTGTTGACACATATTTAGTAGTGTAAGCTAAATTTACAATTCATTTATCAATTCCATGGCAAAAATGCTAAAACTGGTCATTAATACTTAACGGTAACAGTAGGAAATGACGTAACACCCAAAACAAAAGAGTGCCCATACAATTTAGCTGCAGCTTTTCATTTGTTCACATTAAGAATTTATTTTGTCTTAATGTACAATAAAATATAGAAATAAAATTTTGGTTTATTACTGTTTTTTTTCAAGTATTGCAAAAAAGTAATGGACTAACCAGGAACTGTAAGTTACTTACTAGATCTCGTATGCTTGGGAAAACCGGGCCCTGGGTGTCTCGTATTCCCAAAATACATTCTCAACCTGATAAGTATCACAGTTCTTGGTACGCCGTATACTATACAGGATTTATATGATCCTCTTTCTTACAATGAAATGTGCAATCAAAGAATTTCTGACATTTATCCCATCTAATATGTGGTAGAGAGCACTGACGGAGGGGATTCCACACTGAGCCAACTGTTGAGGTTATTCTATGTCATACCCCGGGAGAAAGCGATGAAGTAAGAGCGCTTTACGAGCATGTTGGGACCGGGACGAGTAGCGCGAGCCAACGTGAGGTTCTCTAACGTGGAGATTCTTCATCTCAACACTAGGGTTCGGCTAGCAGCCACCGGTCAGGCGACTACAATGTCACCCATCCGCCGAACAGCAGCTACAGTTCGCTTAGTCCTCACACAGCAGCGCCAAACTCGCCAATGGCCAACACTTCCGACCTGAAAGACCGGATTCAAATGAAGGTGAAATGAAATAGAGGGACGGGAAATTCGGGAGATGTAATTATCCTTCCCAGCATTTGACTGGTGATCCAAGGAAAAAAAAAAAAAAAAAAAAAAAAAAAGAAACGAACAAACCCATAGGTCAGAATGATTGGGCATGGGAATCGAACCCACGGTCTCCCCAATGCGTTACCACGGAACCTCTCGCTCGGTAATAGAAGAATAGGCTTTTATAAGAATAATTTGTAAAAGAGTGGTTAGGGAAACTTATGTGAATGCAACATAACACCCCTTTATAAGATCATATTGAAATAATTTAACTAATCAGAAATAAGCGCATCTCCTCCCAGTAGATTGTTAAATTTATGCAATGAGATAATAGCTTCAAATTGAGCTTCACGTATGTAAATTCGGTTCCAAGGAGAGTCCAAGGAGTCGTGTCTAATTTTACTTGTGGATCATATTGAATATGCAACATGGATTCCACTATATCACATAAATGTAGATTTACCGTATTATACGAAATATGATCTCTGTAGAGCTACTGTATACGAAGCCAGAGATCCGTGTTTGATTTCTGGTATCGTTGTGGCAAGTTTCACCTACTGGGAGATCTGGTCCGGGGTGCACTCAGCCTCGTTAGGCTCCTATGGACCCAATTGAGTAGCTAGTTGATTGAGAACAGCCGGTAGGGTCCTGGGCACCCCACTCATGACGCCCGTGGCTGTTGCGTCACAGGATTAGTTAAAGATATATTGCAAAATTTAAGGGGAATATTTCTTCATTGCTTCCATATGCATTGTTTTGTGGCATGATTAAAACCGATTTGCCTTCCATTTCTTCATGAAGAGAGCTGTTAAGAGAATATTTCATTTTTGTTTAAAGTTATGCCGTGGAATCCGTTGCTGAAATTTAACAATACGATACCTGAAAGACGCAATGAGGAATTTAGAATAAATAAATAAATAAATAAAAACGAAGGAAACTGTTGGGTAGAGCGAAACGGAAGAGCGATTGCTAAATAAGAAATTAATTTGTCAACACTATGGTATTAAAGCCGACCGAGATGCCTCCACGGTAATTGCGAGGCTCGCATTCGGGAGGTCGTGAGTTTCATTCCTGATCTATGGGTTTTCTTCGGGGGTTTTCCCAGGTCACCAGGAAAATGTTGGGATGGATAATTACATCCTCTGAATTTTCCATTCCTCCATTTCCTTTCATCTTCATTACATTCCGGTGTTTCAGAGTCGAAAGTGTTGGCGATGGGCGAGTTTGGCGCAGCTGTGTGGGGACTTTGCGAACTGCAACTGCTGTTCTCGGCGGATGGGTGGCGTTGTAATTGCCTGAGCGGTGGCCGCTTGGCTAACCCTGGTGTAGAGATGAATCTCTACCGCACGTTAAGGAACCACACGCTGGCTCCCGCTACTCGTCCGATCTCTAAAATTTTTAAAGAAAGAAAAATCAGTGGTATTAGATGTACACGTATATTTTAGATTTAATTTATTATTTTACTTCAATAACACTACAGGAAAAGATACTTTTATTACTGGTTTGTAAAACACCTCACGACATCTACACTGCACACATGCACGAGCATGAACTAACCCTTAGCAGTCACAAAAACTCGAATGGAGCTATAGATTCTGATAGTTTATCACAGGTTTCTTCCTTCAGAAGTCGAACTTAAAACTGTGAACAGTTTGTTCAATATGTCTTAAAAATGGGAAAATATGCTCAAATTTGCTTACAGGTTGCTCTCAGTATGTCATTATGTTCCCTCACGCAACGTCACACTGTGGTGAACCATTTAATTAAAGCCAGTTAAAGAGTATAATTGATTGCTGTCAGCGTGCTTCTAATATATGTTGTTTATGCTTGCAGGTATGTACACACACCAATTTGGAGAGGTTATTCCGTAAGGTATGTGGATTCTTGTTTCAAAATAGTTGACCAGTTGAGTGTCGCTAATGACAGTATGAAGTTGCAGCTTCAGGATTAAATTATTCCATTTTGTGCACCAGTCTACAGTGTGTCCATAAAGTCATAGTGCACCAAAGAACTTTTATAATAGCTAAACAAAACGAAATCAAAGGATGAAACATGCGCTACTTTAAAGATGATCTCAAAGAATGTACAAATGCTTGAGATAATGTCATTGCACCACGCGCCTACTCTCTCTCTCTCTCTCTCACACACACACACACACACACACACACACACACACACACACACACACACACACACACACACACACACACACACACACCTTTTTCTATAAATATTCTTTTTTAAATTTAAGATACGTGCATATTTAGTGAAACATCAATATCAAATTTTGGATGGAATGCAATATTTCCTCTACGGACTATACATAAGTAGTACAGAAACTAAAGTCTTGTCCTATTTTCCGAAATGGGGCCCTAACCCAGTAAATCGTTGTATTTACAATAAAATTAAATAACTTAGGAAATGGTACCGGTGAAACTTTTAGCTTTTAAAACCCAAGTAACACTCAAAATTGGTGAAATGAAGCTTAAATGACTCCAGAGTAATTTTTTAAAGTTATTTGACACTTATATTTTGTGTTTAAGGGAAAACTCTAGGAGAAAATTTCTAGAAGACTCCCCAAAACGATATTGATACTCCGGAATACTAGGCAAATGTTTATCACGCACTTAAAAATTACTTTTATCATGGACAGAAGAATTATGTTACTTCAAGGTGATACACGGGAGACCTTAGACGGAACCCTTGAATTAAAATCCTAAAGCTTATGTACCAACTAGACTCGTAGAAATATATTCAATTTGTCTCTTATTTCTATACAACGCGTTCATTATGATAGATTTTTGTGCACTCCTTCATTTCTTATCTTACCCAATCTCTTTTTCTTCAAAGTAGTGCTAATGGACACTTCCATTAACCGTGTGGCACCAGTCTGCCTAGTCACAATAACAATAAAAACGCAAAACTTAAATGAACTTAATGCGATATGTTGTCAGTCACATCGACAAAGGCAATCATAAGCATGAGCTAATCGCAAGATACCGGAAAATAGCTGAACTATCTGTGGACATAAGAGGTTATGTACATGTATCAACAGGCATTTCTGTATTTAATTGAGAAATACCAGTAACTTGCCTTTACTTGCATTCTTGGGAGAAAATAGAATTTAATATTTAATATTTAATCTGGAAAGGATTGCTTGTGGATGATAAGGGGTCTGTTGTCAGGGAAACAGGTATACCTATTTACAATGATAAATTCACGCCCCTAGATTAGGGATGAAACAGGCTAGTTTACTTTTTTCGCGTTAATGAGTGTGCAATCACAATGCTAATGTCTTTGTTCTTGTGTCGTGTAGTAGACAATTAAGTCATCTTCATTCGCTATAAATTTGGTATAATCTGAAAGAATTAATAATACAGCTTTGTAAGATCTACTGGCTGCAGAAACAATTTTTTTCGAACAAAAGTGTGAAAAAGTATCATTTTAACTATGCAACTTAACTCAACATTATGCTAACACTTACATTTTCTGTTTGTATAGTAATTATATACATGTGTAAATTATGGCAGACACAACATTTAATGGCGGCTGATAACTGACCATTACTATTCTCTTACCTGTTGTACAAGTAAACGTTGTGGACGCAAATTATATTTATATTACCGGGTTTACAGTGTGACAGTCCTGTCACCCGCCATGGAATTTTGTGTCTGCCATAATTTATAATTTTCTGTTGACTACCTTGAGTAAGTTAAATAAATCTCAGTTTTAGGTCATTTTTTTCAATTTAAGGTTTCTTTTATAGGCAAGTTTTCAAACACCTTAGTTCATCAAAATTCGGGCTGTCGTAATTAGTTAAAATGTTATTTTGAGTCAGAAGTAAGCCCACAGCACAATATGAAAACATCCCTACTGTAATAAAAAGACGATGGTCAAGATGCAGTATCACGCACATGGAAATCTTAAATATTTTAAGAATAATTAAACGTAATACTAAGAGAACAAGTGCATTTTGAGGGAATGCTAGTCCTGTTAGAAAAGGATCCTAAAGAGCGGAAATTCTATTCAGGAGAGCTCTTTGTAGAGGAAGTGCTAAAAGTGACACAAGATGTTTTTTACATTAAGGAATTCAGAGAAGGTGGATTGCCTTGAGAGAAATGTGCCTGTCTTTTACGTAAATAAACGATGCTGAAACTTGCAACAGCGATATACCTACATAGCTTCTACTTACCTCTCGCCATGTCTTTCTTTGTTTCCAGTGTTTGATTTTAAACTTAAGCAACTCTTCGATATGAAGTTAAATGTAAAGTTATATTTGATTATAGTTTAAAATAAAAAAACTCTAGCAAAACAGCCCATGAAGGGCCAAGGATTGCCGCCCAGTCACTGCGTCCCCCACCTCTGCCCACTCCAGGCATCAGTGGTGGGGTGCAGTACTGGAGGGTGGGACGTGGTCAGTACCCCGAGCCCTCCCAACCAGTTATATGGCCTTCTCGACCTGGGACCGCTACTCCTCCATCAAGTAGCCCCTCAATTGGTCACCCCGGGACCTAACGAGGCTGAGTGCACCCCGTGCCAGACCTCCCAGAGGGGATAATATCCTCATGCTGGTACCGGGGATCGAAACCGGGTCCTCCTCTACAAAAACATTTATTGAGACATAAATTGTGTGTTTTTGTGAGATCTATATCTTTTGTAAAGTAAGATTTTGTCTATCTCTTACGGTTTACGAGTTATTCAAAAGTCACACAGAGTAAACAGGACTACATGGGCTATAGCCAGAAAATTGAAAATATGCATTTCATTTGTGTTGCAAATACCTTAAACATGTGGCATTTTAATCAAAATCGTTAGCCATTTTGAATAAAATCAATTTTTTTTTAAATTGTTCATGTAATGGGTAGTTTAGGGTGGGGCTATATACTTCAAAATCTTCCTGTCTCATCCTTGAAAGACATTAAACTTAAGTACCAACTTAGGTTTTTAACCGACTTTTTGTTTTTTAGCTATGCTATCCACAGGCTGACAGATTCACACACGGACCTTTTTCTAAAAATTCCCTTTTTTTTTTGGATTCAGGGGGTCTCAAAACATACATTTCCGGTGAAATCTTGACATCGAATTTTTGGGTGGAATACAATACTTTCTCTATTTACCAGTAGAGAAAGTAATAAAAAGTAAAAGCCCATCAGGATTATCATTTGCAAACAAGTGAACGCCATTGACGATGGGCACTATGACCTTAGATGTTAAAGGCCACACATGAACGAGGATAAATAAATAAACCGGTCCGCATCAACACTCAATCACTTACCATGCAGAGATGTGTATTTAACATATTTTCCTGAAGAGACGAAGGAAGTCCCTGCATGTGTTGAAGGCCGATAACTGCGGAAGTAGTTCTCGTACCCGCCCCCCCCCCCCCTTCTTGGAGCCCCCTTCGATGTCCAGTTCTCTTACGCTCTGCTGACTAATATACGATACAACATATGCAAGAAGTGACGTGAGGTTTAACGGTCCAAGTTGTACGGTGCGGTGAAAAAAAGTGCTGTGTTTCAAAGCCGCAGCTGTTGTGGTTAAAACATCAGACGTAACACTAACGTTCCGTTGGCTCTGTGGAAAGGAAACACTTTCTCAAAAGTAAAATAAATAGCATACATAGCCTTTAGATTTAATATTCAGGAGAAACAATGTAAACACAATTGTAGAGTACACAAAAAGGCAGTACATTGGAATCCCGATAACTCGACCTAATGTGGACTGAGAGGCTGTCGAGTTACCGAAATGTCGAGTTTTACGGAATAAGGTTCACATATTCACAGTTCATAACATAATGCTGCAAATTACATAAATACATATTCTAGAACAATACAGAAAACTGAAGCGTAACATATTCCAAGATATATTATGTATTAATATTTGTCCGGTCTCTTTAACACATCTAATTTAATTTCCATTGTCTTTCTTCTCGTTCGACGTTTTCACTGGCACAAACACAACAAAACACTAACGGTAAGACTAAAATCTTACAAGCTGCAGTGTAAACAGAAATATGTAACTGAAAGTTTAGCTTACCAGTTCAGTATTTTTAGAATGACCTTGCTAGATCTGCGTGGATGACTTTTTTTTTTTAATTAACGTCCTCCATCATTGTGTCATATCGGACGAATGAATGAAATGAAATGGGTGAAATGATGCTCAAATGAGCCCGAGGTCCATGGAGCTTTAAGTTACCCGACATTCGTCTTCTCAGGGTAGGGAAAACCTCGGAAAAAAACCTTACCCGGATAACTTACCCTAAGCGAGATTCGAACTCGCGACTTCTTGAACGTGAGGCAGACACGCTAACCATCACGCTACCGAGGCGGGCTGCGTGGATGACGTCGTGCAAGTTGTTGCAGATAATGTCGGTTTCCTTCCCTGAAATGAACAATACACTACTGATAATGCGAGATAGCCTGCACGGTTTACGATGTTTATTACTGCATGGAAGTCGCAAAGATAACCTGATACCCTATGATCTTATAAATACAAAAGTGAACTCCATCGTAAACCGCTACGCAATTCGTCACGTCTGAAAAATACCTTTGTACTGGGTAAAGCAATAAGCCTTCAAATTTTCCTAAGAAATGTTTGTGCTATTGTTCACGTTATTAGCGGCAAGCGTTTGGCTATTGCAGTCAAGTTTAACGATAAAAAAATCTGATGTGTTGCACTCACATGATTTTCTCTACTCTTGTGCTAACCATTCTTACAAACTCTTATTCCTCTATCTTCTTCGGGTTAGTTGAAATAAACATTTACACAAATTTATTGTTGCTTATTTCCTTGTAGGTGCAAGGGAAATGTGGGAATACAGAAGGCTTTGTGCGACAGTCAAATTTTTTTGACCTTTGAGATTCCGTTCTCTTTGCACGATTAACATATAAAAAAATGAATAACGATGCTCCATTTCACCAAAGTTTTAAGTTTTCCGAAACTCACACACGTAACAAGAAATATCTCGGAAATGGTTCACTCTACAAGAAAATTTAATTAAGCAGAAATTGTGTTTTAGCGAGATCTACACTTTTTGCAGTGTAAGATTTTGGTCTATCTCTTATGGTTTACCAGTTATTCAACAGTCATCCTGAGTAAACAGGATTACATAAGTTATAGCCAGAAAATTGAAGATATACATTTCATTTGTCATAAAAATATCTGAAACATGTGGCATTTTAATCAAAGTCGTTAGAGCGACTTTCAAGCAAATCAGAATTTTCGAAAAATTTTCCATTTGATGGGTAGTTTAGGGTGGGACTATTTTCTTCAAAATCTTCGTGTCACATCCTTGAAAGACATGAAACTTAAATAGAAACTTTGGTTGTTAACCAACTTCTCATGCAGTTATGCTGTCCACAGACACAGACACACACACACACACACACACACACACACACACACACACACACACACACACGAACCTTTTTCTAAAAATGCTTTTTTTTTTGATTCGGGGGGGGGGGGACATTGAATTGAGTCACCTTATCGCTCTAACCCACCTCCTTCGTTTTGTGTATGAAACATTTCCCCTTCACTTATTCAGGTAACCAAGCATTATAAAGGTTTGTTTCCGAGTCCAATAAATGCATCACAGCTCGATGAAGGTAAGTCCACCCTCGGTCTTTCGCAGAAAGTTGGGCATCATTGGTGTAGATAATGGGAAACGTGAAGAAAATCATAATGAAAGGACCAATGAATTGATTCTATTAAGAAACTGTACATTTAGCTTACAAAATATTGAAGTCTGGTCTTCGGAGGTGGACGTGCGTGTGAAAATTATTTTTAAACACACCAAGGGTATTGCTTGGTGATTTCAGTTATCCTTGCCCATCCAAAGCCTGTGTAAAGTTTGACGGAAAATCGTGCAGTTAAGTCATGGAGGGAATCGGACTACACTTCATTTGAATTAGAAAACTGGGAGGGAATATAACTACCCTTTTTGCGAGGTAATCAGAACCTCATTTTTGGGAGGGAATCGATTTGTTTTGGTAAATATCTCAAGAACTTGGTTGCAGTTTTATTAGGTGTATAAAAATGCTTTTCTAGGATTAGCTCATTCTAGATTCCTGCATAGCGCTTCTGTACATGCAATGCTGTCCGACGCATACAAATGCACTCTGCAATGGAAATGATGAACATTAACTAATTGGGAAACACGGATTTGACCTTCGCATGTCTGGTGCACAGTGCCCTCAGGTGGGTATAAACTAATCTCTGTCGTGTGTATTTGGCTCACGTGCAGAATGTCATGTTTTTTACTGCAGCCACAGACCCCCAACCGTTGCGTTCATTCACTAGGAACATGCTGCAGAACTTTCGTGCCAGTGATGTTCTGGCAATAGGATAAATATAGCTACAGAATGCATGCCTCTGGTACCCATGTAAGATCAAAACACCTGCTGTGCAACCAGACACAACAAGCAAGACATTATCTCCAAGGGTCATGGACCTATTATAAAGTAGAAATTTCACCCTCAGCTAACATACATTGCCTACGTGCTGTACGCATATTGAAATATCTGATATTCATAGAAAATATTTGTACACTTTTTTTTTACAAAACATGATGGTCTGATCCCACTCCCTGACTTCCGACGTGACGGTGCAGCACCTTTACGCAAGAGCACGTTGCATGGTTACTGTACCGCAAAAGTTGACATATCATTAGCGCAAATAGGCATGGTGGCGTACCTTACACTAGAAGTGTGGTGTCCAAAGTATTCGACGTAGCACTCATTCTATTCAGAGCTGTTGTGACTGGCAACGGTGTCCCAAAGTTTTGCTGTATAGTACATCAGCTGAATAACTTTTCCAGATATTCACGTTTTACCTACGGGTGTTTCTGAATGGCATTCTTCCTAACTTTCCTATTCTGCAAAGAAGTGATATAATTCCTTAGGTTTTGCAGTCAGTACACGAACAGTGGATGTGATTTTTAATGTCCATGGAAAGACCCAGCCTCATTTGTCGTTCGGAGATCGCATGAAGAACAAATAGTCCATTACACCGTTGGAAACTTGGCTTCATCAGTGATCTAATTTTCGAATACATACTCGATGAAGGTATTCATTTGGGGATTATCAGTAATTATACTGTGCTAATCAACAAATCCATCACCTATAGCATCTGGAGGCAGATACTGCAAACCTAAGAAAAACATTTTAGATGTCCTAATTTTAAACTTTTATTCATGTATTCACTTTACACTCCGATGTTTACAGCAGCACATTTCCTAGTTTTATCTACTCACTTTCACTTTATTATTAATTTGTCAAATTCATTTGCGTTACTGTAACCTGAATTTTTGCGGTTCTGTAACCTGCATTTTTACGGTTATGTACCGGTAATCTACGGTCAGTTTTGCGCCAGTGGCATGCACTCCGACGTGAATGCATGAAAAAAGCGGTCAGCGAAATAAGCGGGCAAAGGTTTGTTTTATACATGAGATCGCATACTGCATGTCAAGTAGTTGCTGCCAGAGACAACACCACACGACCAATGCTGTCTAGGGTTGGCATAATAAAATTAACAACATGCTTCGAAAAGCAAAGTGCAATGTCTCAAGGAAGAGACATCAGACTTTGTTAGGTTACTATGTAGTTGGAAGTTACGTCATTTCCTACTGGTGCCGTAAGTATTAATGACCAGTCCAACTGATACCGTACCGTGATACCAGTTGCCATTGGAATTGATAAATGAACTGTAAATATACCAAATATGTGTTAATGATCAATTTACATATCTGGTATTGCAAAAAATATTTGAATATCCTTAAGTGTAGTATGGCATGTTCTTTTTCTAAATCAGTATGTCACATCTTTGAAACATACTGAACTTAAATACCAATTTTATTTATAACAAGAATTTCGTTTTTTGAGTAATGCTGTTCACAGACATACACATACGGATGGACCTTTTTCTAAAAATGCTTTTTATGCGCTCAGATGACATAAAAACACGTACTTCCGATAAAGATCTTGACATAAAATACAACACTTCCCTTACTATAAATCCACAGTAGAGAAAGTAACACAAAGCATTCGATTTTATACTCAATTGAAACGTTTTTCCAGGACACGAAACGAATATTTTGAAAGTATTTTTTCTGCACTTCTCATAAACATATAGTATTTTAAATAATATCCTTGCAAGTATTTTAAGAAAATAAAAGGTAACAAAGATTGGCAATATAAGGGATGGTTTGGTGTGGGGAATTTTCTTTAAACTCTTTGTTCAGTCCTTTTAAAGGCACTACATTTATATAACAAGCGTATTTTGAGATTTCGAGTTATACTGTTGACACTTGCGCGTGCGGATATACTTCTGAATATACTGGGACCTCAAATCCTTAAGATAGGGAAAGTAATATGCAGAATAGGACATAAAGGGAGGACATAAATGAAAGAGAGCTGTAAACACGTGACTCGAAAGAGCAAAGTGCATGAAATAATGTAAGAAACGGGGGGGAAAAGATAGTGCTCTAGAAAGGAACGAAGATAGGTCAAGAAGCACAAGAAGAAGATTGTGATAAATGGAAAACCAGAACTCAATCAGGAGTAATAGCGAAAGAGGAAAAAAGAAGCAATAGAAACTATAAAGTGGAAGATATTATGACCCTAACTAAGTAATGGTTTCTGTTCAAAGACACGTGCGACTATTGTGTGTTACTACTCTGGATAATTGCACTGTTTTATTACTGTGTGTGCCCACAAGCAACATTCACTCGTGATATCCATGAGATAGTGTTGAAATACATTCCCCTTCACGATTTCCTTTCCCCTCTCTCCAGGTAGCAAACACGTTCAGATTCTTCATTCTGCTATCCAGAATCGATTCTCTGGATTTTGAATGCTTAAAATTGTTTCATTGAACAATTAACATCATAGCAATAATAATAATAATAATAATAATAATAATAATAATAATAATAATAATAATAATAATAATAATAATAATAATAATAATAATAATAATAATAATAATAATAATAATAATAATAATAATAATAATAATAATAATAATAATAATAACTGTAATAACTTACAGCTCATACTTAGCTGTTGCATGAGTAAATATTAACAAATAAAAAGGAAGTAAACAGCCAGATAAAATTGAAATGATAAAACTGAATTATCGAATGTTATATTCAATATCTGCAATAATGCATATAAAAGTGTGTTGTGTACAGATTATTTATTCTCTACCTAACTCATGTTAATGAGATAAACATTTTGCAGAAATTATCCTATTGCTGATTTTTGTAAGTGTATGGTGAATATGGGACTACAGTGGGCTTTAATATGTAATAGCCTGAAAATTTTGATTCCTCAAAAGTGGTTGTAACGATTTTGATTAAAATTTCATATATTTGCATGGCAAAAATGCTTATCTTTAATTTTACGGAAATAGCTGTCTTCATTTGGGAGGTATTTTTATATATTTTCGTATAATGAGTCAACCATAAGATATGGGGGGAAAGATTACTATACACCAAATGTATCTCTTTAAAACTCAATTATTTCATATAACTTTGCTGTGGCACCGACATATCTGAGGTATCTGTAATTATTTGAATTATTCAATAATTTTATTGATAGTGCCATTAGTTCTTTCTCGCGATGTTGCGGAAAGGGTGTGGCATTTTAAAGCCAACATATAGAGACACGAGATATCAATTCTCGCCTGTGTTTCCCTTGTGCTACAATGAAATATCGTGACATTGGTCACACGACAATATACGGACGAGAGGAAGGCCGGGCAGCCTGAAGCAGTTGTGTGTGTGTGTGTCTGTGTCTATGTGTGTGAGTGTGTGTCTGTGTCTGTCTGTGTGTGTGTGTGGGTGGGTGTGTGTGTCTGTGTGTGTGTGTCTGTGTGTGTGTGTGGGTGTGGGTGTGTATGTCTGTGTCTGTGTGTGTGGGTGTGTCTGTGTCTGTGTGTGGGTGTGTGTATGTGTGTGTCTGTGTGTGTGGGGGGATGTGTGTGTCTGTGTCTGTGTGTGTGGGGGTGTGTGTGTGTGTGTCTGTGTGTGTGTGTGTGTGTGTGTGTGTGTGTGTGTGTGTCTGTGTGTGTGTGTGTGTGTGTGTGGGTGTGTGTGTGTGTGTGTGTGTGTGTGTATGTGTGTGTGTGTGTGTGTGTGTGTGGGTGTGTGTGTCTGTGTGTGTGTGTGTGTGTGTGTGTGTGTGTGTGTGTGTGTGTCAGTCTGCGGACAGCATAACTCACAAACGAAAAGTCGGTTAAAAACTAAAGTTGGTATTTAAATGTATCATCTTTTAAGGAGATGACACGAAGATTTTGAAGAAAATTCCTCCACCCTAAACTACCCTTTAGATGGAAATTTTTTCCTAAATTTGATTTTCTCGAAAATGGCTCTAACGATTTTGATTAAAATGCCATATATTTAAGATATTTTTATGGGAAATGAAATGTATATATGAATTTTCTGGCTATAGTCTATGTAGTCCTGTTTACTCTGGATGACTTTTCTACAACTGGGAAACTGTAAGAGATAGACCAAATCTTACCATACAAAAAAGTAGATCTTGCTAAAACACAAAATTTATGTGCAAATAACATTTTTCTAGAGTGAGCCAGTTCTAAGATACTCCTAGTTATTTGTGTGATTTTTGGAATATTTCGTCAAATTCATTTTTTATATGTTAGCCGTGCAAAGAGAACGGAATTTGCAAGTTATAAAAGATTTGACTGTCGCTCAAAGCCTACTCTATTCCCATATCCCCCTTGCACCTACAGGGAAATAAGCAATAAGATAATTTCTGCAAATGTTTAACACGAAGAAGAATAAGAGTTTGTAAGAATGGTTAGTACAAGGGTAGAGAAAGTCATGTGAGTGCAACACATCAGATTTTGTGTGTATGTTGTTCAGCGAGCCATACAGAAGTACTGAGATTTCAGCTGGAGTCATGGAACCCCAGATCTTGGAGTTTATGAAATCCCAAGATAACGGACAGAGAAAGTAAAACAGGAATGCCTTTTTCTCTGCTAACGCCCAAAAGTAATACTAGAACAACTCCAGTCATAAATATATCCGGGATATTTGGTAATCCTTGCAACACCTTACGGTTCGGAGCGTATTTCTTCCTATGAATGGCGATAAATTTGTGGAGTTGCTTGTGAAAGGGAGGTCGGGTTGGATCGTGCGGCGGTCAAGAACTCGCGCAGTTCACACGTCCTTCCGAGGCCCTGAAGGACGCACCTGGATTGGAATGGAGTGCCTCAGGCTGCAGCAGGTGCAGACATTGTTATATACAGCCTTTGTACTCAGCGGGATACTTCAGGAAGTTGCATATCGCCGCCTTTTCTGCTCTAACAAGAATTGCGCGGTTTTTGTTGACCAAGCAGCAGATAGAAAATGCTTTTCTGCTCACGACATGTTCGAAATCTTGCAGCTTATTATCGACAGACATGCAAGACAAGATGAAGCTGAAGGTAGCGGTCGTAGGAGGCAGGGGGTTCTGCGACTGATTGAAGTCATTATCTGAAAGAAAGCTCTTCTTTTCTGAAGGGCGGAACCAGGGATGGTTCTTAATCCACCTCCCCTAGTGTAGTGTGAAGTGATCTCTTAACGGTTTACCACTTATGCAAAAGTCATCCAGAGTAAACAGGACTTCATGGGCTATAGCCAGAAAATTCAAGATATACATTTCAGTTGTAATAAAACATATCTCAAACATATGGCATTCTAAACAAAATCGTTAGTCATTTTCAAGAAAACCAAAATTTTCGAAAATTTTTCCATGTAAAGGGTAGTTTAGGGTGGAAAAATTTTCTTCAAAATCTTCGTGTCGCATCCTTGAAAGACATTAAACTTAAATACCAAATTTGGTTTTTAACCGACGTTTCTTTTTTTGAGTTATGCTGTCCACCGACTGACACACACACAGGGACTCTTTTCTAAAATCTGATGTGTTGCACTCACATGACTTTCTCTACTCTGGTACTAACCATTCTTACAAACTCTTATTTATTTATCTTCTTTGTGTTAATTAAGATCACCATTTGTACAAATTATCTTATTGTTTATTTCCTTGCAGGTGTAAGGGGAATATTGGAATACAGTACGCTTTGAGATATAGTCAAATCTTTTAAAGCTTTGAAATACCGTTCTCTTTGCAAGGTTAGCATTAAAAAAAAAAAAAAAAAAAACAACAACAACGATGTTGCATTTGACGAACGGTTAAGTTTTCCGAAGCTGACACAAATAGCAAGGAATATCTCTGAAATGATTCACTCAAAAAAAAAAAAAAAAAAAAAAAATATATATATATATATATATGGACATAAACTGTGTGATTCAGTGAAATCTACATTTTTGTATAGTATGATTTGGTCTATCTCTAACGGTTTACCAATTATGCAAAAGTCGTCCAGAGTAAATACGACTACAGGGGCTATAGCCAGAAAATTCAAGATATACATTTCATTTGTCATCAAAATATCTCAGACATATGACATTTTAATCAAAATCGTTAGAGCCATTTTCAATAAACTCAAAATTTTTGAAAATGATTTCATGTAAAGGGTAGTTTAGGGTGGGGCTATTTTCTTCAAAATCTTCGTGTCGCATCCTTGAACATTAAACTTAATTACCAAATTTGGTTTTTAACCGACTTTTCGTTTTTGAGTTATGCTGTCCACAGACTGACACACAAACACACACACACACACACACACACACACACACACACACACAGACAGACAGACAGACCTTTTTCTAAAAATTGTTTTTTTTTTTTTTTTTATTCAGGGGGTCTCAAAACATTTCCGGTGAAATCTCGATATCGAATTTTTGGGTGGAATACAATACTTCCCCTACTTACCAGTAGAGAAAGTAAAAATGCAATTAATTATTAATTTAGTTACACTAGCACACATGGAATTTTTCTAGAAATACGCCTAAACGAGGCCGGGGTCCTTAAAACATTTGTATTCTCACAATAAAGGAAAAAAAAAACAAAACAAAAAAACAAAAAAACAAAAAAAAAACAATAAAGAAAATAAATGAATAAATAATTGAATGAATGAAAAATAAACATTTATCTGACCAACTTAACCTAACCAACATGTTTTTAATATGAGGCAGACACGCTATTCCTATGCCATGTAGGTTATCATTGATTTACTGTTCTTATAGGGACACAAACTACCCTTTACATGGAAACATTTTCAAACAATGTAATCCTCTCAAAACTGTTAAGGATTTTGATTAAGTTATATTTTAAGCCATTTTCATAACAAATTAAACTTATACTCTCCATTCTGGATGATTTTGCATAGTTGGTGAACCATAAGGAAAAGGCAAAATGTTACTACTCGAAACAAATGTAAATCTTTTTTGAGCTAATCATTTACGAAATATTTCTGGTCATTAGACCGAGTTTTCAAATACTTATACTTTTCTCAAAAAGAAGGTGTTATTCCTTTTCTATCTCTTGTCTATGCAAAGAGAACAAAATTTGAAAGCCATCATATAGTGACCAGCTCTTAAAAGATTTGAGCATCGCTTAGGCCTACTGTATTCCCTTATTTCAATTATACCCACAAGGAACTAAGCAATAAAACAAGTCTTTTAAACATACATATCACATGTATTCTCTAACACTTGGTTAAAGTTTAACAACTAGGTAACAGTTGCTACCTGATATTCGGTATTCTGTAACAATATAACGATCTCTTCCCGAAGTAATACCGTTTGGTGGTTCCAGGAAGAACCTCTCATGGCCTATCGACTGTGTGCCTTTCTTTGTATAATAGCCTGAATGTGAATAACTGTAATACAATTTTGAGTAAATAAATTATATATATATATAACGACGTCTTGTTGAGAATAAGAAAATTGTGGTTAACGATACATCTTCTGGACCAGAAGGTTACGGAACAGTGCCGAATAAAAGTGAGTTTTAATTTACAATGTGCAGAGACGATGCCCCAATTATATGCTGTGCTTACGAGCCGCCAAGAAGCACTGACATTTTCTCTACCGTGCTGGCGACTATCGGTCCCGAGACTGATTGCATGAAAATGACCGGGACAAAGTCTCGATACGGTTGCGACACGCTAAGTCAGGTGGAAATAAATACAGGCGCCAGTTGGTCGCCTTTTGGCAACCTCATGTTATTTTGGAGATTTCCATAATGATAGAAATACGTGCAACCCGCAACGTACTGTATTGTTCAGGGAAGCCGTTCACTCTGGAAGAGGATTTATTATTGTGTTGGTTCAGCAATACTCCGAGCTATACAATCTGTCACAAAGATTATGACAAGGGCTCGGATTTTTAGGTCCTTAAAACTTGGGAAATATCTATTTTTTATGTGCTGAAAGTGTCAAAATATGGCTGAGTTAATATAAATGTACGTGATATTCACCAGATATTATTCGTGGAATGGATCACCAAGTACTGTAGAGCAATTCGGAACACTTGCACTTAGTGACACTTGCCACTCTTATAGGTGGGTAAAAACTGGCTCCTCGTTAATTACCTTGCTACCTGCCCAAAGAGAACACTCAACCACCCTGAATTTGATAATCTTCCTTCATTGCTAGGTAAAGAAATTTGTAATAATAATAATAATAATAATAATAATAATAATAATAATAATAATAATAATAATAATAATAATAATAATAATAATAATAATAATAATAATAATAATAATAATAATAATAATAATAATAATAATAATAATAATAATAATAATAATAATAATAATAATAATAATAATAATAATAATAATAATAATAATAATAATAATAATAATAATAATACTAATAATAATAATAATAATAATAATAACAGTAATAGTAATAGTAATAATAATTAATAATAATAATTAATAATAAATACATAATAAATAATAATAATTCCTAGGGCGTCTCCTCTTTGCAGAGGTTACCCTCATCGCCCGGCCACTGCATCCTCCAGCAGCAGCCAAAGCCACGGAGGAGTGCAGGTTGGGGGTGGCGGGGGTCAGCAGCCGACTCCCCCGACCGTAAGGCGACTACTTGACCTTTTAGGGACACTACCTTTCTATCAGGATAGCTCCTCAATTGGCCCCTCAGGGACCTAACGAGGCTGAGTGCACCCCGTATCAAACCTCCCAGCGGAGGAATAATCCCATGCCGGTACCGGGGATCGAACCCGGGTCCTCCGCGCCGGAGGCAGGCGCGCTACCAACTGCGCTACGGAGGCGGTCAAAGAAATTTATACTGGGTATTATTATTCGTATTATTATTGTTAAGACACACTTAGCCGACATGTCTTTACCAGGGAACACCGTTTAGAGGTGGTTTCTTTGTGTTCCCCATGCTTTTTTCTTTACTTATGTTCTTGGTATCTTTAAACAGTATTAGTAATCAATCTTTCCAGTGGAGTCATTTTAATATTTCTATTAATGATATTTCTTTTATTCCAATAGAACCGCCAACGTTTTGACATTATTTACAACAACGAGCGACGTTTTCCAGATTTATATAATTTTGTAAATGTTGATAGCCATTATAGATAAACAGCTACCCTAGCTAGCTTCGGCGAACTCTATAAAATCAGATGTAAAAACAACTTAACGAAAATAAACTTCAGTCTGTCTCCGCTGAGTAAGTTGAACTAACAAACCCAGCTTCAGGTAACAACAGGCGTGATTTCCCTCACTACCGCCTCCTAATTTACGCTCGACATAAGCATTGAATTGGAGTGCAACTGTCACTAGGTGCAAGTGTCACCGACTCCTATAGTTACAGTATACGACCACGTGCTTTCTGAATTTTTACATCCCGAAAGATCGGCGATTGTCGCAAAGATGTGTTGAACTGTTTCTCTCAAAGACATGCCTACTGATTCCAGTTTCTTTATGGAACCACAGAGGAAACATAGACTTGAAGAAATATATGCTACCGTTTAAGACAGTGGGACTTAAAAGTTCTTGAGTTTTAAGTGACTTACACCTTAACAGTTTAGTTAATTTACGAGTTACAATAATGAATAACAAATTGCAATATCTGATCTATGTAATTGAGCAAGTTTATATTAGGACGCAAATTAAAAAAAAAAAAATAATTAATTACCTAAAAATCCGAACCCTACTTACGACAATACACTGGTTAAAGATAACTGTTGAAATGTTATAGACGAGGAATTAAAATATATATTTGTCTCTGCGTAGAACTAAACAAGCACAGCTGGCTATAAGAGTCTTCTTGGTGATCCGTTGCTTATTGAAAACCAAGACCGCAAAACGAGAAGATCGAAGTCAAAAATGAAAATAGCCTGCGTGCAGTGGAAACATGATAGGTTATGTGAAAAACACAACACGATATAGCAGAGACATGGTCGGTCCACTGTCGGCACGCTAGGTTATGTGCAAACCTACCTTACACATGATCAGTTAATGGAATAGTCTTCTTTAGCGAATGCATTAATCCATTGGCCATATTAGTAACTGATTCTTATATTAACTGCTACGCTCTCCAAACGAATGTCATCTACTTAGATGCTAGTTAATCGATACCTATCGCATACTTAAGACAGGTGAGGCAGTATTTCTACTCCAAAAACTTCTCATAACAAGATTTAACAGAAAAATGCATTTTGGAGGTTTCCGAAACCGAAAAAAGTAATTGTTAGAAAAAAAACGTTAGCATTCATTTGCGTGTGTAGAAAAGTTGGTTTGAAGATAACGAAAAAAAAAAAAAAAAAAAAAAAAAAAAATCCAGCAACTTCCAGTGATTACAAATGCTTTCAGCAAATTCTATACACTCCAAACTACTCTTTTATTTAAATTTTTTTCACTTGTATTGTCTCAGAAACTAACAGCTGATTAAAATATTATATTTTTGACAATTTAACACGAATAAAATATGTATCTTGAAATGTATAGGGATAGCTTGTGAAGCCACCTAATTCTGATCAGTTTCGGGTAATTTATTCCTTCGAGGTTCCGATAGGCAAACATTTTAACATTAATTTCGTCTGCCATATGTGAATAAGGATTTATTGCTTAATCTAAAACTAGTTATAGGCAAAAATGTATTGTAAATAAGGAGAATAGATGTCAGAGTAAGGATTTAATCAATGCGATTATAAGGATGTACATGAGTGAGTGAATGAATGAATGAGTATGGATTCTTCGACAGCTAGTTCATTTGGGCCGACATAAATGATTACATGGCCTTCATACTTTTACTTTCTCTACTGCCCATAGTAAAGTAGAGGAAGTATTGTATTCCACCCAAAACTTCAATGTCGAGATTTCGCCGAAAATATGTTTTGGGGCTCCCTGGATCCAAAGAACGGATTTTAAAAAGGTCTGTGTGTGCATCTGTCAGTGTGTCTGTGGGCAGCATAACTCAAAAACGAAATGTCGGTTAAAAACCGAAGTTGGTATTTAAGTTTAATGTCTTTTAAGGATACGACACGAAACTTTTGAAGAAATTACTTTCACCCTGAACTATCCTTTACATGGAAAATGTTTCGAAAATTTTGATGATCTCGAAAATAGCTCTAATGATTTTTACTAAAATGGTATATGTTTGAGATATTTTTATGGCAAATAAAATGTACGTATTTTGAATTTTCTGGCCACAGCCTATTTAGTCCTGTTTACTCTGGATGAGTTTTGCATAACTGGTAAACCATAAGAGATAGACCAAACCCTACTGTACAAAATTGTAGATCTTGCTAAAACACACGATTTATGTTCAGATAAATATTTCTGTAGAGTGAACCATTTTGGAGATATTCCTCGTTATTTGTGATAGTTTTACAACACACTTTCCACAAATGAAAGATCGTTATTATTTTTTTTATATCGTAGCAGTGCAAAAACAACGGAATTTTAGAGCTTTAAAAGATTTGACTATCGCGCAAAGCCTAGTGTATTTCCACATTCCCCTTGCACCTACAAGAAAATAAGCAATAAGATAATTTCTGTAATTGTTTATATAAACTAACACGGTGATACAAGAATAAGAGTTTGTAAGAATGGTTAGTACAATAGTAGAGAAGACGTACATAGGAATCTCACACACACACACACACACACACACACACACACACACACACACACACACACACACACACACACACACACACACACACACACACACACAAACACACAAACACACGCGCGCGCACGCACAATATAAAACGTAACATTGTCAAATAATGATTAAAATAAATGTTAACTGGTCAAGAACACAAGTACAAAATATAGGAGAGGCGTGCACCTAAAAATGTTTTGCTAGGAAGTTACAACTCGTTCATGTCCTCTGGTCACCTTTGTCACTACTTCGAAATTTAACATGCTGTATGCACAAGAAAAGTGAACACAAAACGATACTGGGTGATGCAGGCACCTTTATCTGGTCAAACACGTGGATGAAGCTGTTCTCGCAAACGTAGATTATAGCACATTACGATAGCTATAAAACTGTTGTTAATCCTTGGCCGTTTGAAGGACACAGTGATCATAAGTCGTCACAGGCACACTTGTGTCTATTTGGAGCTGTAAACAAACAGCGAGGTTACCTCCATATAAGTTACCTACTTCTGTATGTATCACCAGGTATTGGGCGTGGAGGTTGACAAATGATTATTATTTTGTCTACGATCCATACAGTAGATAGAGTAGGTATTGTATTCCACTTTAAAATTCCACATCGAATTACACAGGAAGTACATGTTTTGAGACCCCCTGAATTCAAAAAAGCATCTTTATAAAAAGTTCTGTGTGTATATGTGTGTTTGTGAACGTTTGGACATGCTTTTAGGTATCGAGTATGTTTTTATTGCTAACAAATTCAATCAGAAGCATTATTAAAACATATTATGTTCATTTAAAGATACGTTTGTGAAAAGTTGGTTTAATGCCACATTTTGTATTTTAGTTCAGCATCTTTTAAAGATGCAACTGCAAGATTTTGAAGAGACTCCCTCCACCATAAATTACTCTTTATTTCGAAACAAATTTGCGTAGTTTAATTTTGTCGAAAACAAGTGTGATTAAAATACTATACGGTTAATATATTTTCATGAAAATCAATTGCATATCTTGAATTTTTTGGGAATGTCCTAAAAGTCCTCTCCATTCTGGATAACTTCATTGGTAAATCGTAAGTGATAAATAAAATCTTACTGGACAGAAGATGTAGACATTGTAACGATCTTCCATTTGTGGAAAGTATAACTATTGTAAAATCAAGGCAAATAACAAGGAATATCTCCGAAATGGTTCACTCTACAAACAAATTTATGGGGACATAAATTGTGTGTTTTAGCAAGATCTACATTTTTATACAGTAACATTTGGTCTATCTTTTACGGTTGTGTGCTTTGCTATTTTTTATAAATATTTTTTATATATTTTTATTTTTTATAATATTTCTAGTTTCACTGGGACTTTCTTTCCGTTTCTCCTTTAAAACAAATTTATAGTCAAGCGTACACTTTACAAGAATGAGTGAACCATGCAGACCAGATCAGAAATGAGCTCCACTAGCTGGGAGGGAAAGCAGCATGTCGTTTGTTTCTGGGACAGACTGTTATGGTTTGTTGAAAGGTTGTGTTTACAGCTTCTATCGTTTGTTTCTGTCAGAGGGAGTTAGTGAGTGGCGAGTGAGTGGTTGGCTGAGTGAGTGGTGAGTGAGTGAGTGAGTGAGTGAGTGAGTGAGTGAGTGAGTGAGTGAGTGAGTGAGTGAGTGAGTGGTTATATACTAGCGTAACACATGCCAATAGTAAATATTGTATTTGATTGTGAATGTACCTGTGTCTTTTCTCCCTCAAATGACACTGTCAGTTTGTGTTAATATAGCACCAGAGTGTTTGTGAACTTGAGTGTAAAAGAAGCCTTTGTCAGGGACTCAGCTAAGCTTTGGAATGAATCATAGGGGAACTACTGCACTTAGCGGAAGATAACAAGGTTATGATTGGTGAAACAATAACATGAGCGCGGAGCTCTCTACAAGTTAATCCCTTGTGACTACTGACGCTGTAATCACAAGGTTAAACAATTTATCGACTGCTTTGCTGACAGCTCACGTACAGGTCGTTGTGAGAAAGAGTTGAATTGCTTACATACAGACTGTCTACCAACTCCTCCAACTGGGCACTGTTAAATGTGATATCTACGAGAAAACAAAACTGACACCTGCATATGCAGCGTTTAATTAAAACATCTAGCAGTAACCTTTAATAAAATTCTACAAATTAAAAACATCTAATTTATTATATCCACATACTTTCTCTAATCAATGTTTTCGAACTAATTTTACAAACACTTATTCTTTTCGTTAATCGAGATTAACAGGAAGAATTAACATATTACAACATAAGAATTAGTAGTGCTAGGACAAATCTGTTTTTGCTTACAGTGTGTGCATGTTATGAGCACGTATTGGCAATGTGGAGAGGGGAAAGGGGTGACACGGGTAACTTGCCAAACGCGAGGAGTTTATGTTGGAGCAAAGCCGGCTGTGGCGCACCCAGTCGCCCACAGGCGAAATGCCGTGCGCCGGTTAGGTTTTAAATGAAGAACCCTGTATTTCTCTCTACCTCCTGTTAAAACCAACAAATAGTTAGTAATAGTGAATGCTGTGCCATCTATCCACAGATAATGTAAGCAGACAGACTGAATGGCACCCTAATGCCATCTGCTGTCACAGAGACAGGTGCGGTTGCCCTACACCTGTCCACCACACACCGTTCTACGAGTATCTCCTAACACATCCGTCGACATAAGACCACGTATTTAAACTGACGTAAAAGAAATAGAGAAAAAGCAATTATTTGGCATAAATTGTGCATTTTAACGAGGTTCACAATTTTCGTGCAGCATCCTTTCCCTGTGTTTCATAGTTTACCACTTATAAAAATCTGACGTGTTGCACTCACATGCCTTTTCTATCCTTGTCTGCAGGCGTTGGCGACATTGTTACCTTATACACAATGACAAGACTTAATTCTAGACTTTCAGAGATCTTAGCGGACGACAAAACAGCGGTTGATAGAATTTTTAAGTTTTTAGCGGATTGTAATATCAATTTGAGGATTTAGAATTTTAGATATTTGTTTATGCTTTTTGACACATTTATCACCTTGTTTTATATCTGGCTATTGCCACTGTTTTTTTACGTTTATGTGCATATTTTTCTTGTTACTAGTGTTTTTATTTTTGAGTGAAATTTATATCTGGCTATTGCCATGAATCTTTTAAGGGCGCTGATGACCTAGAAGTTGAGCGCCCTTAAATCTACAAAACCACAAAACCAAACCAAGACTTAATCCTTGTATACAATTGACCTTTTTATCTTCTTTATTTCGATTTCTAAGGACTTATAATCCCCTTGAAATACAGATGCACTGGATAACTTACAATTTAGTTTTCTCTTCTCGATTTCAGATACATTGCGTTCCTTTTTCACTTTTATGAAGACATCGCTATTCATTTTCCGAAACATAAGACGATGGTTTCAAAAGTCTCTGTATTTCACATTTTGTTAGGAGGACTGAGAAAGAAACCGTCTCTGGTTGGTGAAGATGAGAATACAAACAATAAAATTACTGAAAATTTGATGTGACTTTCGTAGTGTAGGACAACTTTAAAGAGCAGACGTCAATGGTGTGTTAAATTAATTCTTGGATTGGAATTTTTGGAATTCTGTGCGGGAAATATGAACGGAATAATGGGGAAAGTAACACTCTTACTTAGTAATAATTTTTAGACCGTGGTCAAAATGATCTTAGATACGGAAAGTTTAGTATTTTGACCTAGCGCTAAATCTGAAACTTGCAGTACACGGAAACGTGTGGTTACAGCAATTTTGAGGCGGGCTTCGAAGGCGCGAGCTGATGAATGGCAGTCGCGTGCTGTGAGGGAGGTTCCGATCATGTTTTGTTTTTCATTTGTGGGACAAAAGGAAAGTACCGCCAGAGTACATGGTCAGGGACGGTGTCTTACTGACATTTCATGCAACAGCCGACACCCAGGACATGGCAATGGCACTCACGCTTCTTGCATTCTTTGCACAGAACAGCTGGTTTAGATGTTCCGTTTATTTTGGCTTCACTGTTAGGGGGCCATTCACAATGCAAACAACGCAAAACAAGCATGGACATAAAGCTATGTGTTGTCATTCAGTTCGACAACTGAAAGATAAAAAGCAGACAATCGCAAGAGAATCTGAAACAATATGTCTGCCTGAGAAGCAATAAAAGAGGTTACGTACGATTGACTTCCAATGCTTCTAGTTCTCTACAGTGTTTTTTCTTTAGTGTTGACAGATATTGTTTATCAACAAAAATCCTGGGTAAGCAACCTCATATTGGTTTGCATTCAATTTCGGCATACACGCATTAGCATAAGAATATATGCCAGGCCTAGGTGAGGTGCGAAAGGGGAGGTGTATCAAAATATTTTCCCTGAGTTGCTGGAAGGCAACGACGGTCCGCACTAGTCAATGGATGAGCCCTCAGTGATTGGTTTGAACCACTGGTATTGATTTGAGGCCAAATGCCTGACACTCAAACATTTACTTATGAGCATGAGTAGGTTTGAGGCTCAGGAGCGAAGGAAAAGAGGGAAGGGTAAGGTAAACATTAAGTGACGTGCTACAAACAGGTAGGGGTTGTAACCTGAGGGTGGTAGAAGCAGTTGAGTAATTCTTTACCAACATAAACAAGTGCGGATTATACCGACACCATTATAGGCCATCAACTATAATCATCGCAAAACTTAAAGGCATATGGAGGCGGGGCGTACTGCGGACTTCAGCGAATCCTGCGCTTGCCCCTCCTACCAGCGCTGCCGAATGTGGTGCATGCATCTCACACAACCTTACGTACAGACCGTCTGCCGGTACACGCACTACGTTTGGCAACAGCGCTCTGCTTGAGCATTGGACAGCGTTCACATGCCTTTAAATTTTGCGAGCGGTATAGATGTGTATTACAATGGATAAGAGTTAGCAGCCAGCAACAATTGCCCAGGCCTGATATGTTTTATGTTAATCGAGATATCCATTGGTACAAATGACTTTATTACATATTTTCTTGTAGATAGAATGGAAACAAGGGAACAGAGTAGATTGCTGAGTCAAAATTTTAATGAACAGGTCCCTATGTGATAGCTTTGAAAATCTGTACTATCTACATTATCAAAGAGTAAAAAATTAATAAGGACTTCCCATGTAAGCAAAGTAATGGACAATTCAAATAAAAAAAGAGTATCTCGGAAACTGTTAATGGTTATGTATTTCACATAAACCGGATGCTATCTACATTTTTGTGTAGAATTGTTTTGTATATTTCTTACAGTTTACCAGCTATAGAAGTCATTCAGAATGAAGAGGACTTCAGAGGCCATTTCCAGAAAATTAAAGACATCCATTTTATTTTTACATTTCATTTGTCAATTTAATAAGAACCGTTTTTGAGAAAATCGACATTTTTTAATTTTCCTATTGAAATTATAATCCGAAGATCATTAATTATAGAAAAACCAAAAGGAGATTGGAATTAACATTCAATGGGAGAAACATTAAGAGTAAAGCTAGATGTATATTGTAGGCTCAAGAATGAATGCCCGGACAGATTAAGTAAATGATAAAATTACAATTGTTATGTGAGCAAGTCTAGAGTAGTTTGGGGTGGGGAAGTTCTTGAAAATCTTCGTGTTGTATCTATACAACGTGAGACTTACTTCTATTAAACTGGGCTATACCTTATCTGAAATATTTTAAAACCACTGTTTCCTTAAAGACTCGGAGAAGCTTACGATGGGATTGAAAGCAAAGAGTGGACAGAAAGGGTGCGTGCACGTGTTGCGTTTATCGGACGTTGCACCGGAAATGATAGTACTGTTGGTGGTGGCAGCACTGATACGTTCAGTGCTTTGATGTCGATCCCATTCCGTTTTCTATTCAGCCATGAAACTTCTGCTAGCTTCGACAAAACGCTGAACTTGCCCCTGAGTCTGACATCCTTGACTACATGATTCCTCACTCCTTCCCTAAGGGGAGATTAAAAGCTCTATCTTGTCAATGTAAGATTTGCTAACTTTATGACCTATCAGAAACGAATCAGAAGGCATCTTATAAAAACACTTTGTATTCAGTTTCAGCGTCATCTAAGGACGCGACACGAATATTTTCAATAAAATCCCCTCACCCCAAACTACCCTTTCTGTGAAATAATGTTCGTTATTTTTTATTTCTTTTTAAAAAATAGCCCTAACATTTTGATTAAAATACCATATGTTTGAGACATTTGCATGACATGATGTCTATCTTTAATTTTCTGGGAATAGTCCATGAAGCCCTTTTCATTCTGGGTGAATTTTTATAGCTTATGAACTGTAAACGATAAACAATGTTTGAGACATTTGCATGAGAGAATGTCTAAATTCAATTTTCTGGGAATAGTCCATGAAATCTTCATTCTGGGTGAATTTTTATAGCTTATGAACTGTAAACGATAAACAATGTTTGAGACATTTGCATGAGAGAATGTCTAAATTCAATTTTCTGGGAATAGTCCATGAAATCTTCATTCTGGGTGAATTTTTTATAGCTCATGAACTGTAAAAGTTAGACAAATAAGTACTACACATAATATGTAGTTATCACTAAATCAGACAATTTATGTCAAATAAAATTTGTTGTGGCTTTAGCGATTTCCAAGATATTCTTTAATGACGCCGGCCGTGGCACACAACAGAGGAAGGTCGGGGGTAAGCTATCTCACACCACATAAGCAGTCACGGGGCGTATCAAAGGACTCAAGGATAGCCGCCTTTTTGAGAACAAGTGGCACAATGAGCGCGACACTACAAAGGGTTTTCGAGATTACTCGAGAGGCGTTCGGCGGCCGGCGTATTTGTAGATGTTGCACAAAAGGTGAAGTTCTTGAAAGGTTCATGTTACTTCATCCTCGCTGTATAAGGAAGCGAGGTGACGAGAGGAATTAGTTTTGAACTGTTTGTAATGTCGCGCAGCTTCTTCGAGGTAAGAATATCAACGTTATCCTCTCCATTGCGGGCAATCTTTCTTCTGCAATAAATATTCATAATATAATGATATAATTTCCATCGCGAGAAACAAGGGCGATAACAATGGACTGTTATTATACTTTTATTCCACTTAGTTTTATAATTTTCAATTTTTAGAATGAATGACTAGTGTTAAAAGCTGTACCTACTTCTTATCCCAGCTGTTTAGGAAGTTAATAAAATTATGACACATTGTTGTTTCATTATGAAGATTATGGATTTTCAGTTGAGTTAATCTTAATAGTAAATCGATTGCAACGACTTATTCGTTGTAATGTTTTGATATAAATGTATAACCCAAGTTAAAAGCCTAACACTTGCGAACACCAATATAAATTTTACAAATTTTTCGAAAAGCTTTGTGGGCAAGTATAACTTTCATAATGGCTTGTGCGCTTATCGGCCGATGAATGGTTAAATGAATATTCAAAGGAGCACAATGTCCATAAATATTATAGTTTTTAGACAATTGCCTTCACAGGATAAGCAAATACCCCAGAAGAAAACCTAACGATAAGTCCCTCAAACCGGAATTCGGAAATCATTGTTGATTATTTTTTTCCAACAAAAAATCTAAATCCATTTTCTTGATCCCCTATATCCTATGGTTATTATCAGGAAACAGATGAGTATTTTGGCACTTAAACCACAGCGGCCCGATCCATGGCGGCAGACAGGAAACCGCGAGGTCCTGAATATATCCAGATATTACCCACATCCTGACGCCGGAGAGACTCCCTACCACTCCCCAAGGAGAGGTGCCTGAGAGTTCTTCATCCTCTAAGACCTCTTTGCAGTGAAACCACCTTCTCATCCTTCTAATAGGGTCCACAATCCAAACTTTTGAAGTCATTGTAATTAACTTTCAAGATATTATTTTTAATAACATTCATTGCCAGCTCTCTCTAAAGAATCTTGTTCTCATCCAACGGTAGGGAGGAGCACATGTTTGAGTACCAATTTCTTTATTAAAGTCAAACTTTTTGTTGTTTTTCGATTGTAAAGGAAGTATGCACATCATACGAAAATATTCTTGTTCAAGTGATCAAGTCAGGTAGCCAATCGGAGGAGCCAAAAACTCGCGATAGAAGAGAGAGGGTAGAAAGAAAGGAACCGAGAAAGGGTGAAAGACCAAGGAAAAAGGAAAGAAGGAAGAAAAGAAAGAAAGTGGGAGAGAAAGAGAAAAAAGGAGAATGAGAGGAAGAGAGAAAGAGAGAGAAGGAAGGAAGGAAGAAAGTAGGGGGAGGGAGGAATGAAGGAAAGAAGCAAGGAATGAAGGGAAGAATGAAGGAACGAAGAAGAAAAGAAAGGAAAAGAAGGAAAGGAAAAAAGGAAAGAGTGAAGTAGAATGGAACGCAGAGCAGAGGCGAATAGGACGAAGAGAAAAGGACAGGATATTCTCCCTCCGCATTTCACGGTGTAAAAACATTCCAATTGCCGTAATTTGGTTTGGACATTGTAATTTCCTAATTTCATTTTGTATTTTTCCTTCGAATTCTTTGAATGTGTGAAAATTTGTTTCCTTTGTCCTTTAGACTACTTCACAAATACACCACAGCCTGCTAAACTGCTAGACCTAGCAAATCTGAATGTGATGGTGATCTTTGAACCAACAAATAGCAGCCTTAAGTACTACCATCGCCATGTAATCATACATATCTTGGTTTTGGTTTTAAAACAAATGTTGCAAATGGATAAATGTTATTTTTATTTTCGCTGCCACCTTGTAGTAGGCAGAAGTATTTTGTCATCCAAACTTTTGATATCGGCCTCAATACTTTGAGGCCCTTTGAATCCTTAGAAAAAAATCTGACGTGTTGCACTCACATGACTTTCTCTACTCTTGTACTAACCATTCTTACAAACTCTTATTCCTATATCTTCTTCGTGTTAGTTGAGATAAACATTTGTGCAAATTATCTTATTGCTTATTTCCTTGTAGGTGCATGGGGGATATTAGAATACAGTAAGCTTTGTGCGATAGTCAAATCTTTTAAAGCTTTGAGATTCTGTTGTCTTTACACACTTAACACATAAAAAATGAACAACAATGTTCCATTTCACGTAAGTTTTAAGTTTTCCGAAACTCGCACACATAACAAGAAATATCTCCGAAATGGTTCACCCTACAAGAAAATTTATTGAGGCACAAATTGTGTATTTTAGCAAGATCTACACTTTTTGTGCAGTATAATTTGGTCTATCTCTAACGGTTTACCAGTTATGCAAAAGTCGCCCAGAGTAAATAGGACTACATAGGCTATAGTCAGAAAATTCAAAATATACATTTCATTTGTCATAAAAATATCTCAAACATGTGACATTTTAATCAAAATCGTTGGAGCTATTTTTAAGAAAATCAAAATTGTCGAAAAATTTTCCGTGTAAAGGGCAGATTAGGGTGGGGCTATTTTCTTCAAAACCTTCGTGTCGCATCCTTGAAATACATTAAACTTAAATACCAACTTTAGGTTTTTAACCGACTTTTCGTTTTTGAGTTATGCTGTTCACAAACACACATACCTTTTTCTAAAAGTGCTTTTTTGGGGTTCAGGGGGTCCCAAACATACATTTCCGGTGAAATCTCGACATCGAATTTTTGGGTGGAATACAATACTTCCCCTACTTACCAGTAGAGGACGTAAAAAGGAACAGTCCTTTGGATACCAAAGTTTGTGCTGAAGTTTAAGAAGCGTAGTACACAAAAATTATAGAACTCTTTAAAACACACAATATATTTAAAATAATATTTTTGTACCATTTCAATAGTTTATTATTTTAAAATGATCTGGCTGATCAATTGTTTTTTCGCAGTGTTACATAAATAATTTGGAATTTTAGATCGGTATATAACGAGTTGCTCTAAAATATATGATTATCGAATCGGTTACCCCTTTTATCTACAACGAAATTTGTAATGTAACTGGTTTTGTAAAGATTTATCTAGATTGTCATAAGTTAGATAGAAAAATAAGTTTTCTTAAGATTAGAATGCGCAAGTTAAGTATACAAAAATAAATGACTGGCTAGAGAAAGCGACACGCCAGACTTTAAAATAAATCCTCTAAGCAGTGTCAATCAAATTTCTATAATCGGCTTTTTCTGCGGTTTTACTGCATCCGGCCATTAACCGCAAATATGAAGATCATATAGCTTCTTGCAGCTGTAATGTAGACACTTGCAGCATGGTTAAGGATAGAATTTTGAACGGGTCCTCTCCGTGATAATGCAGAAAAAATTAAAAAGAAAAATCTGATGTGTTGCACTCACATGACTTTCTCTACTCTTGTATTAACCATTTTTAAAAACTCTTATTCCTATATCTTCTTCGTGTTAGTTGAGATAAACATTTGTACAAATTATCTTATGGTTTATTTCCTTGTAGGTGCAACAAGAATATTAGAATACAGTAGATAGTCAAATATTTTAAAGCTCTCTTTGCACGCTTAACATAAAAAATGAACAACGACGTTCCATTTCACGAAAGTTTTAAGTTTTCCGGAACTGACACAAATAACATGAAATATCTCCAAAATGTTCCACAAAAAAAAAAAAAAAAAAAAAAAAAAAAAAAAAAAAAAAAAAAAAACCACAGACAAATTGTGTGTGTTAGTGAGATCTACATTTTTTGTAGAGCAAGATTTTGTCTATCTCTTACGGTTTACGAGTTATTCAAAAGTCATCCAGAGTAAACAGGACTTCATGGGCTATAGCCAGAAAATTCACAATATACATTTCATTTAGCATACAAATATCTTAAAAATGTGGTATTTTAATATAATCTTTAGAGCCATTTTCAAGAAAATCAAAATGTTTGAACAATTTTCCATATAAAGACTGATTTTTTACCGAGTTTTCGTTTTTGAGTTATGCTGTCCATAGACCGACAGACACACAGACACAGACACACAGAGGGATCTTTTTCTAAAAATGCTTCTTTTGGATTCAGGGGGCCTCAAAACATTTCTGGTGAAATCTCGACATCGAATTTTTGGGTGGAATACAATACTTCCTCTACTTACCAATAGAGAAAGTAAAAATCGCAAAAAGTAATTACTTAGACCAATTTTGCTACTATAATCACTACTATTAATGTTTCTAATCAGAACGTATGGCTTTTTTTTCTTTTTTGTATTCTCGGTAATTTTTTGTGCTCACCTTGTGAGCTGTTGGAGAATTACTGCCTTAAAATAACTGGGTTTTCAAACATACTGTGAGAAATCACGCACCTTATTACCCGTTGGCAGCCAAAGCCTCGGGAGAATCGCAAAAACACCTGACAGTTTTTCTAGTAACCATTTGAGAGCTTAAAGAAATAAACGGGACACAATGCACGTGTATTAACCACATGCTCTTGGCATAAGAAAATTAAGCCATCAGCTATCGCGAAATAAAAGAGAAATCCATTCACTTGCAATTTCTGTTGCTTCTGTGACAATATTTCTTGATAATGTTGATCATTTATCGGTGTATACATAAAGCTGTTGCCCCGCGCAAGCTGCGCAGGCGCGTGGTGGGGCAGACCCGGCCCGGCTAGCCAGCCCTCTCTACGTCCAGCCAACAAGCGAAGAGTTCAGTCAGGTTGCGAGTGTGGAATGGAGAAGAGGTTATATTTGTTGCCAACGTGAAGCCAGAAAACAAGTTCGTGAACTATATCATCAGAGTACCATTTCTCCGTTATAACAACAAGAACGAACAGTAAACTGTGCAAACATCCCAGAGACTGAAGTGTTGTCTTTTGTTTTTAGAAGCGAATGTCAATTGTTTGGCATCCTTGGGACAACACGGCGTGTTGATGACCGTGAATTCAGGATACATTCTTGAGAGCGAAAGCGTGAATTTGGCTTAGGAATCCACGTGATGTTAGTGTCAGTGTTGAATCTACCGGCGTCTTTGGTGTTGTGGCTTCAAATGGAAGATTCTACGGGTCGCGTGCCTTGACAGGTAAGTGTCCGTGTTGATGTCTTCCCGCGAAATCTGCCAGCAATTAGTTGTTTTGGTAATTGCAGTGACAAATTACTTTTTACAAACCTCTAGTCACAGTGCAAGTTTACAATCACAAGATTCTGTCGAGTAACTTTTAGTTTTAAAACCTCTCGATTAAATGTCCAGAAAAAAAGTGCGCGTTTCCCTAATACATCGAAAAAAAAGTTATTGTTTGTTGAACAATTTCAATCGGAATACGAGTGACATTTAAACAAAATAGTGGTTCAAAAAAGATGAATAGCTTAATTCTTCTTGTTGCATAAATATTCTGACATATTCGGAACCCCATGATTGTTGAAATTATGTGATATCATATTTTTCAATTTGGGCCTCATTGTTACAAGAATGTTTTCATTGTTACAATGTTCAGCTGTCTTGTACAACACTTCGAAGCTCGCTCTAAGTGGCAGTGGCTGTGGGTTGAACTGGACTTCGAATACAGATTTTAAATCTTATCAATAAAACAATGTCATTTAGTATTAGCATTTCTATTTGGAGCTACATTCAACTTAGTTTTGGCAACATTGCAGATCAAATTAATTCAAAAACAGGGCACTCGACAGCTTTAGTGAATATTTCGCTTACTTCATAATTAAATGCTGCGTTTGTTGGGCTACGTCATTTAAATTGGAGGTATACAGGCGTGCCAAAAGGTCATGAAGGGCAACACATTTTATACACTTTAAAATGTAACTACTCTCATTTTCGAATTTATTATTTATGAAACATGCAGTTTTACGTTTTTCTAATAATATAAAGAATGTTTCAAGCCTATATTGAAAATTTTCCAGGGTCTGTAGCAGTCATTCCATTATTCCCTCTTGCTGATCAATTTAAACTAGCGAAATATTAGTTTGTTATTTTAGAAAAGTGTTTATTTTTCTTTTACCTGAGGATACCTATACATCCTCCATATCATACGTGATAGATTACGCTATATAATATAATTTTTAAGGATCATTCAGATTATACGTTAATAATTAGACTTTGTTTACTCCGTGTTTTCATTTGGAATTGGTTGAACCTGAAAGAGTAATTTAAAAAATATATTTACTCTATTGAACTTTGCTTAAGAACTAGTCTACTGTGTTACCGTCATAGAACTTTCTCTGCTCACTACAAAAAGCCCCAAAATTCCTTATAATATTCACAGAAAGTGATTTTTCTATTCGCTACTCTCAATATATTTTAATGAGCATATTTGTGGAAAGCAAAACAACTGTTGCCATATTTCAACTGTTTTTTTCTTTAGTCTAACATGCGGGGTAAAAGTTCTTTATGAGCTATATGACAGTTCAACCAGCTAAAACTTACAATGTAACACCAAATTCTTCAAAAACGGCTAATAGTACAACAAGTTAGACATAATTTGTGTATGTCAATGAGCATTGCGTGTTTTGTGTAGTTTTTGTTTCTATCCTCTGGTTTACCAGAAATTCATTCAGAGTAAAGAGGGCTTCATTGGCTATTTGTAAAAATAACTCAATCTAATTTACATGTTCACTTTCTCTACTAGGAAAGTAGAGGAAGTATTGTATTCCACCCAAAAACTCAATGTCGAGATTTCACCGGAAATATATGTTTTGATGCCCCCTGAACCCCAAAAAAGCATTTTTAGAAAAGGTGCGGGTGTGTCTGTCAGTGGCGGCTTAACTGAAAAACAATAAGTCGGTTAGAAACCAAAGTTGGTATTTAAGTTTAATGTCTTTCAAGGATGCGACACGAAGATGTTGAAGAAAATTGCTCCACCGTAAACTACCCTTTACATGGGCAAATTTTTGAAAAATTTGATTTTCTTGAAAATGGGTCTAACGATTTTGATTAAAATGCCATATGTTTGAGATATTTTTATGACAAATGACATGTATATCTTGAATTTTCTGGTTATAGCCCATGAAGTCCTGTTTACTCTGGATGACTTGAATAATTCGTAAACCCTAAGAGATAAACCAAATCCTACTATACAAAACATGTAGAACTCACTAAAACACACAATTGATGTACAAATACATTTTTTTGTAGAGTGAACCATTTCTGAGATATTTCTTGTTATTTGCGTCAGTTTCAGAAAACAAGCTTTCGTCAAATGCAACATCGTTGTTCATTTTTTATATGTTGACCGTGCAAAGAGAACGAAATCTCAAGGCTTTAAAAGATTTGACTGTCAGCCTACTGTACTGCCATATGCTCCTTGCACCTA
Source organism: Tenodera sinensis (assembly GCA_030765045.1). Taxonomy (NCBI): domain Eukaryota; kingdom Metazoa; phylum Arthropoda; class Insecta; order Mantodea; family Mantidae; genus Tenodera; species Tenodera sinensis. The sequence goes on along the minus strand of CM060973.1, from coordinate 26,710,621 downwards.
CAAGAAAATAAGCAATAAGATAATTTGTACAAATGTTTATCTCGACTAACATGTAGATATAAGAATAAGGGTTTGTAAGAATGGTTAGTACAAGAGTAGAGGTCATGTGAATGCAACACATCAGATTGTTTTTAAGTTTAACGTCCGTTAACTTCGTAGGTTATGGTACGATAAATGACTGAAATGATGCTCAAATGAGCACGAAATTTGTCTCCTCAGATTAAAGGTAAACTCCAGATAAAAATCTTATCCGTATAAGTCATCCTAACCCTGATTTGATCTCGAGACCGCATAAGTGTGGAGCAGACGCGCAATCCACTTACCACAAAGGCGGGCACAGTTGAATTTTGTATGCTCATACATGTTTTGAAACGTTCATTGTACAGCTAAAACCGCGTGAGTGTAAATGTGCATTTCCAGCCTTGTTTGTTTGTATACAATTATTTTAAGCAAATTACGTTATACTTCTGGCAGTATTATTTCCCTAAAAAGACATGACAAAGATGAATGAATTGAGAATTACTACGTTTTAATGAGGAGTTGAACTCGATTTGATTCCATTGCCATTTCCACGTTTCCATGTTGAATTCAATCCGGAAATGAGGTTGATTTTGATATCCAAGGTTCAAGCAGAAATAATTCAACCTTTTATGTTGGTCGCTTAGTTTATGTTGGCGAACCTGTAAAAATATGTTTTAGGCGTATTTTAACAAGGTGAATGTTTTTGAGACCAGTATATTCTAGATTGTAGAAACAATAAAAGTGGCTTTGTTTTGTTTTATTACACCACTTTCGCTAAGAAAAAACTTGACGAGCATATAGTGTGTTACAAAGAGTACAGTGGGAGTTAGCATCTTTGGCGGACTCAAATCAATGTGAAATTATCATGGAAACGTATAAACGATGACAAAGTGCATACAGTTGCAATATCGTTCTAGTGTTCATATACAGAGACAGACAAAAGTATTCGGACACCAATATTTCAACTAAATATTTATGTGTATTCCGGTAATAGCAAAAGCTAGACATGTCATTTATATAACACAACTATATCTTATTGAAGAGCACAAATATTAAATACATATTAAATGAACTTGAATCCATGTGATAAGCAATAAAAAACTAAACCTGCTTTTCCTTTGTGACAAAAGTATTCAGACACACAACTATACAAACTTAATGTTTCGTTATAGTATGCCCGTTTCTTTGTATTATGGTCCGTAATATTTTAGGCATGCAGTTACATGCTTCCTGACGTCATCAGAACTTAATTGCTTCCATTTTTCTAGAATTATCTGTTTAAGATGATCTATTTTTGTCAGTAACTGGTTGTTTAACCTATTGTGTAATTCCTCCAGATATTTTCAGGATTTACAGTTATGTAATATTTATTTTAAGATTTCTGTCTGATGACTGAGGTGGGTGTTCAGAATATGAATGACATCCATCAATCCAAAGCTTGACTACACACGCAATGTGCTTGGGATTATTATCCTGCTGAAAGTGGAAACTCCTGCTAAAAGTAGAAACTCCTACATAAACCTAACTTCTCAGCACTCAATTTCACGTTTTGTTTCAGTATGTTTAAATAGACATACTTGTCCATGATCCCATAAATTATTGCAAGTTTACTCACACCAAATGAAACCATACATATCCAGACCAAAACTTAACGCCCCTGGGTTTGACCATGGCTTGCATGTTCTTAACATCCCACTCTTTATTCTTCTATTGTCATACTTTCACTGAGGTACACATTGAATTTACTTTCATCGGACCACAATGCCCTGCTCCAGAACTCTTCATCTGTTCCTCTGCAAATTGCTTGCACATTTTCTGATTTGCTTTACTGACGTAGCATTTTATCCTGGGCATTGAAACCAGCACTATTCAGCATTCTGGTGACAGTTCGGAATTGGACGGCTTTTCCTACATTTTCTCTTAAAAGGGTTGTGATTTTGGATGCTGAAATTTGTGGATTTTCTGCACCATTTTGACAACTGTCTTCCTATCCCTAAGGCTAAGTTTACATGGACATCCTTGTCTTGCAATGCCGATGACTGTTTTCCTTTCTTTGTAGTTTTTACAATGCTGAACATTGTTTCTTGGGTTCTTTTAACAGCAAGAGTTATTTCTGCGCACTTTTTTCTTTGGTTATAAAGGTTGATGGTTTTTCTTTCCACAATCATAGTTTCCGGTCCTTCGTGCCCCATTGTGATTTAAATGCGGCAACTGCACATATTAATATTGTATGTGCATAGGACACTGCGAGTACAGTACTGACCTAACAAGACAGTGCATCTAGATACTGTTTACAGTGTTTGTACCATCAAATTGGGGTGCATCTGAATACTTATGTCCAAGCATAATAACAGATGATGGTAAAGAAATTATCACATTTTATCAAAGAAGAACATTTTTGTTGAAATACTAACACTAATAGTCAAGAGGACTGAAGGGGACAAAATGCAATCACAAGGGAAAAGTATATGGGTGTTTTAAATATAATTATGCTGGTTCAATATTACGTATTACGTGTGTCCGAATACTTTTGTCTGTCTCTGTACATATTCCCAGGTACCTGCCTGTTCAATGAAGTTTATTTACTCATAAACAGTTCATGTTTTAGTATTTTTAAACTATGTTAACTACTAAATCTCTCGTCAGTGATTGCTTAAAATGACAAACTGTAATGCAAACGTAGTTTGTTACGGGAGAGAGCGGCGTATAATTTGTACCTAGTGGGAGATTCGAACCCAAGGGAATCACTCATTTTGATGAGGGGTAATAGCTGCACTAGGGAATGGTCGTTCAAAATTTCAGAGTTTACAATATGCGTGTGCAATATTCCTTCATGCATGCCCCTAATTTAGTGAACAGCGTGGAGCGAGGAAGAAAAATTGCTGATAATTTTTCCTGTAATAAAGTTGCTTGTGCTGGGTTGAGCCTAGATTTACGTTACATTGTATGTACTATATATACACACACACACACACACACGCGTTTAACACCAACGGTGCACTGAAATTAGTTGTTATAACCGGGAAGAGGCAAACGGTACAGAAACCAGACAATCGATATTGAGCTATGAGGTTATGTCGATGCTCTATTATCAAACAAGATGAACATCGGAAATAAAACATGAAGCGCCACTGGACGCATTTCAAATATGATTTGTGAGCCAATTACGCAGTCAGATTAAAGGCATTGATTAATGAAACTTCAGCTGCAAAAGTGGCTAAATGTGCCAGTGATTTTAAAGAGACAAACGTATTGACGTTGGTTTTTGCATTAAAACGCGTAAGTAATGGAATAAATGTCGTTTATCTACCACTGCCTACTATAATAATCACTGATCCTGTAGTCGTGGTTATTAGCCAACAAAAGCTATACTTTATATTCCAAAAACACAAAGCACCTTTCAGTTCATAAAATACAGGTTCGTAAGATACACTTTAATGATCTACTATATCTTATTTTTTTTTGACAAAGTATATTAAACATTGCATCTTGGACTGCTTTTAAATTTTTTCCTGATGAACCGTGAAAATCACTTTATTCACCCACTTTTGCTCATTTTTACTTTCTCTACTAGCAAGCAGAGAAAATATTGTATTCCACCCAAAAATTCGATGCCAAATTTCATTGGAAATATATGTTTTGAGGTCTCCTAAATTCAAAAAAAGCATTTTTAGAAAAATGTCCTTATGTGTATGTGTCTATCAGTCTATGGACAGCATAACTCAAAAACGAAACGTCGGTTAAAAACCAAAGTTGGTATTTAAGTTTAATGCCCTTTGAGGATGCCACACGAAGATTTTGAAGAATATTGCAGGATTGCACCGTACATCCAATCCCATTCTGAATACGATCCGCGTTGAGTTCAATTCGGAATGAGATCCATGACTAATGCAAGTTTTCATGTTAGTCACTGGTTTTGTTGCCGAACCTGTAAAAATGCTTTCTGCCTATTTTAAGTGGGTTTTGAGGTTAGCTAATATTTTTTAGAATATAATGCGAGATTAAAGAAACAATACAGGTGGCTTTGTTGTATTTTATTAGATAACTTCTGCCAAAAAACAAAATGACGAGCATGGAGCGCGTTCAGTACAGTAGAATCCTGTGTTTCCATGGAACAAAATTTCAATTCGATCCCACTTCTAAGAGGATAGGATCCAAGTATTCAGTTCGATCTGAATTCGTGTTTCCATGCAGTATTCAATCCGGAAGGAGAACTCAAATCGATTTGAATTCTCCATGGAAACGTATTAGCTGGCAAATAGACATGCAGCTATTCTGTAATACGACCTTCAGATGCCATGGTATGCAAACTGTTGGTAGCATTGCGAAATCCAGGGTTTTGCTTAAGATAAGAGAATGACTTGACCTTTGACACTGAGGTTTCCAGGCCTCAAATAAAAGCACTTACTGACCATCGTTCTTTACCTGTCATTGACGAAAACGATATTCGGAGACACGAAAAAAAAAAAAAAAAAAGCACACAACTAACTTCAAATCTTATTTATTAAAGAAATATCCTCGAAGAACTGGATTTTCAACCTACTGTGATTTTTATCCGTACATTCTTCACGATAAACGTTTGCCTTGAAATGATTTCAAATAAAGCAACCGGATCTTGGTGATGTGAAATACCGAGAACTAAATCCAGACGTGTACCTATATCTTAATTCATTCTAACGAGGTTTTGTGAAAGGATAGAACAAATAAGAATCTAACATTTTTAAACATGTTAATTCAAACCACGCAAACAGATACCATAAAATATATCAAAACATACTTAAGGGAACCTGGGACTGAAATTTGCATTTTTTATATATTTATAGACCTAAAATCAATACACACTTAAAGGTGTTTGTTTTAAACTACCACACAAATTTCCAGAACAATCTGTTTGACGATTTTGAGGGAATTAATTATTCAATTTATTCACAATGCGAAAATACCTTAATATCCAACATATTCCATATGCATTTAAAACTATGTTTTATAAACTCTTAATTGCCCCAAAAATACCATCTCTAGTGGGAAGAAAAATACTTTTAAAGTAATTCATTTCTTTGCTTTGGTGGGCGTTGAAAATATTTTAAACTCTTTTTTGTGTAATTAATTTTTGAAAGATAAACAGATCTTCAGATTTTGAAACCAATGACTGATGTATAAACTTAGGCTTTCACGGCTGGTGTCCTGATTATTAGGCATTTTTACTTCTTTCGGACTTGTAGGCCGTGGTCTAGAAGCCATTGTAGGTACCAACGTTTCGCCAAGTACTGCGCTTGGCATCTTCAGGATAAGGCGATCCGTTGTCTGCACTGGTCAGAGTTAGAATGTGGAAGCAGAGAGAGAGAGAGAGAGAGAGAGAGAGAGAGAGAGAGAGAGAGAGAGAGAGAGAGAGAGAGAGAGAGAGAGAGAGAGCGCTCTCCGAAAAGGAGGATGGAGAGAAGAGGGCTAAAGGAGGAAGATGCTGTGGACAGGGATTTATGGAGGGAGAAGATAGTTTTGAGATGAAGGAAACTTAATGTATTGTGGAATATTCCTAATTAAACAAAATAATAATAATAATAATAATAATAATAATAATAATAATAATAATAATAAAAGCCTATCTTTTATTATTATTATTATTATTATTATTATTATTATTATTACTATTATTACTATTATTGGAAAGTTGTATTTTAATAATTGGAATTAATTTTCCGTGGGCAAAAGAGCGCCATAGCTCATTTGCAAGGGAAGCTTTAATTTGGTTTGACCACATTCGGAGCAGATTTAATAAGTTTGCATATATGATTATTAGGGATAACAAATTTGCGTGTAAGCAAAACGAGTGAGTAAATACGAAGCGGTTAGTGGTTATCAGCCATGGCTTCGCTCTCTTTCATTGGAATGAAAAGCGCAACGAAATTAGGCCGCGGTGACAGAAGCATTCACAAGTATTTACATTATATAAAATGAACACGTTTCTGTGAACACCAAACAGTGCATTCAAGCGATAACTCTTTTATGTGTTAGAACCGAAATAAAATATTCAACATTGGGTCAATAGAACTGAGCGAAGTGAAGTTGCGAACAAATTTTGTACCGTACACAAAGCAAACAAATGACGTACGCTTTTGTGTGCGTCTTTATTTTGGCCACGTACCACACAGTTCTCAATCGGTAAACATGGAAACATTAATAATAAATTGCCTTCCCACGTTTTACAACCTTTTGGCAAGCGTTTGCATCATGTCTTCTGCGTTTGCACTTGCTTTTTACTCGTATTTACCTCTCCAGGGGAGGTATGACGACCCGCGTAGGCAGATTGACATTTGTACTAACTTTGTGGTGTGTTTCGGAAGTGTGTTCCACCGTCAGCTGGCAACATTATTTATTAAAATGCTCTTAAATTCCCATAATGCAGAGTTTCATAACAGATGAATAAATAATGCTAACAATTTGTACAGGTTTCCATCTGCTGTATCATGAAAACTTTTAGGTTAGTAAATGAGTTTACAAGCCAGATCATATATATTTCATAACTAGTACATTAAAGGGGCTGGTTGGTAGAGCACCTGCCTGCCGTGCAAGGGGTCCCGGGTTCGATTCCCGTCAGCGCCGTGAGTGGTTAGACCGCAGGACCCGCATGTGTTATTCGTGGTGGACGAAGCGGCGTCTGGGCGGGTTTTCTCCGGGGTTTATTCCACAAATTGCTCCATTATCTCCCTTCCAATCATCCATTTCGCCTGCATCCTCTTCCTCACTACCACATCTGGTGCTTGGCTGACCACCCGCTTCCAGGTCTTCACTCTGTCTGGTCCAGAGGTCCTTCAGGCGTCTGACCCTTGTAAGTCCTACATAAGGGGAGGGTAATCAGGGAAAGAAAGAAAGTACATTAAAGATGCAATCTAAAAGTGTAACAAAACTTTTTCAATTTAGATGATTCAAAATTAATTATATAATTATTAATATATTTTTCTTCGATGTTTTTCTGCAAAGAATGTTAAAATAAAATTAAGAAAATTGTTTTTGAAGCTACTATTCTATTAATTCTTGAATTCTCACATTATACAAAATTAATTGTGAATGAAGAAAACTTCACAACCTATGGCATTATAAGCACAAATACAGGGTTAAAAACTATAAGTGTTGTAGAAGCTATATAACATTATGATAACGAGTTGAGAAAGTCACGTGAATCTAACGCCGGTCCTACAAGTAGAATTTTAAAGTCACCATACAGTGACCCACCTTTGTAATATTTGACAAGTCACTTAGCCCTACTTATCTACTATTCCCCTTGCATCTACAAAGAAATTTGTAATGAAATAATTTCTGCAAATTTTTAATCTGAATAACATAGAGCATATAGAGGAATGGAAGTCACTTTTTTTTAATTTTTTTTTAAACTTTCTGTACTACTTATATAAGTAGGGGAAGTGCGTATTGTATTCGATTCAAAGTTTCGATGTTGAGATTTCACCGGAGATGTGTTTGGAACCCCCATGAATTAAAAAAAAAAAAAAAAAAAAAAAAAAAAAAAAAAAAAAAAAAAAAAAAAAAAAAAAAACCCACACATTTTTAGAAAAAGGTCTGTGTTTGCGTATCTATGTCTGTCTGCCTGTGAACAGCGTAACTCAAAAACGAAAAGTCGGTTGAAAACCAACGTTGGTAGGTATTTAAATTTTATATATTTCAAGGATGGAACACGAAGATTTTGAGGAAAGTTGCTCCACCCTAAACTACCCTTTCCATGGAAAATTTTGATTTTCTCAAAAATGGCTCTAACGATTTTGATTACAATGCTGTATGTTTAAGATATTTTTATGGGAAATGAGATGTATTATTTTGCATTTTCTGGCTATAGCTCCTGTAGTCGCATTTACTCTGGATGACTTTTGCATAACTGATAAACCGTATGAGACAGACCAAATCTTACTGTACAAAAATGTAGATTTCATTAAAACACACAAGTTGTCCAAATGCATCTTTTTGTGGAGTGAACCATTTCGGAGATACTCATTATTTGTGTGAGTTTTGGAGTAATGATACTTTTCTCAAATGGAAGGTGGTTCATTTTTGTATCTCTTAGCCGTGCAAAGAGAATGGAATTTCAACGCTTTAAAATATTTGACTATCGCTCAAAGCTATATTCCCTTGCATCTACAAGAAAATTAGCAATAAGATAATTTCTGCAAATGTTTATCTCAGCTAGCATGAAGAAGATAAGAGGAGTAAGAGTTTTTAAGCATAGTTAGCACAAGAGTAGAGAAAGCAGGACATCAGATGTTTTTCTAGTCTGATTCAACTTTTTAACATAGGTATATGTCGACGTATGCATGAATTTCGAGTTGGTTTAAAACATGTACAGGTTGCAGTTAACTGGTTACAGCAAGTGTTTTGTTTTGTGCTGGCAGCTGCAAGCCTATAATCGACACTATTGTATCGGAACGCCACAAAGAGATTCCATATCCACGTTTCCGCACAATGGACCTTTCTGGATGACTGAGCGGTCAGCAATTTCTGTCGGCTTTGTATTTGTCAATTTTGGCACCAGAAAAAAAAAAAATTGTCTATGCAGTGTTCATAAAAGTAATCGCAAATTGAGTGAAATGGTCCAAAAGTTTGATAATATAGTAGTTCACGGGCTCCATGAATATGACAGATATGGAATCAGGACTGAAAAATTCAATGCTATTGTCGGAATTTGAACCACGGGCTTTCTGCTTATCGAGCGGCTGCTTTAGCCACTAAGATACCATGACCCGCTTGCCAGTACGACATTAAATTCCCCAGCTAATTCGCACTTTTTCCCGGTTAGACAACAGGAATCTCACATCTGAGATAAATAGTTTCAAGGTCAAACTTCTTTAAAACTTTGAAATGGCACAACTATGAAATATAAATGTATCATATTTTTAGTTTTATTAACATAATGAAATGCTCTCGTCTGTTTTTCAGTTCACTATGTTCTATGTGGAAGTAAATTCACCCATCACATAAGATTATATGAGAGTAACAAAAGAAGCTCTCGCCTACGTAATGGAATATTACTCGTGAGCCTGAATACGGCTTTTAGTCGAATGTCATTATGATAACCGCCGCGTTAATGGGTTTTAAGTCTGGAATGTCAGTCTGTCTCCGGGAGGGACTACTGTAGCAAAATAACCTATTATTCTCGCTCTATATTTTACGTACATAACAAGCTGCTTCAACCACTGAAGTAAAAATGTATACTTCTCCCTTTGTCTAATACCTACCTATATTAGAGGCGGTGTTGTATTTTATCCAGATTTCACCACAGGATTGTTAGAAAAACACTTGCACATCCATGTGTGTGTGGTTTTTCTTTATTTTCACTTTCTCCACTACGTATAGTAAATTGGGGAAGTATTGTATTCCAACCAAAATTTATTGTCGAGATTTCACCGGAAATATATGTTTTGAGACCCCCTGAATCCAAAAAAAGCATGTTAAGAAGAAGGCCCATGTGCGTCTGTGAACAGAATAACCCAGAAATGAAGAATCGGTTTAAAATCACAGTTGGTATTTAAGTTTAATGCTTCAAGGATACGACAGGAGAATTTTGAAAGCAATTACTCCACCCTAAACTACACTTTACATGGAAAATTTTGATTTTATCCAAAATGGCTCTAACGATTTTGATTAAAATGCTTTGAGATATTTTTATGGCAAATGAAATGTATATTTTAAATTTTCTGACTATAGAATATGAAGTAGAGACTTTTGTATAAATGTTAAACCGTAAGAGACCAAATAAGAGTTTGTAAGAATAGTTGGTACAAGAGTAAAGTCATGTGAGTGCAACACATAAGATATATATTTGTTGTATTAAGGTTCTCCAACATAATATCACATCGGACGATGAATGAATGAAGTGGGTAAAATTCTCTAAGGAGCCAGAGGTCCATAGAGCTGAAAGTTACCCAACATTCGTCTTCTTAGTATTAAGGGGAACTTCGGAAGAAAACGTTATCTGGATAACTCACCCTAACCGAGACCTCTTGTATTTGAGGCAGACACGCTACCACCACACTACAGAGGCGGGCGCACTTCAGAAGTCTGAACAAATACCAACTCTCATGTATCAATCAGGTATGTTTAAACACGTCTGTCTCAGTGGCACAGTTCATTAGCCACTGCCCTACTGATCCCAAAGTGGCGGGTTCAAACCCGACCCAAACAATGACTTTTAACTTGAAATTTAAATTTAGTTCTTACTTACGAATGCTCGTTAAATGCCAGAGTTCTCAGCGCGCCATTCTATATTAGGCGTGAAAGACCGCTTACTTTTTGCTTCACGTGTCGTAAATTTACAACAGGAGACCACCGACTTTACTTCCCTTCCGAAGGAAAGGCATTTTTACGTCCATCGCCCTCCGCCGGCTTTGAACTCGCGACCTAAGAAGCGACAGCCTGGGATGTAAAAGAACTCCGGCGGGACGAAACTCGTGCACACCAACAGCGACGATATGATCCTGGCGATTAATAGTGTCATCAACAAACAAAATATTATATTTTATACTTAAACATACCATGAAAAGATTTTCAAGAAAATTCGTTCTTTCCCACTCCAAAATACTCTGTTTATAGAAAAATTTTTTTTTTTTTTATTTTCCCAAAATTGTTCTAATTTCCATTAAATTAGATATGTTTTTGATGTTTCGATATGCTTATCTATTGGTATGATTAATAAATTACACTTATTTTGAATCTTATGTGAGCAGGCTTTGAAGTCCTCTTCATCCTGAATAAATTTATAACCATAAAAGACAAATACTTGACGAGAAATTTGGAACCATAGCCAACCATATTATAATATACAATAACATCAGATATAACATTCATCGTTTTCAAATATTCGTTGTTATGTAATTTAAAGTTGTGCTGGGAATAATCATGCAGCATGTATAAAGCATATTCGGCGATTCACAAATGGGCTCATTGGAAATAGAAAACTGCATACAATATATATTGTGCATCCAACCAAATACTGTTGTCAAAATGTTATTATGAGTAATACTGTGTAAATAGAGGAATATTCTTAAAAACTAGGTTTTGGACTTTTAAAATACACCCATTCCTTTGATTCTGAAGCAGGTACTAAACAAAAGTTTCCACACTCCTGACCGAAGTCGAACCTGGGAACTCTGGGCTGAGAAATCACCGCACCGACCACTAGATTACAGTGTGGTATGGTTTAATTTTGCAGGCGGACTTATTTTCTTAATTAATTTTAAGTATTCCTCTGTAGTTGAGTAAACAGATCCACTTCTCTATTAAAATTTCAGTTAATTACAGCGCCTTTGAAAGCAAAGAGGAAAGAAAACAATGGAAGCAAACAGAACCATCTCCACAGCTTTTACTGTCTTCGGCATATTCTGCAGGAGATAATAGTGTCGTCAGTGACACACGCACACACACATATACATACACACAGACAACACAGACACACAGTAGGGCCACACACAGACAGACACAAAGACGCACACACACAGGCACACTCACAGAGATATAGACGCACACACATACATAGATACAGAGACCCAAACAGACAGACAGACACACACACACACACACACACACACACACACACACACACACACACACACACACACACACACACACATACACACACATGCAGGCAAACAGACGCACACACAGAGAACGCAGTCACACAGACAGACACAGTCACATACACACACACACACACATACACACACACACACACACACATGCAGGCAAACAGACGCACACACAGAGAACGCAGTCACACAGACAGACACAGTCACACACACACAGACATACACACACACACAACTGGCAAGGCACAACGGTGATGGCCAATTGGTAGTTCAATTTGAAGCGCCAGCGAATTTGGAAAATAATTGGTTTGAAAATTAAAAGCAATGAGGAATACTTCGGAAATGGTTAACTTAAAAATGATTTGATATTAACCTATGTGCTTTAAAACATCTACATCGTTTGATATACATGCTGAGTCTTTCACGGCCGGCGTTAATCCAATAGGTGGTAGATTTCGGACTTATAGGCCGTGGTCCAGTCGGTGAATTTTCTGACGTTTCGCCCAAGACTGCGTTGGGCATCTTCAGAGAATGACTCATAGTTGGTTGACCAGCCCGAAATCTACCACCTATTGGATCTACATATTTCGTGTAGTAGAATTTGCCTATCTCCTACGGTTTATCATCTATACAAAATTCATCCAAATGAAGAGGACTTCAAAGGCTATTCCCAGGAAATTCAAATTTGGCATCAAAATATCTTAAACATAGACTATTTTAATCAAAAATCATCAGAGCCATTTGTTAGAAAATAAGAAAATTAGAAAATTTAGGGTAGGCTATTTTTTGAACCTCTTTGTTGAGGACATTGAAACTAAACACGTGCTATTTAGCAACTGTTTATTTTGGAGTTACGTATTTACTGGGGCAGCGCCATGGCCGAGCAGTTAGACCGTTCGCCTATCACACAATACCTATCGTCTTGGCTTCAATCCCAGGGATCACATGTGGCATTCGTGGTGGACGAAGCGCCGACTGGGCGGGTTTTCTCCAGTTTCACCCGCAATTCATCCCACAAATTGCTCCATCATCACATTTCTGTCCATCCATATTTTATATGATCCTCTTACCACCATTGCTGGACTGACCACCCGCTTCCAGGTCTTCACTCTGTCGGGTCCATAGGTTCCTGTGCTCCTTGACAGGCGTCTGGTCCTAGGCACTGACTTGACAGGCGTCTGGCCCTAGTCATACATCAGAGGAGGGTAACACATAGAACATTTTGTGAACATTTTTTATTCAAGGGAACTCGAAACGTGCATTTTTAGTGAAATCTTGGTATCGAAAGTTTCGGTGGAATGCAATACTATTTCCACCTATAAGTACGTGGAAGAAAAAGTAAGAATAGGGCCTTAAAATATAAAATGACCAAAAATGATATAGTGAAAATGTATTTTCATTATCTGAGATCCATGTTAAGGTTCTGTGTATACATTAGGGATATCTGTCATGCAAATAACTGTCACAAAATAACACCAGAAACCAGACGGTGATTATAACTATTAATGACAGAGAAAATGTTCATGAACTTGTTAAATTTAACATTAATCTGTCCTTAAGCAAACGCCATGGGAGAAGTGCGGTAGTATCAAAACACGATTGGCCTTGCAGTGACCGTGGTGACTTTTAGGTTCTCACTTGCAGCTCATTTGTGGGAACCTACACCGACTGACCTCTATCCTGTAGAATAGGTTCTGTCGACGTCAGCTGCACGACTGCCAACGATACAATGTAGTAGGGGAATCTCTTACTTTTACTTCCTGACGTAACACTCCATTAACTAGGGCGCGGAAACAAACAGAAGCCGTGGGAAAGACGAAGCAGTTAGGAAGTTTATATAGTTGCTATTTGTTATAGCCCGTTGTCCTTCGTTTGTTTTGTCCCCACAAATGTCTAACAGCCAATCTATTATTTTAATGTAATAATTAAATCTCTGATACTAAGATTATTATTATTACTATTATTATTATTATTTATTATTATTGTTATTGTTATTATTATTACTATTATTATTGTTATAGGATATACAGTTTCCCTTATGCTGAAAATTCTAAAATTAAAAAATTCTCGCGGTGCAACAGGCCTTACCGCGCCAATGCCTACCGCCAGGCCGCTGCGTCCTTCACCTCTGTCCATAAAATATACGGTAAACATTCCAAATTTAAACCAATGCTAAGAAATATTTGGGAAATGGTAAACGCCACTAAACGTGCCATAATACAATTTTTGCATTCTTAGTTTCTGTCATCTGTTTTATTAGTCATGCGAATGAAGAGGACTAACAGGTATTCAGAACAAACCTAAGTTGGTCTGGGTGGCTTAGTTGGTTTGACGCTGGCCACTCATTCCAAGGTCAGGGGTTCAATTTTGGCCCAGACTGATAGTTTTGTGCTTAAAAACGACAGCTACATGTCAGTAGATTTACTGGCATGTAATAGAACTGCGGGACAAAATTCCGGCACACCAGGGACGTTGATGTGATCCTGGCAACTGACAGCGTCGTTAAACAACAAAATAATAATGACAACACACCTGCATTTTATTTCTTTAGAAAGTATCTTGCACATAAGGCATTTGAATAAAACTCGTTAGTCAAACAAAATAACAAAGTATTTTCAATGTGAAGGTAGTCTGTGACAGGAGAATTTTTGACTAATTGTCACACCCTTAGATGATGCTTAATTTAAGTACGATGTCTGATATTTATAAGATTTTTCCTGTTTAAGATATTTTATGTAAAATGAACTGTATATCTCAAATCTTCTGCATTTCATATCATCCGCTTCCTCACTCTCATACCTGGTGCTGGACTGAGCACCTGCTTCCAGGTCTTCACTCTGTCGGGTTCATAGGTTACTGTGCTCCCCGACAGGCACCTGACCCTAGGCACAGGCTTGTAAGCCCTAGGGAATGTCACTCTTTAACACGGAAAGCGTGATCAGATAAAGAAAAAAAGAATAAGAAGTGAAGTAGACAGGGGAGTAAGCGTTTGTAAGAATAGGTTGCACAGAGTAGAGAAAGCCATATGAGTGCAACACATGAAATTTGTTTCTTCCTTTGAAGTAGCACTGAATTCACAGTGCAAAATGGTACATGCAATACCGTTCTTAAAAATGTATTTTAAATGTGAACATTGTATCTGCAATGGTAAACATGACAGCAAATTAAAAAAAAATTACAATTAAAAACTCCATAAAAACTACAAAAAGTTTCTTTATGGTAATTGATGTCATTTTGCCTGGACAGAAAACAAAGACATGGAGACAATTAAAACATAAAGCAGCACATGCACGTTCATTTGAGTTCAAAGTTCTGGAAAGCAGATTTAATATTAAATATACTTTCGTGGCTGCTCAAGGGTCATTAGTTAAAGTGGAATACCAGTAGAATGCACACACGCCTGTCACTTAATGAAGAAAAACACAAAATAATAGCTGTCTTATCTTCTATTAAATGGATATAAAAACATTACGAATGGAGATAACCGTTATAAGGTTGTGATTGAGTGTTATCAGTGCGGAAAGTGACTAATGATGAGATTTCTGTTATCAGTATGGTATTTTCCTAATGTTAACTCATGCGCCTTGAGAACTTGATCTATTTTTCTTCATGTGCAGTGATCCCTAACAGCGCCTAGATTCTGTCACGTGGGAGACGTGCAGTATGTTTTCCAAGTTAATAACCACCGAATGGAATTGATTACAGTAAATTAATAATAAGACAATAAGGAGTGAATAAAAGGACTCAAAAATCTGGTGTGTTGCACTCATGACTATCTCTATTGAAACTATTGTTACAAACCCTCATTGCCCTATCTTTAATGTTAGTCAAGATCTTATTTCTAACTACCTTGTGGGGCGTTGAGCATACAGTAGCCTTTGAGCGATAGTCAAATCTTTTAAAGCTAGTCGTTGTATTGAGACGGGAACTTCTACGTATATATTTGTAATTTTAGATTAAGAATGTACATAAATATAAGATTTTAGATATAAGTATAACTTGGTATTGTGCAAAGAAATTGCCTTTTGAAAGTAGGTTGACCTGAACAAGTTTCTAAAGGCCTCTAGAACTAAAGAAATCAAATCTATGTCCTTAATTTAGTCACATTAGAGTTCATTAAACAGTTAAATAATGTATCGAATGGACAGTATGGGAAATCGAGGTGCAAAGTGCAACGGTCTGACAGTTGGGTCTGGATGGCGATGTGCCCAGGAGTGTAAACCTCGTAGCGCTAAATAAGTATAGCTTCGCGCCAAAAAGGAACGTCGAGGTGGAAAGTGTAACGGTCTGACAGTTTGAGTCTGGGTGGCGATGTGACTAGAAGTGTAAACCTGGTATCGCTAAATGAGTATAGCTCTCGCGCCAAAAAGAAACGTCGAGGTGTGAAGTGCAACGGTGATTAGTGAACGTAAAGCAGTTAGCAATCTAAGAGAGAAGCACCAGAAACTTGCTCAGGTCGGAAATTCGAGGCAAATGAAGTGTTGAAGAATAAACTTAGTAAAAGCCTGTGTTGTGTTGTCATCTAACCTCGCGCCCGAGAAACATCCTCTCATGCCTACCTAAATCCGGCACCCAACGTCCAGAAACCGCTACAAACGGCGCTCCAAGTCACGAACCCGTTACAAATGGCGTCCCAACGCGGTGGCTCGACAAAGAATGACAACCAGAGGATCACCGAGGGAAGCAGTTGACTCGGCGAGAATTAATCGACGCGTAGGAAGAAGGCGAACTTCAACCCAGGGACAGCAGTAGAAGCCGTGGACGCGAAAAGGAGCCGACGACCAAGTAACATCACGAGCGACAGGAAACAGCCTCAAGACCTCGGAGGAAAGGCGCACGAGGTGCTGTTTCAATAAGCGAGACAATCAACATCAGAGGACGACCACATCAACCCAGCAACGCAAGTCACCGAAAGGTTAGAGTTAAACAAAACAATCCTATATAAAAGACAATATATATCACAGTTAAAATAGTAGATGCATGGAAACAAATGTGTGGAAGAATGAGAGGACATTATATATTGTATGATTGAATGGGGAAGATTAGAATAAGGTAATTTTACATAGATGCTCCTTCGTAGCGGAAAGCTAAGTAGAAATACCAAAATGGAGTCGTTAGAACAGAGTAAAGAAAACAGTGCTGAGAGCAGCGATGCAGTAGGGAATACTTCGGGAGATTGCTTTAAGATACTCTTGAAAAAAATAAACGAAATGAGTACTAGAATAGAGAATATGGGTGAGAAATTGGAAAGTAAAATTAGTGGTCAGGGTAAGGAACTAAACGAAATGAGTAGTAGAATAGAGAATATGGGTGGTCAGGTTAACGAAATGGGTGAGAAATTGGAAAGTAAAATTAGTGGTCAGGGTAAAGAACTAAACGAAATGAGTAGTAGATTAGAGAATATGGGTGGTCAAGTTAAAGAACTCTTAGACGAAGGATTTAGGACCCAAGAATCAAAGCTCAAAGAACATTTAGATCACAAGCACCAGGAATTTGAGGAGAGAATGAGGGAGCAATTAAATACACAGCAGGGGAGCATTTCCGAAATCCAGGAAGGGTTAAATTCCTTTAGAATTAACGTAGACGAAAATTTAGAACGTATGAAAGAGATGTGTGAAAGAAAAAATGTAGAAACTAGGAAAATGCTGACGGATGAGCTAACAGCTATTAAGAACGCAGTGCATGGGGAGGTAAATGAAACTTTGCAGGTAGTGCACGCTGAATTAGAAGCTGAGGGACAAGAAATTAATAAACTTAAGGAAAACACGGAGAGACAGCTATTAGCTCATCTAGAGGTAGATAACCGTTCAAAAAAGAACGAGAGTAGAATAGTGGAAATCCAGGGATCTGTAGAGAGAATAGAGATACAATTAAGAAGTATTAATAATGGTAATGCGACAAGCGCAGTTGACAGTAATGGAAATAACTCAATTGTAAATAGCGCACAGCATGAGGCTGTAGCTATAGAAAATGTGACACCTAGCTCCTTCCACGTGAACCCGTCTAATACAGGAAATAGTCTTAGTCAATATGGCCAATTACTGAATGAAGTGACTGTTCCCATTTTTGAAGAGTCTGAGGACATAAATCCTAAGCAATTCCTTATCGACTTAGACCGCTATTTCGAGATAAAGGATATACCGGAACAGCTCAAAATGTTTGTTGTGCGTAAGGCTCTGA
Organism: Tenodera sinensis; assembly: GCA_030765045.1. Classification (NCBI taxonomy): domain Eukaryota; kingdom Metazoa; phylum Arthropoda; class Insecta; order Mantodea; family Mantidae; genus Tenodera; species Tenodera sinensis. The sequence goes on along the minus strand of CM060973.1, from coordinate 26,692,835 downwards.
AAAATAGATCTCTGACGTGGTTAAGGCTTGTTTTGGGAGAAAATTGCTTTTACGAGCATTCCAAGCAAATGTTTATCAATATGTACTGGGATGCGACTACACAAAGTAAGATAAAATTAATGCTTAGGAAATTGGCCGCGGAACGAGTGAAAAAGAAAGACGAAAAAGGCAAAAGGAATCATAAGATCAGATAGATGAAACAAAAGGGGATTCGAACCGATAGAATAGTGGAGATCCAATTCATTAACAGAGTGGGCGCGAACATATAAAAGAACAATTGAAGTAGAAGCTGCCGAAAAGTATGTTGAGATAAAAATGATAAAGTTGACCGTGAAAATAAATAACTAAATAAAAACAAAAGTAGACCAATGCAAAGCCATGCACAAGGCGAGAAAGGTAGAAAAATGCTAAAACCGGATTAGAGTCATAATTGCTGGAACGTTATAACTCGTTGTAGTACTTATTAAATGAAAAATGGAAGGAAATCACAGATTGATTACGGCTATGACAGGAATTACATAAATGATATTAAAAGTGTAAACTGTATCATACAGTAATTGTAAATTTGATCTAATTACTTATCAAAGGGAGACCGAAGATGCGGGAAACACTAACAAGCAACAATTGAAATGAAAATGATGGTTTAAAATACGCGCGAAGCGGTAAATAAGTTTAAAAAGACAGATGAAGGAACAATGGTAAACTTGGAAGGATATAGGTGAAAATAGGTAGAAATAAGTGTACAATTAGTAGCTCGTAAGTGTGATTAGATTAGCAGTGCAGAATGTCATTATATGAAACACTGGTTTAAGAATTTAAAAAAAAAAAAAAAAAAAAAAAAAAAAAAAAAAAAAAAAAAAAAGAGAGAGAAAATGTAAAATTAGTAGCTTGTAAATGTGAGTAGATTAGAAGTACACAATGTCATTATGTGAAACTCTGGTTATGAACTAAGGAACCCTGGAAGACATTGAACCCTTGTGTTTACATGGGCCAGGTAGACAAGGAGAACCTGTGTCAGTGACCTATATGTGTGATATTGTAAAGGAAGAAGGTGAAAGTCCAAGACAGGTAGATAATTGAAAGCAAAGGTATACTACGAGGAAGTGGACATTTTCATGTGTAGGTTAAGCTGAAGTCAGGACTTCGGAGGAAAATAGAATTTGGTAACCAAAAAAAAAAGGAGAAATCTCTCAAAGATCTTCCTGTTTTTCTTGTTACAAAATCCGGCGCATTTGAGACGGGAACTTCTACGTATATATTTGTAATTTTAGATTAAGAATGTACATAAATATAAGATTTTAGATATAAGTATAACTTGGTATTGTGCAAAGAAATTGCCTTTTGAAAGTAGGTTGACCTGAACAAGTTTCTAAAGGCCTCTAGAACTAAAGAAATCAAATCTATGTCCTTAATTTAGTCACATTAGAGTTCATTAAACAGTTAAATAATGTATCGAATGGACAGTATGGGAAATCGAGGTGCAAAGTGCAACGGTCTGACAGTTGGGTCTGGATGGCGATGTGCCCAGGAGTGTAAACCTCGTAGCGCTAAATAAGTATAGCTTCGCGCCAAAAAGGAACGTCGAGGTGGAAAGTGTAACGGTCTGACAGTTTGAGTCTGGGTGGCGATGTGACTAGAAGTGTAAACCTGGTATCGCTAAATGAGTATAGCTCTCGCGCCAAAAAGAAACGTCGAGGTGGAAAGTGTAACGGTCTGACAGTTTGAGTCTGGGTGGCGATGTGACTAGAAGTGTAAACCTGGTATCGCTAAATGAGTATAGCTCTCGCGCCAAAAAGAAACGTCGAGGTGGAAAGTGCAACGGTCTGACAGTTGGGTCTGGATGGCGATGTGCCCAGGAGTGTAAACCTCGTAGCGCTAAATAAGTATAGCTTCGCGCCAAAAAAGGAACGTCGAGGTGGAAAGTGTAACGGTCTGACAGTTTGAGTCTGGGTGGCGATGTGACTAGAAGTGTGTAAACCTGGTATCGCTAAATGAGTATAGCTTCGCGCCAAAAAGGAACGTCGAGGTGGAAAGTGTAACGGTCTGACAGTTCGAGTCTGGGTGGCGATGTGACTAGAAGTGTAAACCTGGTATCGCTAAATGAGTATAGCTCTCGCGCCAAAAAGAAACGTCGAGGTGTGAAGTGCAACGGTGATTAGTGAACGTAAAGCAGTTAGCAACCTAAGAGAGAAGCACCAGAAACTTGCTCAGGTCGGAAATTCGAGGCAAATGAAGTGTTGAAGAATAAACTTAGTAAAAGCCTGTGTTGTGTTGTCATCTAACCTCGCGCCCGAGAAACATCCTCTCATGCCTACCTAAATCCGGCACCCAACGTCCAGAAACCGCTACAAACGGCGCTCCAAGTCACGATCCCGTTACAGTATGAAGTCTTTAAAATTCCGTTATCTTTGCACGGCCAAGAGATAACTTGAGAAAAGTGTTGCAAAGCTCACCCAAGTAACAAAGAATATTTCAGAAATAGTTCAATCCACAAAAAATGCAATTATACCTAACTTGTGTGTTTTAACGAGATCTAAATTTTTGTATAGTAAGATTTGATCTCTCTTAAGGTGCACCAGGAATGCAGAAGTCTTCACGAGTAAATAGGACTACATGGACCATAACTAGAACATTCAAAGTATACATTTCACTTGCCATAAAAATATGCTGAACAAATGACATTTTAAAGCAAAATTTTTAGTCATTTTTGAGAAAATCAAAATGTTCGAAATATTGTCCATTGGTTTTTAATCGAGTTCTTGAGTTATGCTGTTCACAGACGCACTCACGGACCTTTTTCTAAAATGTTTTTATTTGGATTCAGGGACCTCAAAACATATATTTCCGTTGAATATATTAACGGAAATATATGTTAAAAAACCCACATTTTTAGAAAAAGGTCCGTGTATGTGTGTATCTGTGAGCAGTATAACTCAAAAACGAAAAGTTGGTTAAGCACCAAAGTCGGTATTTAAGTTCAATATCTTTGAAGGAGGCGACACGAAGATTTTAAAGAAAATTGCTCCACCCTAAACTACTCTTTACATGGAAAAGTTTGATTTCTTGAAAATGGTTCTAACGATTTTGATTAAAATGACACATCTTTAAGGTTTTTTATGACAAACGTATATTTTGAATTTTCTCACTATAACTATGTAGTCCTGTTTACTCTGGATGACTTTTGAATAGCTTGTAATCCGTAAGATATAGACCAAATCTTGCTATACAAAATGTAGATCTTGTTAAAACACACAAGTTATGTTTAATTACTTCGTGGAGTGAACCATTTCGATGTTCCTTGTTATTTGTGTGAGCTTCAGAGAACTTACCCTTTTTGCCAAATGAAACATCGCTATTCATTTTTCTTTTATGTTAACCATGCAAAGAGAACGGAATTTTAAAGCTTTAAAAGGTTTGACTGTTGCCCAAAACCTACTGTATTCTCATAATTCCCCTTGCACCTACAAGGAAATAAGCAATAAGATAATTTCTGCAAATGTTTATCTGAACTAACATGAAGAAGATATAGGAATAGGAGTTTGTGTGAATGGTTAGTACAAGAGTAGGGAAAGTCATACGAGTTTAACACATCAGATTTTTTTTTTAACTTTTTATTTTAATCTCTCTAAATCATTTTGTATATTCGAATTGATAATGGCAATAAAATGCAGTCGAAAGAAGGTTAAATTGCAAAAAAATTAAAGAAAAAACAGTTCGGTGCTGATATATAAACGGTAGCAAAAAAGAATTAATAAAGTTGACATTTTTTCGGCCTGCAGTGATCCAAAATGAACCGTATTATATAAACCCCCAAACAACAACAACAACCGTATTATGCTGGGTCTCGTCTGCAAGACACTCGAGAAAGAAAACTATTTATTTCTGAAGTTAAGAGCCTTAATATCCACTGCCTGTGGTGTCACACACATTAACTGAGTTAAATACTTCTAAAAATAAATACTAAAAAAATAAGGGACTGATATAGCTACCGTTTTAATAGTCGTTAGTTTGGAAAATGTATCCCGCGGCGCATAGGTTGAGAACCACTGCTCTAGCGGAGAATAATGGCGTTGCTAATGCGTCTGTCAACTGTTGTTGGAGCTTTCGCAAGGGATAGTTACATGAATTGTGATGCATGGCTTGGAGTGGGCCATGCTAATTTCTTAATGGAGCAGTTAATATTTTAGTATGACGCTTGTGAATTCCACTGCGCTAATGGCAAGTTAAACATAGTCTCTGTGATTATTCTTGGTCCTTGCTGCTCAGTCCGAACAATTAGCAGCCATTCTGCATTACTTCCGGAGAATCTCTGCCCTGCTTTATTAGTAAGTGCAACCTTTCTTACTAGCATTTTGCTTGTATAGGTCATTCATGATTGTTAACATCTATACCAAGAAGAGCTTAATGCAAAACATTTCTTACATACAATTTTGTTTATATTAAACCCTTATGACTCAAAATTAACCCAGGTTCTACTCCAGGTCATATAAAATATTAAGTAACACTACTATCCACAACTATTATTAATAACCCAGCCATTATTTCCCCTATAATTCTACATTATAATTCTCAAACTATTTCTACTACATACTCCTATTTACCTAACCCAATGTATAAACTTTAGAGTGCTTGCAAGGGTTCTCGGTTTGGGGGATGTGAATTTTTTCTAGCCAAAATTATTCCCTATCTTCCCAAGAGTCTGGAAGCATGAATGAGAGTGTGAATGTGTGTAAATTTAACGTATATAACCCAAAAAGATTCCATATCGGAGTTAAAGGCGGGATATAAATGGAAGAAGAAAAAATGTTGGTATTTTACTGATTAAATGTAGAATTTTAATGTTCATTAGCAAACATAGGATGGAGCTGTAACCTTATATTAACATTAAGATTATTTTTACTACCGGATGGCTCGAGATATGATAAAATTGAAACAAAAGCACTCTCCTTTCAGGATATTTTCTTCATAGCAAAATGGTCGTGACATTACTACAAACTTGACTATTTTCCCGATACTGATCATGCGCAATGTGGACGCCCAACCTAAATGCAAAGCAAAATCCGCTGAATTAGCGATGTTTTCATTTTTTGTTCTTCTCCTTCGTCTCCCACTCATGTAAACGAAAATGCTAAACCAGTGCATTGTTGATAGTGCACTACACGAAACAAAATGGTGTGAATTGGAAATCCTAAAAGTATATAAATAGTGCATCATAGCTCAACTTATGAGCTCGTTAAGAACGCATTCTCGCTTCGCTCGTATGCTTTGGTGGTTGTTAATGTAAGCTTCGCAGCTTGTTATGGCGTTGCCATTCTTTGGTTGTTGGCGGTGTTTGTTACACCTGTGTTGGCAGCATTTTATTTGTGTATTTATGTTAAAAAGCTAGAGGTAGGAAGTACCGTCTGCCGGGAAACTGTGAAATGCCGTTCTCTGGTGGTCCGGTAGTAAAAGATTTCGAATAGGTTTGCAAGAGAAGCTTTTTAAATTTTGTTGAAGTATTAAAAAGTCCGATTATTAAATTTTACTACTTACAGCTTGGAAACATCTCTGAAAGTCCAGAATCAAAATAGAATTACCTTGAATATGCAGTATTTCTAGATATCACTAATAATACATAGTGCTGAGAAGCACCATTAAAGCACAAACACTGACTGGATTTGTTTTAGGGCTCAGAAAGTTGTCTACTACTCTTTCATTCTTCGTTTTACCGCTCTTAGTAATACAGGGTGTTTATAAATAATTATCCTGATTACAGCAATTTACAACATGTTTATATTTATTGTTTATTTACCTAATTTATAACTTTGTGTGTACACTGATGTCAATTTTATTAGAAGTGTTCATTGAAGAGCTACATCAATTCAAAATTCATCCAGAGTAAATAGGACTTCATGGGCTATAGCCAGAAAATTCAAGGTATGCATTTCATTTGTCATAAAAATATCTCAAACATGTCATTTTAATCAAAATCGTTAGTCATTTTCAAGAAAATCAAAATTTTCGAAAAATTATTCATGTAAAGGGTAGTTTAGAGTGGAGGAATTCTCTTCAAAATTTTCATGACGAATCCTTGAAATACGTTAAACTTAAATATCAACTTTGGTTTTCAACCGACATTTCGTTATTGAGTTATGCTGGCCACAAACTGACACACACACACACACACACACACACACACACACACACACACACACACACACACACACACACACACACACACACACACACACACACACACACACACACACACACACACACACACACACACACACACACACACACACACACACACACACACACACACACACACACACACACACACACACACACACACACACACACACACACACACACACACACACACACACACACACACACACACACACACACACACACACACACACACACACACACACACACACACACACACACACACACACACACACACACACACACACACACACACACACACACACACACACACACACACACACACACACACACACACACACACACACACACACACACACACACACACACACACACACACACACACACACACACACACACACACACACACACACACACACACACACACACACACACACACACACACACACACACACACACACACACACACACACACACACACACACACACACACACACACACACACACACACACACACACACACACACACACACACACACACACACACACACACACACACACACACACACACACACACACACACACACACACACACACACACACACACACACACACACACACACACACACACACACACACACACACACACACACACACACACACACACACACACACACACACACACACACACACACACACACACACACACACACACACACACACACACACACACACACACACACACACACACACACACACACACACACACACACACACACACACACACACACACACACACACACACACACACACACACACACACACACACACACACACACACACACACACACACACACACACACACACACACACACACACACACACACACACACACACACACACACACACACACACACACACACACACACACACACACACACACACACACACACACACACACACACACACACACACACACACACACACACACACACACACACACACACACACACACACACACACACACACACACACACACAAGAACCTTTTTCTAAAAATGCTTTTTTGGATTCAGGGGGCCTCAAAACATATTTCCGGTGAAATTTCAACATCGAATTTTTGGGTGCAGTACTATACTTCCTCTACTATACTTAGTAAAGAAAGTAATCAGTATATATTTGTATAAATAATTATAGAACAGTTATGAAAATGGAGATACATACAGAAAGTCAAGTGACGGTGACATAAGCTCTCCAATGAAAAGCAGAGAGGAAGTATATTGGAAGCGCAATCAGATTAAAGCAAAACAAAATGATAAATCCAAGAATAGCTTTGGCTTTGCGTTGTTAGTGGCGGAAACAATGAAAGCACATATTTAAATGGTCTAAGTTATAATCGGAAGCTACACGTTTCCTGTTTCGATATGAGAGCAGTATTATCTGCAGGATACTTTCCTTTTTCCGTGTAGGTAATGTTTTAAATAAACGGTGAATACCAAGTCACATCTGCGAATATTCATGTGCATTCTTCAGTACCGTTTCGCAAGTGTATTAATTTCATATTGATTACAAAACACTTTGTGTCTATATCTCATGGTTACGGAGGTGTGAAAATTATTATATGCCGGACAAAATTTTGTTTTACTGCTCGAGGTGTCTGTGCAAGATATTAATATTTTAATTTCATAACATGCTTATACAATTTTACACCATTCTGAATGATATGAGAAAAAGCGGAGAAAACCAGAGTCAACCCTTTTACCTGTTCTATTCAACAGATGGAAATATTTTTTCTTCAGTAAAAATGTTTGACAAAAAAATTGCGGTTTCGGTCATGCTTCGCTATCTGTAAAAAGCCAAAATTATATTATATAGAAATTAAAATGGAAGATATTTATTCTATGATGTGTATCTTTTCTTCTATGGAAAATTTTGATGCCTCGGTTTTAAAAGCTGAGCCTTCAGCAAGAAAAATTTCTAAGACAATGTTGTTATAAAACAGATATTTACATTTCAAATGGTTGATAGATTTCATATAAGGTTTCGATTATGTTTTAGACGTATAATTTACAAGTAATTTGCCGGAATAAGTGGTTGAATCTAATGATTTTCACACCTGTGTTTACCAGCCGTGCAATGCTTTTTCTTCCGATTTATTTATTTGCTTTCTAAAACTTCCAGAATAAACTCTTAGATATAAGGGCATAATATACAAGGTGTTTAAAAAGTACAACAGTCCGATATTGGTCTAAACTAGAATAAATGTTCCTATAAACACATGCCCGGAAAGAAATACGTGTTGAGATATGAGCCATTTTGTAAAAATGTGCAACGTATCCAACTTTTGGATAGGTTTGGCATACACCAATGTCTTTAAATGCCCCCGGAAACCTAATGGATTGAGGTCCGGCGAACGGGGAGGTTACGATGGATTGGTCGAAGAGGTCCAGTGACTACCCCTCGCGTTCACCGGACACGAAAAAGGATAATCCGAAGAACCCCGCGTACGCAGTGGTTGCTGAATTGTTTCTATGATACTGAAAGAGGAACGAACTTTATTAAACAACTGCTCTCCCACAGCACAAAACCGTAAGCTAACCCAACGTCTCAAGAAACAACATAGATTTACAGATCCCAAGAAAGTGGGAAACAAAAAACGTCGGTATCGTCACGATGTTTTTGTTGAATTTCCAGACTTTCTTCTTAAGAGAAAGTTTTCAGTTATCTGCAACGTATTTGCATAGCGAACTAAATATCTGTAACAAATCAGAGAGATTTCCTGCTTCGTTGAGCGAAAAACAACTGTGATGCACGTTTTATATCGAAAGTGAAAATTACTGGAAAGAAAGTGCATATTAATGCAAATGATACACCGGATCCGTAAGCATGTAACTGGGTTGAGAAAAACAACAGGCCATATTGGCGGATGGAGGATACCATAACACAACCTGGACAAAATTACACTTCAACCGTCAGTTTCAGGGGATTTTCTCTTATACCTTCTTCACTGGATTACCTTCCTCTGTATAGGACTTACAAGCCAATGCTTTGGGTCAGTAGTCTGTCGAGAAGCAAATAAAAACTAATCACGACTTTTCATTTGAGTAAAGTATACGCATTTGAAAATTCAAACCAATAAGTATCTCAAAAATCGTTATCTTCACAAAAAATACATATACGTAAATTGTGTGCTTTAACGAGTTCTAAGTTTTTGTGTAGTAAGCTTTATTCTATTTGTGCCAAATATTTGGAGCGGTCTAGCTTTTTGATAAATGGATATAAGACGTATGGCTGAATATTTCCATCCTGTATATTTTGAATCTTTTTGACTTTCTCTACTCTTGTACTTACCATTCTTAGAATCTCTTGTCCCTAGTTCATGTTAGTTGAGATAAACATGTATACAAATTATCTTATTGTTTATCTTCTTGTAGTTGCAAGGGGAATATGGGAATATAGTAGGCTTTGAGCGATAATCAAATATATTAAAGCTTTGAAACCTCGTTCTCTTTGCACGGTTAACACACATATACAAAATGAGTAACAATTTTCCATTTGAAAGAAGTATAAGTTCTCCAAAACTCATACAAATAACAAGGCATATCTCCAAAGTGGTTCACTATACAAAAACCTTTAGATATAAATTGTATATTTTAGCAAGATCTACATTTTTGTACGTAAGATTTGACTATCTCTTAAGGTGTACCAGTTATGCGAAAGTCATCCAGAGTAAATACGACTACAGGGGATATAGCCAGAAAATTCAAGATATACATTTCATTTGCCATAAAAATATCTCAAACATGGCATTTTAATGAAATTTTTCGAAAAATGTTCCATGTAAAGGGTGGTTTAGGGTGAAGCAATTTTCTTCAAAATCTTCGTGTGGCATCCTTGAAAGACATTAACCTTAAATACCAACTTTGGTTTTTAACCGACTTTTCGTTTTTGAGTTATGCTGTCCACAGACTGACACACACACACACACACACACACACACACACACACACACACACACACACACACACACACACACACACACACACACACACACACACACACACACACACGGACCTTTTTCTAAAAATGCCTTTTTTTTTAAGATTCGGGGGCCTCAAAACATATATTGCCGGTGAAATCCCGACATCGAATTTTTGGTGGAATACAATACTTCCTCTACTTTTACTAAACGTAGTAGAGATTACTTCTCTACTATATTCATTACTTAGAATATAGGTAGTATGTGAATGTAACATTAGTATAGTTCGAGCAAAAGTCGGTTTTCCAGTTCCTTACAAAGTGACCACTTTATTTATGTGTCAAGCTGCCGCCGAAAGTCGGCTTTTCAGATCGTTACAAAGCGACCGCTTTATTTGTCAAGATACTACAAAGCTAGAATCAAAGAAGCCGAAATGGAAGCGGAAAGAATGGCCCAACTTATGTATATATAAAAGTAATGCAGAAACGAAAAATGTGTACCCAAAGGAGTAAATGAGCGTGAACAGTGGTTACATAAAATGTCGTGTTTTACCAAGGTCAGTGTCGAGATGACAAGAACATCTGACAAGATTTGGTTGGCTGATTTTTAAAATACAGATCATTTCCAGGAATTTGCAATTGTGTTGCGAAATCATTGGTATGTGCACAAAAATTCCAGAGAATTAGTTACGTAAAATTAATCGTATGGCAAAGTAGCTATAATGAAGGTAATTTGGGAAAACGATTTTCCCAGGAAGACTATCGTTTTGCGTTTGAGAATGTCATGTGCGTTTTACGTAATACAGGAAACGGCTAAATGAAAAGACGTCGGGAACTTGGAATTTATTGCTGGTTTCAGTGCCGCAACTCTTACAAAAGGCAGTAAATCGCCCGCATCTGCCATGAGGATGACATAGGCATAATTGTTCGGAAAGTTTTCTCTCTTTATTTATTCCATTGCAGGATTTTTCCTTCTGTAGTAAGGAACGAGCCGAGTGCGTTAATTTGATTGGTTTGTTTGCAACATAGACCGAAGCAGTGAGGACGCATTCCAGGACAGCTAGAAGCACTGAATGGTCAAAGCACTAGGTAACTGTTTATCCTCCTTTCGCAATAACTGCTTTTTCGCGCGTTGACACCATTTAGAAAGTGAAATACATCACCGGGAGAAGCTCTGTGTGGTTTAAGCTAATGATTGCAAAACACTTGAAAATTAAGTGGACGAAAAAAAAAAAAAAAAAGCTAATCAGTTTTAATCTGCGACTTTCTGTATCCACTATCATTAATTATTTATATAATTGTATGGAATCATACAACTCAGTCTAACTAGTCCCCAAATGCTCAAGTAATCAAAATAATTACATATGATTCAATTAGGATACAATTTTTATTTTCTCTACTACGTATAGTAAACTAGAGGAAGTATAGTATTCCACTCAAAAATTCGATGTCAAGATTTCGCCGGAAATATGTTTTGAGGCCCCCTGAGTCCAAAAGAAAGCACTTTTAGAAAAACGGTCCATGTGTGTCTGTGTGAGTCTTCGGACAGCATTACTCAAAAACAAAAACTCGGTTAAAAACCAAAGATAGTATTTAAGGTTAATGTCTTTCAAGGATGCGACACGAAGATTATGAAGAAAATTGTTCCACCCTAAACTACCCTTTACATGGAATCTTTTTCAAAACTTTTGATTTCCTTGAAAATGCCTAACGATTATGGCCAATGAAATGTATATTTTGAATTTTCTGGCTATGGCCTATGTAGTCCTGTTTACTCTGGATGACTTTTGAATAACTTGTAAACCGTAAGAGGTAGAAAAAAATCTTTCTGTACAGAAACTGTAGATCTCATATTAGAACACACAATGTATGTCTAAATATTTTTGTAGAGTGAACTATTTCGGAGATACTCCTTGTTATTTGTGTTAGTTTTGGAAACTTAACTTTTCATGAAATGCACCGTCGTTGTTTATTTTTTTTTATATGTTAAGTGTGCAAAGAGAATGGAATTTCAAAGCTTTAAAGGATTTGATTATCGCTCAAAACCTACTGTATTCTAATATTGCCCTTGCAGCTACAAGGAAATAAGCAACAAGATAACTTCTGTAAATGTTTATCTCAACTAACATGAAGATACAGGAATAAGAGTTTGTAAGGATGGTTAGTACAACAGCAGAGAAAGTCATGTGAGTGTAACATGTGAGCTATTATTTAATTAAGATCCCTTTTTAAGGCAATGTATCTGTAAAGTTTAGCAGAAAGTGTAACATTTTCGATGCTTTTTGTTTTTTGCATTTTTATTGTCATGTACTTTCATGCTTCTGGTTTTTTAAATATCAACCATTTTAAGGCCACAAATGGCTACTTAATTGTCGCTGTACCATTTTGGTAAGTTGAACTTTAACTCCATTTTTCTCAATTTCTTTTTTTCCCCAGCATATTTCACTCTTCAAAATATTCTATGACAGATTAGGTTGAACTTTTTGTGACAATTGCAGGAATTACGGATTTAAAAATTGTTGTGGGTTAGTTAAAGAAAACTGATTGGTCAGCTGAAATTATTTTCGAAAACTCACATTGAAATCGTTGAAAAATTCAGTAGTATATACTCACATTTTTTCTCTTAAATAATTCAAATTAAGACTCCACAACATTTCTTGAGGGGCTCTAATGACCTAGCTGTCGACGGGCCCTTAAACCCTAATCACTCACTCACTCACATTTCTTGATTTAGCATACTAAACTTAAATTAATAATTTGGGAGTGACACGATGAAACATATTATTATATCAAACATGATTAATTGTGAATAAAAATTTGCATCTTGACAACAATTTACATACTTGTGAAATTTTTGTGTGTGGTTTATATTTTGTGTTTTTGGGAGATGTTAAAGTCAAAGTAAACGGAAGAAAACTGTAGACTTTCTGGACTTTCATTTGCCTTATAACAACATTTAGAGTGTTTCTAGGTAGTTTTCCCTTTTATACAATATGCAATGGCGGTGAGCTTAACAAATGCGAGAGTTAAATATAGGTATTCTTCCCGAGTTGCAGCTTTCTTGCAACTATATTGGGATATATTCTTCACCACTCTGTCCTCTATGTGATCTGCAAGAGGAAATGGATCAAGACCACCTTCAAATATGCCCGGCCACTTGTAGGGCCCCCTCCATCAATGAAAAATATTGGAGAACAAGAGGACTAATGAGTTCATTGTCAGAAATCCAGATTAGCCAGCCTCAGATTTATATTTCCGCACACTGATATTTGGCGAATGTCTTGGAAGGAATATGAGAACGAGATGAGTTGAAAATCACAGGTGAAGTTATTTACCACGCATTTCTACGTCATAAATAATTAAAATATCCGCTACGTAAAGAAAGCAGCTAACACGACTGTCGTTTTCGTTTTATAAACACAGTCGTAACATCTTAAGAACGATGAAATTTCATGTCTTGATATAAACATCCACTTAGAGATGATGCAGGAGCAAGTGTTTGCAAGGGATCAAAGAAGGGGCATACTTCACTTAGCGTGTCAAAAGCTACTTTAAGACGACAAACAGCGACATTCTTGGTCCTGTGATCTTATCTTTTGGTGGAACATGGTGTTTAAACATTGACATGGGCTGCTCTTAACAAGGCCAACACTTTCTCCAGAACTTTCTCCAGTCATTGTTTCTTTTGCCTCCGGCGGTTGGGCGGGGACATCGTGAGATTCGGTTTCTTAGACAACATGGTTTGGGAAACGGTTATTGACACCTCAAGATGCACTTGGTTGGAGATATGGGTTTATCTAATATTTCTCACCATTAGAAATCTACAGAGTAAGATTTTGCTATATTTTCTAAACACACTTTGCAGGAAGAACACGACTAGGTTACAGAGTGTGTTTCAAGGTCAGTGAATTGATTTCAAGTGGTAGAAAAAGACAAAAGCGAAAGCAAAACGAACTTTCTGAAAGGTGATACTTACTGCAGAAAGTTTAAAGCACCAAACACCGTGTTTTTACTACTAACAGTTTGTCAGTACGACTTGCAGAGGTTCTGGAGGATGATAACCAAGCGAGAGTTTTTAAATTATTGTGAAAGATAAGGATTTAGCACTAAAATTTCAAGATTTCGTACCTGTTTTATTTTGTAAATTTATCTTTATTTCTAGCCTTTTGCCATGATTAATTCTACGTATTTATCTGTGACGACTGGGATTTTTATCTTTGTATCGGATATTTGCTATGATTAGTTCTGTATGAGGCGTTTTATTGTTTGACTATTGTTGTGGTTTTTTGTATAGATGCTTATCTTTGACCTTTGCCATGATCTATTTTATTAGGTTGCTAATGACCTTGTAGTTGAGTGCTCTTAAATATACATCAAACATCACTATACTAGTACATATAGAATATTTTAATGAAAATGAAAAAAGGAACGAAAATATTTCCATATAAAGAATACTTTGGGATGGGGAAATAAAATTAAAACTTTCATGTGTATCCCTAGATGGTGATGAATTTACACAAAGTTTGAACTTTATCTGACTATTCGTTTTTGATTTGTGCTGTTTACACACACATACACACACTGTTACTACTTCTACTACTACGCTTCTACTGCTATCACCGCCACTACTGTCAATTACCAGGTTCATATCAGCGTCGCGGATGTGGCGGAATTTCATTCCATAGGAGTTCTTTTACGTGGCATAAATCTACTGACATGGAGCTGCTGCTTTTAAGCACACTTAAAAACCATCGGTCTAGGCCGAATTTGAACCCGCGACCTTGGGATCAATAGGTCAGCGTCTAGCCAACTGAGCCACCCAGACCCACCACTGTGGTGAAGGGAACCCTTCTAAATGCTAGTGTACTTTTAGAAAAGTCAACTCCACTACTATAAATGGGCACTGGCTCAGAAACCAGTTTCTGTATTCCATCAGGAGACTGTTCTATGCGGAGAAACAGGAGTGCATGGTTCAATATACTGGTGGCCGTTTTCAAGTTCTCGATGCACATGCCACATCGGAAATCATTCGTCGGCATTTCCATCTTAGCCGGACGATTTTCTCGCATCGTTGTTGTTGTTGTAGTGTTTAACGCCCGCTTTTACTACTACGGCACCGCAGGCGGTGACACTGATGATACATGAAGATGGAGCACCGGTGGAATGAGATGGTGGGGGAAACCGGAGCACCCGGAGAAAACCCGCCTTGACGCCGCTTCGTCCACCACGAATACCACATGCGGGTCCCTGGGATCGAACCCGGGCCGCCTAGGTGGTAGACGAGCTCCCGCATCGTTTGATGCCTATGTATGTCTGATTATAATAAACCCGTTGGCACTCATACACTTTAAAACTCGTAAGACTGCTGCTTTGGATACCCTTGCCACCCAATGAACATTTCCGAGAATTCTGAAAAGTTTGTCTTTTGCAGAATAAGATAGGTGTACAGACACTGAAGTCAGAATAAACTCAAAAAAACAGGACAGCGCAGCTTCAAAATCACAGCACACGTTAATACTTATACATTTCCTGATAATCTTGCAAATCGCTTCTTGCAATACAGTTAAGTGCATAAAAGATAATAAAGTACACGGGAAGCTTCAATACCAAAGCTTGAATATCAACATTGATGTTTATGTTCAGTTCTTCCAAGGATGCGACGCGAAGATTTTTCAAGAAAATACCTTCGCCCCAAACTACCCTTTACATAGAAACATTTTACAAAATTTTGATTTTCTTAAAAGCGCTCTAACAATTTTAATTACAATACCATGTGTTGAAGATACTTTCAATGTCAATTTTTTGGGGGGAATTGTCGCTGAAGTCGTTTTATTTCTGATTGACCTTTGCATAAGTGGTAAACCATACAAAAAATGTAAATTTCTTTAAACCACACAGTTTACTTTCCTGTTATTTTTTGCTGAGCATACCATTTCCAAGATAAAATGTATTGGCTCGAATTTTAAAGTACTACTTAGTTTCCTCAAATGTTTGTGTTTGTTTATTTTTTATCTGTTGACTATATAAAGAGAAAGAATTTCAAAGCCATCATATTGCGACCAGTTCTTAGGTTATTTCATTTGCTTAAAGCCTTCTTTGTTCCTTTATTCCAGTTATACTCACAATAAAATATGCAATAAGACGTTCTACAAATGTTTATCTCGATTAAGATGAATTAGAAGAATAACAATTTTAGAAGACTTTGTACAAGCATAGAGAAATTCATGTGAGCTTCTCACATCAGATTTATTTTGTTGTAAATACGACTACAGGGGCTATAGCCAAAAAATTCAAGATATACATTTAATTTGTCATAATAATATCTCAAACATATGACATTTTAATCAAAATCGTTAGAGCCATTTTCAAGAAAATAAAATATTTCGAAAAATCTTCCATGTAAAGTGTAGTTTAGGGTGGGGCTATTTTCTTCAAAATCTTCGTGTCGCATCCTTGAAAGATATTAAACTTAAATACCAACTTTGGTTTTTAGCCGACTTTTCGTTTTTGAGTTATGCTGTCCACAGCCTGACAGACACAGACAGACACACACACGGATCTTTTTCTAAAAATGCTTTTTTTTTTTTATTCAGGGGGCCTCAAAACATATATTTCCGGTGAAATCTCGACATGGAATTTTTGGGTGGAATACAATACTTCCCCTACTTACCAGTAGAGAAAGTAAAAAGTGATGACAGGAGGGATGTTTGGAAAGCTACCGATAGGTAAACCCAGGAAAAAGTGGATGGATTCAGTGAAAGAGGATAGTTACAGCCCTTAAAATTCAAAAATTGGCAGCAGGATAGAGATGATTGGATGTCTCGGATGAAGAAGGCCCAGGCCCACTTTGGGTTGTAGCGCCATTGGAAGGTTTCCGAGCCTTAGGCAAAAACGATGGAAAGAGAAGGCAAATCTCTTGCTGAATATTAATTTGGTCTAGTTTCTAATTTAGTGCTTTGTCGTGATTTTAAAGTACTTTTTGCCAAATGAATTAAGTCATTAATTCTAGCAACGTAATCAAAGTTGCTCTGACACGGTGCGGCTCAGAATGTAAAGGATTTACCATAGCAGATTTCAGCAAAGGTAACAAGAGGCGTCCTCGGAACGTCCTTCAGAGAAGTGAAGATGTCGGTAAACCACAAGTGGAGAATGACGGGAAGCAACGTGTCCACTTGCCGATGTCGGCCTTGACCCAGGAGGGCTTGTTGACCGAACCTGGCTGCCAGGAGATGATGAGCGTTTTGTGTGGGAAGCAAATAGCCGACCAACCGACCAACCGACCGACTTCTCTCGCTTTTTTTGTAGACACTCATAACTTTCTTTTCTTCGTGTTGCCACTTTGGCCTCAGGCATTTGTCTCGACTGTTTTCACTTGCGGTAGCTTTGGTCATACCGAAGGTGCCCACCTTGTTCTTTTTGTAGTAGTAGTTTAATTATCTAGGACTCTCTTCCTTATACTTATTTCATTTGATTATTATGATGCACATTTCTTTACGATTTGGTTGACCTTTGTTCTGTGATCATCCATCCATGTATACCCACGGTTTTTAACATACCAAATTCTCTTACCTTCATCTTTTCTCTATTTCCTTCTATAATTAACTGCTATTTATTCACCGTCACATTAGATATTAATTGCGTATTATACCTGGTGACAGGTGGTCTCCTTTGCTTTCAGGTTTATAACATCCTGCATAATGGGAATGGTTTCGCAAACAATTAGAACTGTTAAACGCGGCGCATAAAAGAGCTGTCCACTACAGGCACTGCATCCCAGCTGTATTCCCTTCAGTTGGAAGGCTTATGGTCAAATTCAAAGCTGTTATTAGCTTGAAAAGCAAAACTGGCACTTCCATTACGGTCTATTCTGGAACTGTGTTTGAGTCCTGCTCTCGCTGAGAATGACACGAGGACGTTTATTACAATTTTGTTATAAAATGAGAATTGCACTCGATCAAAAACTCAGCGCTGAGATTTCATAGGAACACTGCTGTATTACCTTCGTGTACATAAGTAGGCTGTCTTCAAAGCTTCCATAAAACTTCGCCAATCAAAAATAAACGCACTTGGAAACATTTTTGTTTTTTCAAATGTCCCCAGAGATTTGTTTGTCTTTGTTGTTGGCAGTGTTTAACGCCTGCTTTTACAACATGCGGCACTGCAGGCGGTGACAGAGATGATATGTGGAATCAGTGATGAATACAGCCACTTCCCTCCGGGGGAGATATTAAGCTTGACGAGGGGAAGGGGCGGGCGGAGAATCTTAATGATATAAACATTTGCAAACAGATAATGAATTGTTTTTCTTGGCTGCGAAGGCTTCCATGGACACCGGCCGTGGAAGCCTTCGCAAACAGATAATGAATTTCTCGTGGGAGACTTTTTAATTCCCTGGAAATTCCTCCCCCCCCCCCCAGGGCCACTCCCTAAATTCATCACTGCATGAAATGAAGATGAAGCACTGGTGGAATGAGACGGTGGGAGAAACAGGAGAACCCGGATAACACCCGCCCCTGCACAGCTTTGTCCCCCAATAATTCCACAGGCGGTCGCCTAGGGTTCAACCCAGGCCGCTTTGGTGAGAGGCGAACGGCCCAATCATTCGGCCACGTCGCGGCCACATCAGCGGTTGTGATTATATAACTGAGAAACCATTAAGTAAAATAACTTTTATGACATACAGTATGTATAGAACCTATAATAAAATAAGTATCATTATTATTGCATAATGACGCTGATGTGACTCAAGATATCAACTTAAATTATATATTATCGTGAGGTTGATTAATGTTACGATGATTAGTATTGACTTAACGGTGTTCATCTAGCGAGTAAATGCAGTGAAAGACTCCGATGATCTATTGGAACGTAGCAAACATTTAATAAAGTGATTTGTATTATGCAAAAGGTGAGCTAGAAAAGGTGAGGATTGTTGTGGACCTTACAGTACCAACTCAAATCTCTCCATACATATGAACCACCTTTTCTTCTGATCCTAGGTGTACAAGAATTTTATAAGGACTACAGGGAGGTAAATTAAATTTATCAAATCGCTTTTCGAGATTTAAAAGCCATCCATGCAAAATTCATATACTTTTCTGATACATTTGAATTTCAACGGTTAGATGTTGCAGGGTATAAGTACCTGCAAAACATCAAGTGACGTTATATGAAATGGTAATTCCAAAAATCCGATACAGAGATTTCTCCGGAAATACACGTTTTGAGGATCGCTGAATTCAAGCATTTTTTGAATGTGTGTCGGTGTGCGCATAACTCGAAAGCGTAAAACTTGGTTTTTACGTTCGTCCTCCCAGGATACAACGTGAAGATTTTCAAGAAAATCCCTTCCCCCCCAGCCCAAACTACCATTTATCTGGACACATTTTCGGTAATTTTGATTTTCTCAAAAATGGCTGAAACAATTTTGGTTGAAATTCATATGCAAGAAATTTGCGTGACAAATTGTACCCCAATTCTGTAGTATGGGAGTAGCGGGTATGCCTCACATTCAAGGTCTCGAGTTCGAAGCTTTCTGGACTTTCCTCAGAAGACGGGTAAAGACGCCCTAAGGACCCCAGGTCATTTGAGCATCATTTCAGTTTTACCCATTTCATTCATAATATGATATAACTTACTGGATTAAAGGACCCTAAACTTAAAGTAAACAATAAATAAATGCCTACATAAATACGGAATAAAAATATCTTGAATTTTCTGGGAATACCCTGTGAAGTGACCTTTATTCTGAACCACTTTGCATAATCGGTAAACCGTAAGAGATGGTTAGAATATTCCTACATCAGAATTGTTCATCTAGTTAAAGCACACAGTTGTTACATAATTTTTTTGTCTTGTCAACCATTTTCGAGATATTTTTTGTTATTGGTTTGAATGTTCACGTACTTGAGCTTTTAAAATGCTAAGTTATAATTCGTGTGCTCCCTGTAGTCTTCCCAGGAACATGCAATTTTAAAATAATCACATAGCAATGAGCTTTTAACAAATATATCACATTAACTTATTGTATGCTATGTAAATGTGCAATGAAAGTGTATCTCGATTAACAAAAGAACCAAGAATAAAATTAGAAATATGTGTGGAAAACTGAGTAAAGAAAGGCACGTGAATAAAACACGTTATTTTTATTTATTTCTTTGTTAACCTACATTTATATTATGTCCTCTGCTATTTTTATCTTAACGCTTATTTTCCCTTGGTTTTCTCTTTCTTCTTTCTTTCTATTCTTTACTCTTGTCAACTGTCCTTCAACTAGCGATCGCAGTCCAGCAAGAGGAAAGGACTCCAGTTGTTCCAACAATACACCATTAGATTCTCAAGAGCCATGTCCTTGCCTCTGTTTCTTCTCTGCATTTTCTCAGGTAGAGGACAATGGCAAGTCATACAGAACGGGAGGAAAATGGGCGGCCGCACCTTGACGATCTCTTGAAAGACAAAGAGCGAAAATAATGAAGAAGCTGTGTTAAGTAACACCTCCTGGGGTTCCCCTGGATAAAAATAAGACAGCTGCACTTCCAACAGCCTCTCAGCTACTCCTTCCACTGCGAAACAATGATTACTTGATCGCACACTCGACAATGGTGTCAAATTGAGGGGACTTGTTTCACTACCTCAATTATTTTATTGGTGTGAAAACAGCCCTACATGCCTGTTAGAAATGTTAGATTACAGGAAATAACATTTCGGGCAGCTTTGAGATTAGGACTTTGTAGTTATAAAGAATGATTTGTGTTTAAAATGTTGTGTATCAACATGGGTCCAGCTCTTGTACTAACCATTCTTACAAACTCTTATTCCTGTATCTTCATCGTGTAGTTGAGATAAACATTTGTACAAATTATCTTATTGTTTATCTCCTTGTAGGTACAAGGAGAATATGGGAATACAGTAGACCTTGAGCGATAGTGAAATCTTTTAAAGCTCTCAAATTCCGTCCTCTCTGCACGCTTAACATATATAAAAATCTGATGTGTTGCACTCACATGACTTTCCCTACTCTTGTACTAACCATTTTTACAAACCCTTGTTCCAATATCTTCTTCGTGTTAGTTGAGATAAACATTGTACAAAGTATCTTATTGGTTATTTCCTTGTAGGTGCAAGGGGAATATTACGATACAGTAGGCTTTGTGCGATAGTCAAATCTTTTAAAGGTTTGAGATTTCGTTCTCTTTACACAATTAACATATAAAAAATGAGCAACGATGATCCATTTCACGAACGTTTTAAGTTTTCCGAAACTCACACACGTAACAAGGAATATCTCCGAAATGGTTCACCCTACAAGAAACTTTATTGAGACATAAATTGTGTATTTTAGCAAGATCTACATTTTTTGTATAGTACGATTTGGTCTATCTGTAATGGTTTACCAGTTATGCAAAAGTCGTCCAGAGTAAATACATCTACAGGGGCTATAGCCAGAAAATGCAAGATATACATTTCATTTGTCATAAAAAATATCTCAAAATCGTTAGAGGCATTTTCAAGAAAATAAACATTTTCGAGAAATTTTCCATGTAAAGGGTAGTTTAGGGTGGAGCTATTTTCTTCAAAATCTTCGTGTCGCATCGTTGAAAGACAGTAAACTTAAATACCAACTTTGGTTTTTAATCGACTTTTCGTTTTTGTGTTATGCTGTCCACAGACTGACACACAGACACACACACGGACCTTTTTCTAAAAATGCTTTTTTTTTTGGGTTCAGGGGGCCTCAAAACATATTTATCCGGTGAAATCCCGACATCGAATTTTTGGGTGGAATACAATACCTACTTCTACTTACGAGTAGAGAAAGTAAAATGAATAACGATGTTCCATTTGACAGAAGTATAAGTTCTCCAAAACGCACACAAATAACAAGGAATATCTCCAAAACTCTACGAAAGAATTTATTTACACCTAAATTGTGTGTTTTAGCAAGATCTACATTTTGTATAGTAAGATTTGGTCCATTTGTTACGGTTTACCAGTTATGCAAAAGTCATCCAGAGTGAACGGGACTTCATGGGCTATAGCCAGCAAATTCAGGATATACATTTCATTTGTCATACAAACATGTCATTTTAATCAAAATCGTTACTGCTATTTTCAAGAAAATCAAACTTTTCAGAAAATTTTCAATGTAAAGGGTACTTTAGATTGGAGCAAAATGTTCTTGTCGTATCCTTGAAAGACATTAAACTTAAATACCAACTTTGGTTTTTAACCAACATTTCGTTTTTGACTGACAGACACACACACGGACCTTTTTCTAAAAATGTTTTTTTTTTATTTTTTATTTTATTTTATTTTTTTTTTTATTTAGGGGGCCTGTAAACATATTTCCTATGAAACCTTGACATCGAATTTTTGGATGGAATACAATACTTCCTCTACTTTACTAAACGTAGTAGAGAAAATAAAGAATCACACGTGTTATATACCGTTATAGTAAAAAAGGATACACAAAGGAACAAAATAGACACATCGGCAAATGCCGACCTCTAATTATAATAATCTGTTGTAGACTCATCGTAATTTTTGTCAGTGTATTGTCACTGTGTAGTTACGTGTGGTCAAAGCTTATGCGTAACTTTTCATCCGCGTACTGCGCATGGTCATCCATGTTACGCAATATAGTGAAATAATATGACAGCTGCCTCACTTTCCAAGGGAACTGACATTGCAGCTTTTGGTTTCATTCATAAAACGTCTTGGTTATTAAGAATGACCCGGTATTCCCCAGTGAGTGCAAGTGGAATACTTTAAAATTCATCGCTCATCCTTACTGAAGTCGCCAGCATTGGATATCAAGTAGATACTGGCTGTGGTATATGCTACTTGAATAAATCATTTTGTGTAACTAGGAAACTAGACGAAACACACAAAAACTTTCTTCCTTTCATAGAAGTTTGAAAACAGTGTTGTTGTAATTAATTTAATTTAAAAGGTGAGTTAATTAATAACACTGAACAACACTTACAACATATTTTTCCGGGACGCGTTTCGAAGGTAACTTTCCTCCATTATCAACCGGACAATAACTGGGTTTCCATGGTGTTTCATGGTGCAGATGGTGATGCTTCTTCTGATGTTTCTTCTGGTGGCGGTTCAATGAACCGGAAAAAGTAAGTGTTGTTCAGTGTTATTAATTAACTCACCTTTTAAATTAAACACAAAAACTTACCCCAGTAAAAATGTAGAGCACACAAAAATACACATTTAACACAGCAAATGTGTAAAACTTTGTGCTTTCTTAAACACAATCTTCTCTTCTCACACTCAGAATCTAAATTAATAGTTTCTCAACTAGATTAAGTCTAAATGTTAAGAGTCCATTAACCAATTCTAATTGAATCACAAATCATACAAGTGTTATATACCCTGCCTAATCATGGGTATGCAATATTTGAACCTGTTTTTGAAATGTCACGCAAATGTAAAATAACCTGTATTTCTTGTATTCAGTCTTGGCTGAAAAGCTGATGTGTTACATTTCCATAATTTTCTCTACCCATTCTTTTACTTTCTCTGTTACGTACAGTAAGTAGTGGAAGTATTGTATTTCACCCAAAAATTCTATGTTGAGATTTCACCGGAAATATGTTTTGAGGCCCCTCCCTTTTTTTAGAAAAGTGTACGCGCGCGTGTTTGTGGGCAGCACAACTCATACGAAAAGTCGGTTAAAAACCAAAGTTGGTATACGTTTAATATCTTTTAATGATGCGGCACGAAGATTTTGAAGAAAATTCTTCCACCCTAAACTACACATGGAAAATTGTTCGTAAATTTTGATTTTCTCGAAAATGGCTCTAACGATTTTGATTAAAATGTATGTTTAAGATATTATTGTGACTAATGAAATGTATATATTGAATTTTCTGGTTATAGCCCATGAAGTCCTATTTACTCTGGAGAACTTTTACACAACTGCTTAACTTTAAGAGATAGGCCAAATCTTATTAATCAAAAAATGTAGATTTTGCTAAAACACACAATTGCTCTAAATATTTTTTTTGTAGAGTGAACCAATTTGGAGGTATTCCTCGCTTTTTGTTGGAGAACTTATACTTCTTTCAAGTGGAAGATCGCTATTCATTTTTTATATGTTAACAAAACTCTAATGCAAAGAGAACGGCATTTGAAAGCTTTAAAATACTGGACTGTCGCTCACAGCCTACTGTATTCCCATATTCCCGTTGCACGTGCACGAAACGGAGCATTAAGATAATTTCTGCAAATGTTTATCTCAACTAAGACGAAGAAGATACAGGAATTTGTAAGAATGGCTAGTACAAGAGTAGAGAATGTTATGTGAGCGCAACACATCAGAGTTTTTCTTTTGTTAGCCTCTTAACTCATAAGTTAAATGAACAGGTCTTTCATAGCAAAGCATTGTATCACATTTTACGATCTTTAGTGAAAAAAAAAACTGTAACAGTAACAAGCTATAAATATTATTCCATAAAAGCACTTAAGTTTATTACATAAATAAGATCTGTTACATAAGAGAATGCTGCACAGGACTTTCTCGGAGGTAGCTGTACTCAAGTTGTAGCAGTTATTTTTAAGTGTGTAGTGCACTCTGTAGGTTATATTTGCTGTGTGCAATGTGAGCACCATGTTCCCATTACGCTCTAATAACTTTTGCACACAGTAGAGGAAGTCTGTTGTAGTTTAAAGTGACAACTGCACCAGCTTTAGCCGGTATTTACCTGTTATCAGTAATTGACAACCTTCCTTCCAAAAGTACCAAATTGAAAAAAAAAAGACCATTTTTGAGGGGAGAAAATAAAACAAATCTGATGTGTGCTCTCACTTTACTTTAATCTAGGTATTTAATGTTTATTGTTTATTTATTCATTCATTAACTTGTGCTACAACAGAGCAAAGCTCCAATTACAGTAGCTACATGTAATTTATTTACACAAATTTGACTAAATATTAATCAAGAATACAAGAGGAACTAAAAATAAACTATCTATTAAACTATTATTGAAGACAAGACGTTGCAAACTATACTTCTCAAGCGAATAAGTGATACAGCTGAATAAACAATAAACATATTTGAATATAATAGGAAAAGAATACAATAAAGTATTAAGAAACTAAGACCAAAATGAAACCTCTATTAAACAATTTAAGACTAGAATTGCAAGTTGTACTGGTTCTAGAGATAACAATAATCCATAAAGCTGAAAATCACTTGCAAATAATTCCCGTACTTAATGGTTTCTTCAACTGTTGCTGTACAAATTATTCTTTTGAATTATTTTTATCCTACCTTTATCGGCAATCTCTCCTTTCGAACATATTATTTATGTTAAATATTTGTTGAAATGGTTTTATTGCATATTTAGTTATAGGTATAGTAATGGAAAAAATCTGATGTATTGCACTCACATGACTTTCTCCGCTCTTGTACTAATTATTCTTATTAACTCTTATTCCTGTAACTTCATGTTAGTCAAGATAAACATTTGTAGACATTATCTTACTGCTAATTTTCTTGTAGGTCCAAGAGGAATATAGGAATATGAAGGCTTTAAAATTCCGTTCTCTTTGTACGGCCAAAAGAGAAAAAACTGAATAGCGACCTTCCATTTCAGAAAAGTTTCAGTATTGCAAAACTCACACAAATAACAAGGAATATCTCCGAAATGGTGCACTCCACAAAAAATGCATTTGTACATAACTTGCGTTTTAACGAGATCTACATTTTTTTAGTGTAAGATTTGGTCTATTTCTTAAGGGTTACCAGTTATATAAAAATCATCCAGAGTAAATAGTGTTCTATAGGCTACAGCCAGAAAATTCAAAATATACATTTCAATTGCCATAAAAGTATCTTAAACATATAGCATTTTAATCAAAATCGTTAGCCATTTTTGAGAAAATCAAACTTTTCAAAGTTTTCCACGTAAAGGGTAGTTTAGGGCGGAGGAATTTTCTTCAAAATCTTTGAAAGATATTAAACTTAATCACCTATTTTGGTTTGTAACCGACTTTTCGTTTTTCAGTTATACTGTTGACAGATACACACATATACACCTTTTCCTATTTTTTTTTGGGGGGGGGGGGGATTCAGGGGCCTCAAAACATATTTCCGGCGACGTCTACTTTTTGGGTCGAATACAATACTTCCCCTACTTACTATACGTAGTAGAGAAAGTAAAAATATACACGTTCCTAGATATTCCTTGTATTTGGAACACAAAGAGCATTATTTCGATTGGTGGAAACCAACACTACATTACTTTTCGGAAACACTGTGTAGAGATCCCATTAACATTTTGGAAATGAGACAGGGAAAACGGTATTCGTAAATCCGTTGGAAAACGCCGCAGTGCTGACGAACTTGCAACTCTGTTTAAGTTTGTTTCATGTCCTCAAAGTGCTCTTTCTTCTTGCTTGCACTATTAGCCAGAAAGTGGCTCAAAGTTCGCTAAACAAGGTCGCTGTAAAATCAAGCGGTTCTGCCGGAAAGAGGATAACACAGCAGGTTCTAAGGTTTCACAAAAGCGGCCCGCCACGTGACCACATCACTACACTTGACTGCCTGTTAATCCCTGATAAACATCGCAAATATGGTCCAGTCGCCGATCTGGAGCCTGGCGTTGTCACGAGACAAGCCACTTACGTGGTCACTCGCTAATGACATGACTGGGATATTATAATAAATGAGGAAACTGAAAGAATTGCGTCAGCGACAAAGGAAGTTCGCAACTGAAGAGCGGCGAAGCGTTCCTTTTAATCTTTCCACAGTTTCACCAGGACCAGAAAGGAAGCTCTTAACTGAAGAGCAGCACATACAAGCCAAAAATTCGATACCGAGGTTTCACTCTAAATACACGTTTTGAGGTTCCCTGACTGAAAACTATTTTCAGAAAATGTTTGTAAACATATCTCAAAAACGGAAAGTCGTTTAAACACCAAACTTGGTATATTAGTACAGTATCTTTTAAAGCTACGACACGAATTTCTTCAAGAAAATACCATCACCACAAACCGACCCTTACATGGAAAATATTAAAAAATTTTATTCTCTCAAAAATGGCTCTAACGATTTTGATTGTTTTATAACAAATTAAATGTATATCCTGGATTTTAGGGCATAATATCTGAAATTCTCTTCATTCTGAATGAAGACTGATAAACCTTGAGAGCACACTAAATCCCACTACAAGGTATATTATATTAAAGCATGCTATTTATGTCAAATACTTTTTTTTGAATTAACCATTTTTGAGATATTCTTTGTTATTGGTTTGTATTTTCAAATAGGAAGTCATTAATATTTTTAATCTTTTGATCATGCTGAAAGAAAGGAATTTCAAAGCCTTCGCATAGTGACCAGCTCTTAAATGATTTTACTGTGGTTTAAGTCCATCCATTTCCACATTCTACTTGCAAGAAAATATGCAATAAAATCATTTTTACATAGTTTATATGGATTAACATGAAGTAGACTGAAGAACAAGCATTTTGTACAGAATGAGTAGAGAAAATTATGTGAGTGCACGCATCACTATTTGTTCTTTACTTTAACGCCTGTTTATAGCAGATAGAGGAAGCTTATATGTGGAGCTGAGGTTTTTGAGAAAATTAAAAATTACGTTTTTGTTTGTAGCGCGCTTGCCTCTGGTGCGGAGGCACTGGGTTCGATCCCCGGTACAAGCATGGAGATTTTATCCCCTCTGGGAGGTCTGGCACGGGGTGCACTCAGCCTCGTAAGGTTCCGGGGGGATCAATTAAGGAGCTACTTGATGGAGAAGTAGCGGACCCAGGTCGCGAAGGCGACCTAACTGGCTCGGGGCGCTGACCACGTCCCACCCTCCAGTGTTGCACCCCACCAATGACTCCAATAGTGGGTGCAGCGGGTGGGTAGCTTGCCTTGGCCCTTCATGGGCTGTTGTGCTAAGGTTTTTTTAAAGTAAGTTTGAGGAGAGAGAATCTTTTTTGAAAGTATTTATGCCGCATGCTTGGAAGACGCCTAACTTAAAAACCCAATTAGGTATTTGTGCGACGATTGACTTTTGACTCTCCCTCACATACACGTGCTTTTTACGAATTCAGGAAACCTCAAAACGTGAATCTCTGGTGAAATCTCGACATCGAATTCTTGGATGGAATACAATCTTGCTTTTAACTATCAACCCTTAGTAGGCGCATAGAGAGTGAAAGTAAACGCGTACAAATTGTGGTAAAAGAAGAAACAAGAATAAAGAAAATGGAAATTGGAAAAAAAAAAAAAAAAAAAATGACGCAACTGTTGAGGAGCAAGTAATAGAAAGAAATAGCAGATGGTGAATAATTCACACAAGCAATTAAATGTGTAGGACGGAATGCATTATGTAAGTATTTGAGTGTGGTGTTTACAGACATTGTGTTTTATGCAAAGAAATTCAAGTAGAACTGCGTCTTATTGAATTCAGTGAAAACCACTTTTTAATGAGTTTCTGTTAGCATGTTTAAGGAAAACTGCAACAAACAGCTTTAGAGGATCATGCTTCTGGCCGTTTGCCATTTCTTTCCTAATGACTGAAACCGTGCCTTTCTCTGGCAGTGATTGTTCTTAAGATCAAAATTAATATTTCTTCTGCGTTTCTCAAACACTTACGCAGCACGTTGTTACATCAGTCCTTTTTAACGAGTCAAAACATTTACAACTTTGTCACTGAAATTCCTTGTTTAATCGCACATTTAGCGACTTTTAAACTTAATTTCAAGGCAGAGGGCCTTTCTCACTGTTTACAAAATTGGCCACTTTTTTAATCAATCTCATGTCTAGAGACATTCGACTTCTTCTATGGCTCAATTTAAGTTATGTGTACATATTATTGGTATATTTGTAGTTATTTATAATGCAAAAGTTAATAGGAAGTTTTATTTCATCAGTTCGCGGAATATGGTAAACAGTTTAGGGTAGCAGTCCCATAAGCAAAATAAAATTACTTGTAACATGTATTGTCATGTTTAAAGCAGCTCTGAATATTCAATTCTAATACATCCAGCTGAAATTTGTGTTGAAATAACAATATACATTCGGACATGCACAATGGGGATCTCCAGTTTGTTGTTTCGCCTTCGTTGTTTGCTCTTCTTAGCACCAGTGCTCACAACATAATTTCTTACACAATCATAAACTATTATACATAGAAGACTAAAGCAAAAATTAATCAGCAGAATAAATCTGTCAATAATTTGATTAGTAAACATATTTCATCTGTCATTTTATTTTAGTGAACACAAGTGCATTGCTTGATGTACATTTAAGTTTCATTTAGAGAAATTCCTTGACTCATTTGTATTTTGGGGTGAAATTATATACCTACCTAATAAGCTATGTTTAATCATAAAATAAATTATGAAAGTAAATCTTTTTTAAAATAAGAGTTAAAAACGTGACTAAATGACTTAATTTTTACACTGTTCAACAATATTGGAACATTGATTTTAACGATTTATTTTCATTATAATTATAACCCTTCAACGTCAGTGATTTTGACAACACAAAATGTGAGTTATTCTGTATGAAACTTTAAAATTTAAATAATAAAGATTATTATTATTATTATTATTATTATTATTATTATTATTATTATTATTATTATTATTATTATTATTATTATTATTATTATTATTATTATTATTATTATTATTATTATTATTATTATTATTATTATTATTATTATTATCGTTGTTGTTATTCCATCGTAAGATATACGGGTGAAAAGAATAGTCACACAGAATTTTTAGTTTTATTCCACTGAATGTTATAATTTTAAATTGTAGAGTGGCCTTTGCTAAAAGCTCTACTTTTATTGTTAGCTATTTGTTATTTTTCTGTCTGCTTCATATTAGCCCAGACAAATATTGGTGGAAATTATATTTTCACTACACATCGTTACAGGTCAATAAAAGCTATGACGAGACAGAAACGATATTCAGATGCTTATAAATCAAATTGCAATATTTTGCCGTTGATGTTTCGAGAAGTGAACGGCGAGCTGGTACTTCAGAAAAGTGTTAATACTTTTTGTGTGAGGTTCAAACGCGTTTAATGGCGGGTGGCATGAGGGCTGGCCATTACTACATCCAATCAGTGAATGACCACGTCTTGCAGTGTTACAGAATGAAACACGCTGTGAAATCGATAGAACCGGTGCCCACAAAGCTTGTTTGTGCAACAAGAAAGAGGATAATCAAAGTGGTCCACTATCAGCCGCCATTAAGTTTTGTGTCTGCCATAATTCTTATGTTGACAGAGTTTGAGGTACTCTAGTATGTTGACAAAAATGTGTATGGTCTTGCGAGCTTTTGTGGGCATTACATAAAACTAAATGATTAATTGTGTGAAATGGCGTGCAATGTCGACATTTTGTCAAATATTATCGTACTAAAATCGGTGCTACGATGTAGAAGCGTATAAGGAACACACACACATACACACACACACACACACACACACACACACACACACACACACACACACACAAACAAACACACAGTTTTATATGCATATTAAGATTTTTATAGTTGCTTTGAATATATCTAATAATACTCGAGTATGATAGAATCAATATGTAACTTAAGAAATCCTTCAGAAAGGAATACATTAGAGGCAGTTCTCACCTAGGTTGTGTAAACAAAGAGGTTTTGCGCGAAGGAGATCTCTCTCAAAGGAAATGCAAATCAGAAGTGACTGGTATATCTCCAACGCATTTTAAATCAGTCTTGAAATCCAAGTGGGGAATGAAGTAAAAGCTAATACGGTCAAGGTGACAGAGGATGTTTAAGCCAGAGCACGTTCTTTTTATCTCTTGGCCGACATCCGAGGACACTCCTCCGCACCGTGACTACTTGATCGCGCGCTGCGATTGGCACTTATTTTGGAGAATCTTCAGAATTCATGTGCAGAAGCTGAAGCATAAATTTGGGCTACCAGGAGTCTACAGTTTGTGATTAAACCATATTTAATCTGAATAGAATAAGTTATTCAAGAGCTGTCATTTATTCTGATTGATATTATGTTTACATTCTTCAAAAGCCACGGGGTAGAAACGGGTTTTAGGTTCTGGATACTACACACTTTTAAAATGTTGACCCTTAAATATACAAAATGTTCAGATGTTTACTGCAATGAAAGAATACACGGAAGCCCAGAGCTTTATACCAGGGATTCCATTACCTCCTTCCACTATACGTGGACTTTGCCACTCTTTAACACTCAGACATGCATTTTGTTGCAGTGGCGGGTTGGTTACATGTACGTTGCGTTTGATTTACGTAAGCACTTTCAAACATCTGTTCATTAGTGCCTTATTTGGTACTGCTTACGTGTAAGAAGTCTATCAATATTAGGCGACAAAGTCGAAGTGTATAGCCTTAGAAGATCCACCAAGTGATCGTCGCGTTACTTATTCCCACACAGACTTTTAGCATAGTCAAATTTGGGGACATTTTGTTCACAAATGTATGTAGAGCTATACTCACTTATACAAACAATTCTTCATTTTAATCAACATAACCATTATCAGAACTTATCTTATTGCTAACTTTCTTGTAGGTCCAAGGGGAATATTGGAATACAGTAGGCTTTGAGTGATATAAAATCTTTTAAAGCTTTGAGATTCCGTTCTCTTTGCACGGTTAACACAAAAAAGTGAACAGCGATGTTGAATTTGACAAAAGTTTGTTTTCTGAAACTGACTCTACAATGTTTCATTTGTCATAAAAATATCTCAAACATATGGCATTTCAATCAAAATTGAGTCATTTCAAGAAAATCAAAATTTTCGAAAAAATTTCCATGTGTAGAGTAGTTTAGGCTGGGGCAGTTTTCTTCAAAATCTTTGTGTCGCATCCTTGAAAGACATTAACCTTAAATACCAACTTTGGTTTCTATTTCGTTTCTGAGTTATACTGTCCCAGACAGACAGACACACACACACGCACACGCACGCACACACACACACAATAACACAGGGACATTTTTCTAAAAATGCTTGTTTTTGTATTGAGGGTGCCTCAAAACATACTTCCGGTGAAATCTCGACATGGAATTTTTGGATGGAATACAATAACTCCTCTACTTTACTATACGTAGTAGAGA
This sequence comes from Tenodera sinensis, assembly GCA_030765045.1. Taxonomy (NCBI): domain Eukaryota; kingdom Metazoa; phylum Arthropoda; class Insecta; order Mantodea; family Mantidae; genus Tenodera; species Tenodera sinensis. The sequence continues at coordinate 26,660,570 of CM060973.1, read as the reverse complement.
AAGTAAATGTCAGCTGGATCTACGTAACTACTAATGATCCGTTGAGTGATCAATCATTCATGTTACAGACGAAACTCTCAATGTAAATGGAAGAATTCAATTCACGTACCCGTTGAACTGTAAGGCTTTAGTTGGAGTGATTCATATTGACGTAAACTCATATTTTAATTGACAAGCTTAATTAAAATGCTAATTTTTTTACCAGTTTTAAACGAACGAGTATGACGTCAATACTTACGATGATTGTTAGAAACGAGTTCTACAGGGTGGCTGTAAAGTTTGGAACCGTAGCAGTGAATGGAACATAGCACACAACAATAATCCGCACACACTTCCCTAAACGTTTACCATGTCGGTTGAATGGTTTTCCGTATGTAAGTAGTCATTGCGGCGGATATTTACTCTCGCAGAATTTCCTGTGATTGTGCTATATTCGGCACCACTTCATCACGCAACAAAAATAGATACATTTTTCAATGACTGATGAATTAAAGTAGGTAAAACGACATATTATTTCATAAATCATATCACACCATTACTTTTTGGAAAGCCTTCAATTTTGCTGTCGACGATCCAGTTAGGAATTGTGTTTGATCGAAGCATAAGTCTACCTTCGATTTATCTTATATTCATGCGTCTCAATCACGTGAGGATCATCTCTTTTGTACGGGCCAGAAGCTATAACTTGAAATAATTTACTCTCCAAAATTTTCTGAATGGCATTCCTACGACTGCCTGCTTCGATGTTAGTGCACCTCATTGAGTACACTATATTGGAATGAAGTTTATAAAGTAATGTATTGTGGTCGATTAGGGTACCAATGGTTTGCGATTTAGTTTATCCTGAAACCCTAAGCCCGCCTCTGTAGCGTGGTGGCAGCGTGTGTGTTTCACATACAAGAGGTCACGAGTTTGAATCTCACTTAGGATGAGTTATCCAGATACGGTTTTGAGCATTATTTCACCCATTTCATTCATTCACCGTCCAATATCACACTACATTGGAGGACCTAAAAAACTAATATTTCAAAAATTTGTTCTGAATTTTTCCAACACCAACATAGGTTAGAGACTTCTATGAATGCTCTAAACTCAGCTAACAGTGCTTGAGTTAGTTAAGCGTTGGCCTACTGATTCCAATGTCGCGGGTTCAATCCCGGTCCAGACCGATGGATTTTAAGTATGTTTCAAAACGACAGCCCCATGACAGTAGTTTTACTGGTATCTAAAAGAACTCCTTCGGGACGAAATTACGGAACACCGGTGGCTGACATCCTGGCTATTGTGAAAAACATGTTTTTTTCAGCCCCAAGTATCTCTATGACGTTTACTCTTGTCCACAATATTTAATGAGAATAACATCCACCCTGGCGGCGCCATGGCCGAGCAGTAAGAGCACTCGCCTACCACCTAGGCGGCCCGGGTTCGATCCCAGGGACCCGCATAAGGTATTCGTGGTGGACGAAGTGGCGGGTTTTCTCCGGGTTCTCCGGTTTCCCCCGCCACTCATTCCACAAATTGCTCCATTATCGCCTTTCCAATCATCCATTTCGCCTGCATTTCATATCATCCTCTTCCTCACTATTATATCTGGTGCTTGGCTGACCGTCCAGAGGTCGCTGTGCTCCCTGACAGGCGTCTGACCCTAGCTGACTGGCTTGTAAGTCCTACATAAGGGGAGGGTAATCAGGAAAATAATAATAAGAATATCCACCCTACCTTGTTTCGAACACTATAATTCATTAACACTAAAAATCAACGGAAACACAGTAAATATCAATGTATTTGTAGGTTGCAAAAATTGAAAATGAGACTTGTGATATAATTCCTAACAATTTGTGTGTATGCAATAGCTTAATATAAATTAAGTGATACAGCGAGTTCTAAGTTTTTTCAAGTTCCCTGTAACATTTGTAACAGTTATTGAACTAAAATTAATGACGGCTACATTGCCAATGTGACCTTTTTACCAGATTCAGCGGATAAAGGAAATCAGGAATAACTATCCCGTCTATAGATTCAAGATAGTGAGCTTGTCTCTCTGGGGATTTGTGCCCTTTTTTGCAATATGTAGCAAGCATTTTAATGTACTGACATGAAAAATGGTTTCGGTTGGTGTGTATCAGGTGAAGAAAAACACAGTTAATAAAAAATGAAGAGTATGTAGCGGTAATGCGATATTTTGGGGTTAACTCAGCCGGATGGCGACAGTGATGAAGTAGCGGATGCCACTCCAGGGATTTTATTCAACGAGGTTGTTCCTGGGAGAGATGTACCCTTCTCTGATATCTTGAGGGTTACATAAATTCACACCTCCAAACTCTTAGCAAAGGCAAAAAACAGCAGCACTACACAACTGCGAGTATTTGTAATAACGCCTCTGTTCTGTATTCCTAATTAATATTAATTATCTTCACTGCTACTTTAAATGCTAATAGCTTTATCTTACTTCCTTTTGTCTGCCACAGTTCCTCGAATATTCAATCCGACTTGCTTTAGAGTTTTATAATAGAATGCAATAAACATGGCACGTATTTCATTTAAATGAATTCCTCCATTGCTTATTAAAAGCTATTCAAATGTAAGTTCCTTCATCGAAAATGGAGCTTACATAACAAAAATAAAATATGTCACGGATATCAACTAGGTAGTTTCTTTATACTACACTTCTTAATATGTATCTATAGACCATGACGTAAAAGAACGACAGAAAAATTTATTATATAATAATCACCATTTTTTACTTTCTCTACTATGTATAGTAAAGTAGAGCAAGTATTGTATTCAACCGAAAAATTCGATGTCGACATTTCACCGGAAATATGTTTTAAGGCCCCCTGAATAAAAAAATAAAAAACAATTTTAGTAAAAGGTCCGTGTGTGTCTGTCAGTCTGTGGACAGCATAACTCAAAACGAAAAGTCGGTTGAAAACCAAAGTTGGTACTTCAATTTAATGTCTTTCAAGGATACGAATTGAAGATTTTGAAAACAATTGCTCCACCCTAAACTATCCTTTACATGGAACATTTTGCGAAAATTTAGACTTTCTTCAAAATGACTAACGGTTTTGATTAAAATGCCATTTGCTTGAGATATTTTTATGACAAATGAAATGTATATCTTGAATTTTCTGGCTACAGCCCATGAAGTCCTATTTACTCTGGATGACTTTTGCATAACTGGTAAACCTTTAGAGATAGACCAAATCATACTATACAAAAATGTAGATCTTGATAAAATACACAATTTATGTCTCAATAAATTTTCTTGTGCGGTGAACCATTTCGGAGATATTCCTTGTTATGTGTGTGAGTTTCGAAAAACTTAAAACTTTTGTGAAATGGAACGTCGTTGTTCATTTTGTTATATATTAAGTGTGCAAAGAGAATGGAATCTGAAAGCTTTAAAAATTTGACTATTGCATAAAGCCTACTGTATTCTAATATTCCCCTTGCACCTACAAGGATAAGATAATTTGTGCAAATGGTTAGTACAAGAGTAGAGAAATGCATGTAAGTGCAACACATCAGATTTTTATCCTTGTTGTGTGTTATGGGCATGTATCCAAATTCCATTCTGTTGATATGTGAAGCAAACATTTTAGTTGCTAAGGTGAACTTTGAAGCAGGATTACATAGTGTTGTCGGTCAAACGTTAACAGTTTGAAGCGACAATGCTTCCCGCCGCCTAATAATGTGATGATGAAGTGAAATTTTAGAGCGCAAAACGTGGAGCTCATTAGCGCCCGTACCAAATCATGTCTGGTAGTTCCTTTGAGTCAGTCCTTTGCCACTGATAGAAGCTATGAGGTTTCTCTCTCTGGGTATGCGCGAGTGGTTTTGAAAAGGTGACACAAATTCTGATTATAGCGCCTTTTAATAAAGCATCAATCTTTCACTCTTTTCACTCGAGACGTTGCCGACCGATGTACGTGTATTATATATAATTCACCAAGTAACACTATTCACACAATTGTACATAAATAAGCTTTTCGGTGATCACATACGCACTGCGATGTTCCAACAAATTTTACGTCTGTTCCCTTCGACAGACTAGTCGCAAGTCACCTCGCCGTTCAAACTCACCCCTTTTCGTTCGTTTTCTCTATTCATTTTTTAAAATGATTACTCTAATTATATTATTTTTAATTGCTTAATTTTTTAAATTATTGTTTTAAGTATCTTTAATTTTTGTTTCATATGCATTCAGCACTCATACATCCTTCAAGGAATTTTCCTAAGTTTTCCCAAAGTTTGTGTCATGTTTCATCAAATTACAGTGGCGAACTCTTCCAGTTTACATTTCATTTAGTAAGTGCATTAAACCATCAGTTTTAACTTGCATGTAATATCAATACCAAGCCAGTAGGTCAAATGTGCATGCCCTGTGTTGTAAACTAAACATAAAACATAAACAGGCATTCTATAGTTAATGCTTCATGGGTTGCGTCGCTTGCATTGCAGGCGATTTATTTTTGCTGTACATTTGGTCTCGGTACCTAGAGGAATCACATGACATATTTAGTTTAAATATTTGTTTTATGTGACATGTCCTGTTTCATTGTAAATCATCAGGGTTACATCCAGCTTTTGTTTGAAAACTCGGGTTGGATGGTGTATTAACGAACGCGTTAAAACCATGGGAAAATAGGGCGAAGGGAAGCTTACACTAAGTGGATTTGACTTGTTAATGAGCTGATCGATTTTGCCATCGAATGACATAAATCCTACGTAACGGTAATGAATATTCATTTATAAATGTATAGGCTGGCTTCTAGATTTTGAGAGACATTAATATGTTTCATTTCTGTGAGAGTAGGAATGCAATGACAGTGCTATTCTCGTGTTGCTGTAGTGGTCAGGAGGAATTTTTAGTTTATCATCTATCCATAGTAGGTAAGAGGAAGTATCGCAGGCATTTTAAAACAATAGCGACCCACTTTTTAAACACCCGACTATCGATTCCGTTTTCTCTATCGCCCTTGTACTTGCTATGAAAGGTGCAGGCAGTGAAAATGCATCTGTTAATGTTTATCTCGATCAACAAGAAGCAGATTAAGAGAATTTCTGTTACATTTACAGTATTTTCTCCACTCTCTTGTTTATTGATGACTGTACAAACTATTCTTATTTTCTATCAACTTCATTTTAATTGAGAAATAGTTACATTACACACTTCATTATAGATACGAACGCAAGAGCAATAGCCAAATGTTTAAGATCGGGATGCTATATGCTGGCCTTAAAATTCCATACTCCTCTCATGCAACCGCAAGAAACAGTTCATAGTCGACAAGTCTTAAAAAGCACGATAAGGTATTGAAAAATTCGAACCATCAGTACGATATCATAGAAGGGGTATGGCATTTAACGTTTAGTGGATAGCAAACCGTTTTTAAAAACTTGACTATCGCTTCAGCTTCCTTTGCCTTCTTTGTGCCTACAACGAAATGTCTAATGAAACGCTTACGCTTTTGTAAGAATAAGTTGTAGAAGTTGCATACAACAACGATATTGGGTGGAGAGGGTTATATGAATGTAACACATCAGGTTGGAAACGGCTCACGTATATCTAGTGGTAATCTCAATCCACAGTCAAATGCCATCGAGTTTCCTGCCTTTACTGGGAAGGTGAAGTACATACAACACTGATATCTGCCCATGTCGGCGGTGGTTGGTTCATTAGCAGTAACAGGAACAGCACTTGGAGATAAACTTTCGGTTAATTTCTCTTGACGATTTCTCAGAAACACACTTCGGCGAATATACCGAAGCATCTCCTAAGCTGGAGAAACTAACTTGGCAATAACATACTCCTGATGTTAATGCTAATACACGAGAACGTTATTTGCAAAATTTGTGAGAAATTAATGTATAATGCTCATATCAGCCTGGAAATGGCACATGGATCACTAAATCACCTACTTAATGCAACCACGTTGCCATCACTATTTACTAACCATGATAATGATTTGACTACCTTATTGTTAATGTTCATGAAGATATATTTTAAGATCTTGATCTTTATATTGTTGATTTTGATGCCTCAAGAATAAATGTTAATCTTATTGAACTACTGTCAATCAATACGCCATTTAAATTATCTTAGGAGATCCAATGCTCATTAAACTTCATGCCTTGCCCACTTTTATCATTATCTTGTGGAAATGGATGTATATTAAATTTTTGGCTTCAATAAGCTGACGAAAGCTACCTTCATGATTATCCTTTTCGTAGAGTATTTTAAGAAGTTAAGAAATTTACATTCAAAGGTCTGATCTAACTGTCCATTGTAGATACTCCATTGGAATTTTAAAGCCTTAGTGAATCGATCAGTAGTGCGTATGGAATCAAGCATGGTAGTTTGTTCTCTATCCACTGGTGTCTACCATAGCTTCAGGCAAAGAACAAACCAAACAAGCTAAAATCATTTCAACGGGAGTGGACCAGCACAATGAAAGATGCTAGGTTTATTCCATCTGTTATCCAAAGAATGACACAACCTCCAATCAGCCGTGCATTAACAGCAATTATTTGCACAGTTGGGAAAACAAAGACATATATGTACAAGATACAAATAAATGATGACCCTTTATGTTCGTGTCTACTAAAACAATACACGGCACAACACCTCATCTATAGATGCCCAAAACTGAAAAGGGAAAGGGTTAACTTGAAACACACCATAGAACTCTATACATTTGTAAAAACAATAGGCTTTGATGACCTAAAGTGAACTCATACTGTAAAAGTGTAAATAAAAATATTACATGTATAGAGCAGACCATATTAATTTAGGAAAATTGCATTGTTAACATCCAAATGATGTAAATGCAAAAATACGTTGCGTAATGGAACACACTAATAAAATGTAAGAAATATCGGTCTAAATTGAGAAGGAAGAGTCCAATAAAACGTTTTTAACTTTTTCAAAAAGTATTCGTTCAAACAAAAATAATTATAGTGACAATAATTTGCCAGAAAAAGGGTTGTTTAGAAGAAAACAGTCATTCTTATCCATTTTAAAGAATAGAAAAAATATATATTACAGAAATAAATAACTATACATGTTCCAGTTTTAGGATAACTTTTGAAGCTATATTAGCTTGTACTGAAACCTGAACGAGCAGGCTGTTAAGATCTTAAGCCCTATTTCCTGGTTCAAGAGATGACTTCTCTATTACTCTAAATCTATCAAATTATATTTTGATCATAAAGTTCCCTGCAAATATGTAAGAAAATTGCTCATGAATTTGAAGAAGAGACCAAGGAAGGTACATCCAAAAATATGGACGTACACTATAAATTTGATATGTCTTACTCTTTTTCCAAAAAGATAAGGGTATTCTTCAGTTATTATTAGTCTTTTTAGTCTCTGTTCTGGAAGTATGAAAAATGTATTCTTTTCTTTTCAGTTGGGCGAAGTCTTTCCATCTTACGATACCTTACACAGTATTACTTCCAGAAATCCAGAAACGATTTGAGTGGGGATTAGCTTTATTGTATTATCTTATATCTGGAAAACTTAGAGCGGGGATACGACTTGCAGTCGAATGGAATGTGAAGTCGTAAAGCAATATCACTAATCACTACTCTTTGGTCACGACTAAATCAATTTGTAAGAGAGACATCATTATTCATAAGGTTGCGGTAAGGAGATCAGAGGTTACACTGACGATAGTTCGTCTCGACATGGCGTTTATTGAAAACGACATAGTCCTTCGATTACTATCGCAAAAGCGAGCCAGGGAGCGAATCTTGTATGCGACGCCAGGTGGTTTAGAGTTTCCTTGACGAGAGCCAAAGAGTCATCGGATTTCCTGGAGATAAAAATCACTTCTTGTGTATGTGTGTAGATATCCAATACGAGAGGGACCTACGCCCATAAGATGTGGAGGTAACCTTAGACTTCTGCTGTGGGTGTTTTGCGGTTTTGTTGCCAACAGGTTCTCTGTGAAAACTCCCTTGTGTTCAATGTCAACACGATTCGTCAGCGCGGGCAAGTTCAAGACAGGAATCCTGTTTTAGGTTAGGTCACTTTCTTCACTATTTTCTCCGGACTGATGACTTGTAGCTGTACGTTCCGGAGAACGTCACTGGTTTTACAGTCTGCTGCATTAAGCGAGCTTGGGGTATTATTCGGATCGTGAATTTATAGGCTGTGTTTCTGTTTTTTAGCTAATTTTACGTATGCCTCTTGGATGAGTAGTCTACATTCGTCAGCTTTGCCAGCCAGAATGTCATCTCTGGTACATTGGTTTGTTTGGGATCATTTGCCACGTACTTAACTTGTTTTTGTTATTAACGTTCTCTAACGTAATCATATCGGACGGTGAATGAAATGGGTGAAAAGGTGCTCAAATGAGCCCGAGGTCCATTGAGATTTAAGTATCCGACATTCGTCTATTCAGGATAAGGAGAAACCTTGGAAGAAACCTTATCCGGATAAATCACCCTAAGTGAGATTTGAACTCGCGACCTCTTGGACGTGAGGCAGACACGCTACCACGTACTTAATGTACACTATCTTACGAATGGGATTACTGTTTCGTTATCGGTGTAATTACGAGGGGCGTTCAGTAAGTTCTTAGAAAAAGATAGAAAAACCAGTTACTTTGGGTAGATTTTTTTTATTTTCCAATATAATCTCGTTTTAGCTGATACACTTTTCCCAGCATTTCTCCAACTGTCTTAAGCCTTTCAATAAGTAGGATTTCGGAAGGTCCTCAAAATAGGCATTTGTGTGAGAGATGACCTGTTCTTTAGGCGTGAATCGATTTACGCCGAGCCCTGTTTCGTCCACAGTTACATATTGACGCAGGAACTGGTCAGAATTGCCACGGAAAAGTCCCCTACCAGCCTCCGAATCGATCACACGATTACGCTTATTCTCCATTCAGAGCAAACGCAGCACTCATGTTGCCGCGACCTTTGACAGACCTAATTTTTGTTGCAAATTTGAGTACACTGTACCTTGTGAGATATCTGTGGCCTGTACTATTTCGCGAACTTTAATTCGTGGATCACTCAAAAACCATATCCTAGATTTTGTCAATCATTTCTGAGGAAGTCACTTCTACTGGACGTCCGGAACAATGTTCATCATGTGTGGGTGTACGGCCACGTTTAAATTCATTTATCCAATTGTAAATTGTTGCAAACGCAGGAACAGATGTGCCATGAACTTCATCCACCTTGGCGTTAGAAGTGTTTAATCACGGCACGAAACTATTTTTGGTCTTTCTCAATAAGCACAGGTTTCTTGATTCAATCGCTTATGGCAACGAAACCACGTGATGGATATAACTGAAACTTGGACTGCCATCTTGTAGGAGACGACGGTTACTAAATACAAACTTTGTTCCATGCTACGAGTGTAATTTCTTGGCTTTTCTGAACTCCCCTCGTATGTTGCTTTGAAGAATTGCAGTATGTTGTAAATATTCTGTTTAGGAGTTTTACAAGATGAGATATGGGAAATGCACCATACTCTTGCAGACAATTGGCCTTCAACGTTGAGGTATGCAGCATGAGGAAATTCCTGTGAGCTGCCTGTGAAGGATACCAAAGCAGAGTATTTCTGTGATCATAACATGAACCGCGAATAGTGTGCAGGAAGGAAGCTTTGAAGGTCTAAAAGAGATAAGCAACAATGAAGGCATTTGTATGCGAGTGATACGACAGAGACATCAGCTGCAAAACTCGCACAAAATTCCTAGTGTTCACAGGGCAACTTTACATGTAAGCATCGTTGATTCCGATTAAAAAGCGCAGGCGCTGTCAGTATGCATTAAGTATAAAACGAAAATGCATTGTCTTGACGGAGCAAATATCTCGGAATAAGATTGCTGCAATGGCGTACTCAAGTAGGACCACATTGGTTAACTTAAATCTAGTGGTACAGAACAAGAGAATAACATTGGTACAGTAGGAATGTAACAGCTTAAATTAACAGTAATAACTACATTATAATTTATTTTAAATGTTGCACAATAACAGCGGCAATAAAACTAGTGCATTACACTCGCAAGTATTTCTCTAACCGCTATCGGTTGTTTGGGTCTATTTTACAAACTATTCATTAAAAAGAGTTGTTTGTGCACTTCTAATTAATGGAGATGTAGTTTCATTACACATTTCGTTGGAGTTAAAAGGGATATTCAGTGGAAAATTCAAACCAATAGTGACCGAACGAGATGGCCCGCGGTAACGTGTGAAGCTTGCATTCTGGAGGTCGTGAGTTGGATTCTAGCGGCCAACCTTCTTGAACCATGGGTTTCATCGGGTTGTGTTCCTGGTCAGCAGGCCTATGCTGGGAAGGATATTTACACATCGTCGAATTTTCTGCCCTTTTATTCCATTTCTATCCGACTTTTCAGGATTGTTCGTTGGCGACTATTATGTACTCACTGACAGGCTGACCGATACACTCTCTTAACTGAAAACTAACTGTACACGACGACTTATACAACTAAACAACCACTCGACTCAAACTAGACCCAACTCAACTGCTTTCTGACCGCGCTGTCTGTGTGCTATTCATAGCGATATCACATGAACGTTGGAGATTCTTTCATGCATACGTGTGCAATGACTCAGCGAGAATCAACGAGAAGTTTCTCTGTCCCTTTTGTTGCCATCGCGCCGCCACGGCCACGCGCACACACAACAGCTCCAGGCCGCCCTGCCTCCTCTCGTCCGTGTATTGTACGACCAGTATCACACTATCAATATCCTCACTAGAATATTAGCAAAAACTTGTCATTTTTTAATTGCTCGTTAATTGTTTTTACTGCGCATAATACTTGATATATTCAGAAACGTAAGAAAATATTTAGGTTGGCGGAACCGCAAGGAGGAGGTTATACAATCAAAGCTATAATACCACGATCCGGCATTAGTGAAAGAGTCTTAAAAACTGACAACTTTTATCTTATATGCATTTCTTCATACACGTGGGCCAATTTAATTACACATATTGTATATTTATCCTCTCAAAATTTAAAAATCAATACTTCCTAACGTAAGGGTCTTTAGTAAAGGGCGATTGATATCCTTTAATTCAAATCTGCAACAACTGGGCATGTAACATTTAAATTCTATAGTCTCCTAAATAGTGTTAATTCGGAAACAAACACATTGGCTATTACACTAGCATCTGTCAGTAACTAAATATCAGTGTAAGTGCTGAGGCTTTCACGGCCGGCATTATCAACTAAGTTAAGTAGATTTTCCGGGTTTGTGGGCCGTGGTCGAGTTGGATTACCTTCCTCCGACGTTTCGCTGGAAACTGCGTCCAGCATCTTCAGGGTCAACCTCCGTTATTAGTGGCTGCACATAAATTAAAGTTCACTACAAACTTTCATATTCAACTTTGTTAAATATCAGTGCTTAATATGAACCTTAGGTACCCTGAAAAAGGTTTATTTTCATGTTTTTCCTTTAAAGATACCATTGAATAAACTGTTTGAGTAAACATTTGCATTCGGGAGCTGCAATGCATATACAACTATTTTTTCCCGGAAATGTTCTGCATGTTCCTCTATGGAAGCTGTTCCATTAGCACGTTCATAACTGCGCTGTAAATACTCATTAATTATTAAGAGTGCACAATACATCTAAAATTGGTGTTGGTTCTGTAGTTATTTATAAAGCGCCAGTCATTTGTTATGTGCAGGAGAGAACTGCTTGCCGTCATAATTCAACTCTGCAGCTGTATGTACGTTAATTGAAACATAGATGGAAGCACAATACATTTTAGGCTAGAGGGAATTACATTTGGAATAACGGAGTAACGCCGCAAATGAACAAAATGGAAGGTTTAAGTCGATCCATTGCCTGATGAGAGTAGTGTGGATTTGAATTGTATACTCTAATGTGAAAACATTGCTAGTGGTTTATTAGCGATTCCGAAAATACTGTTATCCTTTGCTATAGAATACCTGTTAAGATTTTTTACCCCATATATTACTTTCTCCATTACGTTTAGTAGAGGAAATATTTATTCCACCCAAAAATTCGATGTCCAGATTTCACCGAAATGTATGTTTTGAGGCCCTCCCCCCTGAATCCAAGAACAAAGCATTTTTAGATAAAGGTCCGTGTGTGTTTAAAAACGAAAAGTCAGTTAAAAACGAAGTTGGCATTTAAGTTTAATGTTTTTCAAGGATGCGACACGAAGATTTTGAAGAAAATTGCTCCACCCTAAACTACCCTATACATGCAAACTTTATCGAAAATCTTACTATTAAAAAATGTAGATTTTACTAAAATACACAATTTGTGTCTAAATAAATATTTTTTGTTGTAGAGTGAACCATTTGGAGATATTCCTTGTTATTTGTGTACGTTATGGAGAACTTATGTGAAATGGAACATCACCATTCATTTTTTTATACGTTAAGCGTGCAAAGAGAACGGAATTTGAAAGCTTTAAAAGATTTGACTATCACTCAAAGCCTACTGTATACCCATTTTCTCCTTGTACCCACAAGAAGATAGTAAGATAATTTCTGCAAATGTTTATCTCAACTAACAGGAAAAAGATACAGGAACAAGAGTTAGTAAGAACGGTTAGTACAATAGTAGAGAAAGTCATTCGAGTGCAACACATCAGATTTTTTTGTTTTGTTTAGGGAGCAAGTTTCTCGTCCACAGATTAGAGGCAATCACTCTTTTGTGGGCATGAAAATCCTTAGCATAACTTCCTTCGGAAGGGAAGTAAAGCGGATGGTCCCATGTCGTAGAACAGCATAATTTAAAATACGAATAGTGGGTTAAGCTTCGCGGCTTCCAGGGATGCGACGGGAAGATTTGCAAGAAAATCTCCCCTTCCCTAACTATTCCTTGTATGGAAATGTTTTTTGAAAATTTTGATTTTCTCAGAAACAGTTCTTAACTATTTTGGTTAAAATAGCATGTGCTTATGTTATCTTCATGACAAATAAAACGCATGTCTTGAATTCTGAATTCCTCTAAAGGTCATGCTGAAGGACCTTTACAACCAGTAATCTATAAGAGACGAAGTATTACTACACAAAAGTTTTGGATGTCTTTAAAGTACATGCTTTAGTATGTGAAATGTATTCTTTGCGGACTTGCATTTCTGAAGTATTTCTTGATATTGGTTAGAATTTTCAATATTTAGGGTATTCTTCTCAAATGAGAGTCCTTATTCTTTTTCTCTTTTCTTTTTCCTGGTCATTTAAAGAGGATGGAATGTTAAAGTCATCATATAACGCCCAGCTCGATATTCGTCTATGGCTTAAGCCTACTGTATACCGTTGCTATACCTACAAGGAAATATGTTATACAAATGTTTATCTCGATTAACGTGAAATAGAAGAATAATCTTTAGTAACGATACTTGTTGAAGATTGGGTAGAGAAAGTCGTGGCTTAACAAATTAGAATTTGTTTTGTTAGTTTTCCTTTATATTTATCTAACCACATGTAAATTCAGAAATGTTTATAAATTTTAGAGGTATATATTTTGAATGATTTTTAGCTGTTTGTGTATTATAAAAATACAAAACAATGTTTGGTAATCAGTGTTTAATGCATGTTTCGCAGATAAACAAATACAGTTCTTTGAAAGGAGGTTTTGTAATAATCAATGCTCAAGTTTGTTCGCAAGGTGTAGCTAATGTATTGTTTTCTGTCTTGTGTGTTTCAGGCGACCACACCTTGACCTAGTGGATCGTATAAGTGGAACAAGGGAACAATAGGGCGGTATCGACGCTCCGCTGGAAGATAAGGTCACAGATATTTGCGCCAAAAATATCTATAATCCAAGATGGTGCTTCACTTAGCAGGAATTCTCCTGTCATCAATCAAGCAAGAACTTCTGTGTTGAACACGCTACTTTGGTTGTAGATACCTTAAAGGGTATAAGTGAACAGACATTAAAATTGAGGTGTTAATCATTTATAAGAACAGCTCTTTGCTTGAGTATTGGTAGCGAGTGCTGTAATTAAGGCTACCAGCTGCAATATAACATTAAAAGGATCCGGAAGTGACGTATCACTTCCTCAGTTGTGACCACTTCCCTTGTTTCTCGCTCTGTTTTTCTGCCGCTGTGCTGTTTCTCTGAGCAGTGTCCACTAAGAGACTGAAGAAAGCCACAACAAAGTTTGGTTCTATTTTTGGTCCAGCTAGCTAGTCAAAACGCTGCGGGGTGCATTGTTCATGCTGTTCCAATAAGTGGTTTACGAAACCAAGAAAGGGAAATCGATTGCAGAATATCGTTACTATTAGTCTAGAATCAATCAAGTAAACAACTTTTAATTGCAGCTGAAGCAACATTTGAGAATCGTTAGTGAACTGTTGACTCCGCGCTCGACGATCATGGAAAGTGAAGGGTTAGTGGCTAAAGTGCGCATGAGAATGCAGCAACTAAGGCGATAGTGAAACAAGAAGTGCAAGAAAAGGATAAGAACTATGACCCAACAACAGCAGGCATTGACTCTTTGTCAGGATGTAGTGGCAAGCACAGCAGGTGGCGGCCCAGCCTCGGGATCCTGCGCCAAGGACTTCAGGGAGCGCACTTTGAGGTCTCTCAAACTATCATTGGGGAAGCTCTGGAGGCGGAGATCGGTAACCATCACGGAATATGACCCCACGTACAAGGTCGCCTATCTAGGCAACGTCCTCACCGGATGGGCAAAAGGTAAGTACCTGCCCACTTACTGCACTAGAATCATAAGTGGTACTTGTGTCAATTTGAGACGTGCCTTTACAGTCAAGGCTTTAAATATTTAAACTCCATATTACGAAATCTTCGCAAGCGTTGAGCGCATGTTCGCTTAGGCCTAAGCCATTCATTAAACATTTTGCAAATGCAAAGTTGATTTCATTACTCGGAAAATTATTTTCAGGAAGGGTTAGATCATCAACACTCATTCCAAACAGAACAAACGAATTCGAGTTCACTTATCCTGTTTATTTCACCCTGCTGTACAATGTGTACCTTTCTGTAATATATTAAATGTATAAAGTAATGGAAACGAATGAAAACTTATAAAAATTTTGCTCTGCTGCATCTGTAGTAGAAAGGTCGCGGTTCTGGGTTCTCAACCTGGAAATACCCGGCTCAGTTCTCGGCTGGGACGGGGGGAAATTTTCTTCAATTAAGAGTTATTTCTCACCATCCGCAAAGTCTGAAAGAAAGAGCTTGGTAGTGAATGAGTGCCGGGAATACAACCTCAGATCTTCGGCTTTGTCCTGTTGCTATTACTAACGGAGCTATCATGGACACATTGCGGCAGGATAGTAAATTCTCCAACTGACTCAATTTTTACTTCCTCTGTTACGTACTTACAGTAAACAGAGGAAGTGTTGTATTTCACCCAAAATTCGATACTGAGATTTCTCCAGAAACATGCGTTTTGAAACTCCTGAATCCAAAAAGAGCATTTTGGGAAAAGATCTATCCGGTTTTTGTTTGTTCGTGCGCGCTCTTCTTTCTGTGAACGGCATAGATCAAAAACATAAAATCAGTTAAAAACCAAACCTTTATGTTTATGTTCACCCTCTCCCAACAATGCAACACAAAGATTTTCGAAACTCCATCGCAAATTATCTCTTTATGGAAAATTTTGCTTTTCTCACAAACTGTGATAACCATATATTCAAGATACTTTGGTTACAAATGAAATGCTTATCTTGAATTTTCTGGGCTCTGAAGTCCTCTTCATTCTGAATGACTTTTACATACTGGTAAACGTAAGGGATATGCAAAAAATTACTACATAAAAGTTGCAGATCTCATCAAAGCATATAATTCGTCATATTTTTTTCGTTTTTAGTGTAGTTAACAATTTCTGAGAGATTCCTTGTTATTGGTTTGAATTTTGAAATACTTATGCTTTTCTCAAATGAGATATTATTCGTCCCAGCGCTCCAGAGAACGGATAGCGGTCAACTCTTTAAAGATTTGGCTAATGCCTAAACCTACTGTATTCCCATATCACCATTTAATTCAAAGAACATATGTAATAAAACCATTTGTAGAAACAGTTATCTCCATTGGCATGCAGTCGATAGAAGAATAAGCGTTTGTGAGATTAACTGGTATAACAGTTAGTAGAAAAAGTCACGTGAGTGCAACACATCAGATTTTTTTTCCCCCACAAGACAGTCTTAAAGTCATTGTGAGAAAACTAAAGTCAACATTTTGGGACCACATCGCGTTTAGGAGCGTGTGCGACAACCTTTTGAGGATTCGTCACGTGCTGTTAGAGTGCTTCTCCAGGGCACCTTGAGACTCTCTGCAACTGCCATTCAGACTTGCAGAGATCCTGGGGACGATACACAAGCGGGCGAAAGGGCTTTGAAGTTTTTAGAAAAGGTAAACAAACCTAAGGATTTAGTGCTAGATATCTTAATCTCTTATTCTTTCGAACTTTTTGTAACTTTATTTATTCTGGCTTTTGCCTCTTTGTTTGGTATATTTATGTATATTCGTTTTTTACTAGTATTTTTATTTTGTATTGAAATTTATCTCTGGCTTTTGCCATGATCCATTCTGTAACTACGCTGATGACCTAGTAGTTAATGTCCTTAAATCTAAATCATCCCATTCTGTGTTTAGGAGTCTGTTATGCCATGAGTGTATTCGCCCGAACCGAGGGGCAAGCCATCAGCACTGAACGAAATGTTCACATGTATTTGTAGTATCTTTGCCCAGAGTGATTTTGATATTTCTCAACCCCTTTCCGTCGTTCTGGCACTTAAGTAATACTAGCACTACAAAAAAGTGAAGTTAATTGCATTATTACAGGTCAGATTGGTCTGCTACCGTAATCTGTAGGCATTAGTTTCGCTGTTATGCAATAAACGGGAAAGTGAACCTCACGACCGAAGTCCGAAAGGAAATGGGTGGTAAGGGTTCCCTGAAGCATGGCTCTGACGGAACAAACAAATACTATTTACCTTCAGGCTTGGGGATTGCGTAACATTGCAGCGATGTTTAGGAACGCCGGAGTATTTGCATTTGTTGACTTGCAATTGCGGAAGCCTGATACATACATAAACAGGTTTTATTTTCCTCTTCCTGTTTTACTGGATTCACAGTACTCTTTATTGCATGCTTGCAAATGTACTCTGTCATACCGGAGGTGAATCCATTGGAGGCTTTCCAATTAACAAATTCCAACACTTCCAGAGAAATAAAGGTCAAAACCCTTATCCCGATCAACCTGATTGGCTGTAGTTGCACAGGCGCTGGTGTTACGAAATTAAATTATTTTAAGTGCAAAAGGCAATTTTGGAAGGAAACGTTACATTACTAAATTTAGGGCACTTACCCCGACATTTTAGATTTGGGTGGTAGGCGGGTGGTCAGCCAGGCACCAGGTATGGTAGTAAGGAAGGGGATAATATGAAATGCAGGAGAAATCGATGATTGGAAAGGTGACAATGGAGCAATTGGTGGAATGAGTGGCACGATAAACTGGATAACCCAGAGAAAATCCGCCCTGATGTCGCTTCGTCCACCATGAATACCCCATACGGGTCCCTGGGATCGAACCCGAGCTGCCTAGGTCGTAGGCGAACGCTCTAACCCTCGGCCACGGCGCCAACAATCAAAACAGTGCTCCAGTTTTAACAATTGTTGTTTAGTAATGTATTTTTCCAGAAGAAATATTATCTGTTAATGTTAAAAATAAAGTGAGGGTTATCTGAGATTATAAACTAGTTTTCTATTATAACAAGGGATGATCGAAATACTTGCCATTTTTGGGTTTCGTTTTCCTCATTTGGCAGTGCTGTGTAAATCGAACTACACTAATGAAAATTAATATATTTTAGGTTATTTTTTTATATAGCTTAGCATTTTCTGGTCAAATCTTTGTGTTACAGCATTCATATTTTAATTATGAAATAATCCAGATAAATTTCATTCGACGGTATGACTTCCTCTCGCTTAAATTCGATTGTCTGTGACAATATTTATTCCATTGGGTAATGTGGTAACAATTTCAGGTGGATATAAATATAAATGGATACAAGTTGTGAAAAATATAAATTTTACCATCCTCACGTCTTAAATGTTCCACTACAAGCTTGCAGCAGCTTTATTGTCGCTGGTACATAATTATGATTTATTCTCTTGGAGAGCGTTTATAAGCGCAAGAAATGTCCTTTTCATTTCTTTTTATTTTTGTATTATGTAGCTTCTTTTGTATTCGCTGAGAATTTCTCGCTTGACGGTGATGACTATTTTCAGCTGCAAGAAGAATCCGGTGGCACACACTTTATCTTGTCCGTATAAGGGGAGGAAACAAAAGAAAGTCTCGTTGTCTTGCCTGAGATGAAGGCGCTTCATATTTCCTGCAATTGTCTCGAGCGAAGAGACTATGTATGTAAGGATTTACGTAACTTGCTTCTTATGCTCGGCCTGCCTTCCTGTCACAAAATGAGTTCATTACTGGCATTAGTAGCGTTATTATCTTCGGAATTGACTCGAGCAAGGCGCACGGTTCATTATAAAGAGAAGGCCCTTTCATTTCCTTAAGCTGATCGTTTTCAAGCAGCTTAAGAAATTGTTATAGTTATAAAAGCAAAGGCAATAAAGAAAAGTTCCCCATTTGGCTAGCAGACTTGCTGCTGCCTCTTTATTCCTTTAGGGAATTCTTTCGCATTTAAATTCTGTGACAAATTAAGTACGTGCTTCTAATTCCCATTTAGGACAAGTTACTTCAGAAATATATATGATCACTTGTTGATTGCCCCTGGTTTGACGATGTATCCTCACAACTTTTATATTTAGGTTGCACTTGCCCAATAGCCTTGTGCTTTTTTGGAGAGATTTAAAAATATTATTTAATACAGTTAAACAATTAAAACTCTTAGTGTACTGTAAAGAACAGAAACTAAATAAAATAAATAAAACGCTGCGAAGACATGCAAAAATAGCGACTAGAAGAAAATATGTTTCAATTGCTGATTGGAGGTCACTCTTGAGTTCAAATATGGATGTAAAACAGAATAGTTCGTCAGAATGTTGCAAATCTATGATAAGTTCAATTTACACACATTGCCAATTGATTCAGCGTCGCCAGAAATTCTTTAGTCGGTACGTCAATAGCTGCTGGAATGTGTTTCCCTAGTGCACCTTCGAGACTCTGTGCAACTGTCTGTCACACTTGCAGAGGTCCTGGCAGACGATCGAAAGAATTTTTAAGTTTTTAGAAGGGTAAACATGAACCTGCTGATTTAAAACTTTAAATATAGGAATTTATACTTTTTTGACCTTTTTATGACTTATATAAATTCTTGTTTTTGTCTTCAAGGTTTGGTATATTCATGCATATCTGATTTTTACTAGTATTTTTATTTCATATTGAAATTTATCTCTGACTTTTGCCATGAAATAGTTGAGTGCCATTAATCCTACATCATCATGTCGCTGGAAATATTCCGATGCTCAGCTTAGAAGAAATGGCGCATATCTTAATGTATGGGTAATGCTTCAGCAGTCGTGTTTTGCAGATGAGGAAGCAGACAGTTGCGTAAGGACGGAAACAAGCTTGGCAGTTCAGCCAGAAAGAGCTCATAAATACAGACGTTTTGTTTCGCGAAGTTCACCCAACTTTTTCTGGTCTATGGTCGTATCACTCGCGGATCGTAAAGGTTGGTTTTTAGCAAATCCGCCTCTAGGATCAACTCGGTGAGAGAGTGATGTAAAACAAAAAGCCGGTCTGCGCAGTATTACTACATCGCCAGTCCACCTCCAGGAGTGCGACTTGGCGAGCTACCAACTCCTCTCCAAAGCTGGAGGTACATACAACTATTACATCAAGGTACATAAATACAGTGTGCCCACAATACTTGGGCAACCTGCAACCTCTCTCGCTGCCATCATTTTAAAGCCAAGTGTTTCTGCAGTCAAGTTTTCAATCCTATGTGTGTTTTTCAATATTGTGCAGGACTCCCAGTGACCTGCAAACTCAGGGAAGGCCAGGAAAAGGCGAATATTTAAACAATTGGCGTCTGATCGTCAGGAAAATTAGTTCAAACTTATAACATGTACTGATGAAAATATCTTAAAGAGAATTGCAACAGCTTTTGGTCCTTAAAGACGCGTTGCAACTCTTGAAGTGATATTTTGGATTAATTCACTCATCAGATCTGCTGCCTCTTTACGCTTTTTTAGAGTTGCCATGGTGTAGTGTAAAAAAGATCAATGAGTGGCTGTATTCATCGCTTAGGTACCTACTCCAGAGTTTGTGGAATAGCATGATGGTGCACCTACCACTAATAAATTCGAAACCTACTGCAAAGTGTGCAGAAATAAGTTTTCCTGTTGAGTGTTGGTCTGGTGATAAATACTGCTTAATGATGTGTGGGTTTCAATTCAAAACATTCGACTTTACACTAAATTGAGGCACTGCGAACCTTATAATGGGAATCGGTACAAATTGGATGAATCATTTCCCTGCGCTAAATGTTGCATTGTATTGTGTTTAATGGGCAATGTGTTGTACAAATAACAAACTATGGAACATTTATTTAAGCACTAAAGTAACTTTAAATAAACACACGTGGAACACAGCGGCCTCTACAGAACCAAGGATTATTTGCTTTAAACTCAGCAGTTGATATCTTGCAATAGAAACAGCTGCAACTAACACCAGATACGGTATACCTTTATCAAACGTATATTTTAGAAGTGGTTACTAGTATTGATATTAATTGAACAAACACATTGTCAACAAAACTAACCAGAGAGCACTACAATAGGGGAAATATGTCACAGTTGGCTAAACTAGAAATACCAGTAGCTTGCATTCTCTACAACAGGAGTGGAGGAGCTGTTAAAAATTGCGCAAATAAAAAATTGTGGTCAGGGAAATACAATATTTTGGACAGGGAATGTCGGGTAAAGGCAAGGAAGTTAGTGCCATATCTTTTGCTGGGAACCCTGTTGTGTTTTCAATATTTTGGTCGTAGACATTCATAGAATTTTCGGTAATGAATTATAATGTCCAGAGCTTGTATAGACACAGGTGGGTATATTTTCGATCACTTCCTATAACGAAAGGTAAGCGTAATATATTGTTTCGTATAGTTTCTGATAATAACTAGGAGAAAAACGGTGGGGCAGTTTACCGCTCCTGCAGGAACGGATTGGTGCAGCTGAATTGTGGAGGACAGGGTGCCAATCGCGTCACTGAAGTCCAGTACTAGTGGATAATGCCAAACTGTGATTTCGTGCCGTGCGACAAATGCGAAGCTATCTTAAAGTACATCTAATTAAAACATGCGAGGCGATAGTCGCAATGTTTTGTGTTGTACGAGCATCAAAGCAAGTGTCGCATGATCTTTTAGTTCGCAGGACACAGGCGACTCAAGATACATAGGTGTATATGGACCTGTTATGTACTTCCGTCACGTTGTGCATTGTGAGTGAGAGCCGAGTCAGGGAAACTCAGAGTTGTTCTTTAATTTTTAAGTGTGGTTTGTGCTTTTACCTGTTGCGAGAATGGTCCGCTTTTCGTCGTTCAACTTTTATGAAGCAATGGACAGGAAACATTTTATATGCCAACACCGTTTTCGTATGTAGTTTTGTTTTGATTAAATGTTTGTAGCAGTAGTACAACATACATGGATCTATACTAAGTGTGAAAATAATTCATGTGGAAACAGACTGGTGGAATTGATTTGCCAACAATACACAACGTGACTCGCCGCATGCATGAAGACCCTAAAAATTATGCCGCGTTCCATCATTCCTTGTTGTGCGGCATGAAGTTGGGTTAATAAATGAGACTTTGGCTGTTTCATTCCAAACTCGTTACAGCAGTCAATCATCTTGATGCTCAAGTATAATTTAAATTAAAGAAAACTTTGGCCAGAACACCAAATTGGTAAATACAGCAACGTTTCTTAATGAAACTTTGGTGAAAGGTAAGGATTTTGACGGAAATGGAATAAGAAATCTAATGTGCTGCACTCACATGACTTTCTCTACTCTTATACTAACCATTCTTACAAACTCTTATTCCTGTATCTTCTTCGTGTTAGTTGAGATAAACATTTGCACCAATTATCTTATTGCTTATTTCCTCTAGGTACAAGGGGAATATGGGAGTGCAGTAGGCTTTGAGCGATAGACATTAACTTTTAAACTTTGAGATTCCGTCCTCTTTGCACGCCCAATATATAAGAAATGAATAACTATCTTCCATTTGACGAAAGTTTAAGTATTCCAAAACTCACATAAAAAGGAATATCTCCGAAATGGTTCACTCTACAAAAAATTTATTTGGACATAAATTGTGTGTTTTAGCAAGATCTACATTTTTTGTATACTAAGATTTGCTCTATCTCTTACGGTTTACAACTTATGCAAAGGTCATCCAGAGTAAACAGGCTTTCATAGACTATAGCCAGAAAATTCAAGATATACATTTCATTTGCCATAAAAATATCTCAAATAGATGGCATTTTAATCAAAATCGTTGAAGGCATTTAAAATTTTCCATGTGAAGGGTAGTTTAGGATGGAGAATTTTCTTCAAAATCTTCGTGTCGCATCCTTGAAATACATTTAGTCTGAATACCAACTGACACAGACACGCGCGTGCGCGAACATTTTTCTAAAAATGCTTTTTATTCAGCGGGCCTCAAAACACATTTCCGATGAAATAATGACATCGAATTTTTGGGTGGAATACAGTATTTCCTTTACTTACACGTATTAGAGGAAAGTAAACATAGAAATGTTTACACTAAATCATTTATCTATGCTGTATGTTATAGTCACAAATTACAATGTCATCAATCCCACTTCTGACACGTGTGACAAATGACAGTCCAGTTACTTTTCCTGTCATTTTATTTCGCTTGTAAAACTGAGGCACAAAAACAGATCTGTTTTATCGTTAACACATTCTGCAGTTTGTTGTGTCCTTGCGTCTCACAGCTGTTCTATCGCAACCTTGTTACAAAACCTAATACTACTTGACTTCAAACAAACAGCTCCGACGATTCACTCACTAAAAACAGTTCCATCACTACATACAAACAGCTGCAAAGCAATGATTACATGTACAAAATTGTCTTTGAAACACTCTCTCTCTCTCTCTCTCTCTCTCTCTCTCTCTCTTTCAACGTTGACTGTAAACACACACACGTAGCCTACGCACACACAGGCACACAGACACATACACTTAAACTAACTGCCAACATGTCTCGTTCAAAACTTGACTCCGAAGAACTTCCTCTTTCGCCACCGCATTAATTTATATTGACGACGTAGCACGGATTTTTCTCAAAATTCACCTTTTCGTAATCAAGTCCGGCCCGCTAACAGTTTTCTCTAACAGCCTGGAAACTGATGTCCTATCATCTATTATCAAGCACTGGTGTGAGATAGGTTGTTGAGTATCTTTGGTGGCGACTGCCGGCCAGCGTCACATTTTGTTCTCGAATTTTGCGGCTCAGTGGTATCCACACTAATTTGCGGCAAAGAAAAACGTTCAATGAATAATTTATACATAATAGGCTTTAATGTTCCACGAAACATGTGACTTTCAATGCAGGAACGATAATCATTCATACAGAACCAAATGAGCATAGAGTAATGTGGTACTAGAACATTGCATATCCAAGATGCTTAGGTTGTAATTTGGACATCCTGTATAATCCAATATAGGAGAACGGAAGTGAAGAGGGGTGTGAACAACACGTCATACTATTGCCTAACCTTAAAGGCACAGAAGTGTCACGCCGCGTTTTTGATCATGCAGCCCACACACCTTTTGTCTATCGCCACTTGTCTTCTGGCACAAAGGTAAACAACTTGTGATGGGAAGCTAGAGTGCGTTTCGTTTCAGAATATGGTCTGAAGGCCACTTGTTAACCTTGCTTGCTCATCATGGACCTCAGCATGTTGATGGGTTTGCAACTGATGTGGGTTCGAAGCAAGTAAACATCACTTTTTAGTTTCTGACATACCTAGTAGGTAGAGAAGGTAGTGGATTCTACCCAAAAACTCAATACCGAGATTTCACTTAAAAGACACGACTTGAGACACTGAACATTTTTTTTAGACAAATATTCGTAGATATGTGTCTGCAGCATAAGTCCAAAACGTTCAGTGTGTTCCAGGGGTGCGACATGAATATTTACAGAACGTTTCCACACCCCAAACTACTGTTTACTTGGATAATTTTTCGAAACTTGATTGCTGCAAGCAGTTGCAGAGATTCTCGAAGGTACACTGGGCAAACACACTCTAGTAGCTCGTGACGTACAGACAAAAGACTGTCGCACAGCGGACAAAGAGGAGCAGGGTCCCGTTTCAAAAGGCAACCGTGCCAAAATTGGGTGTAAGGTTCTTTTATGTGCTATAAGTCTACAGGTTTACTTTCTTTCCTGAGGAGGTTCTGCGAAGGATCTTTACGTCCGAAAAAGATCCATTACCCTCCCCCCGGGTTTGAACCCGCGACCTCGGAAACCAGAGGCTAGCGTCTTACTCATAGATCACGGAGGATGACCTCTGATCTTGTTATCTCCATTAAGCCTTCACTTTTTCCCTGTAGCGCATGTTTATCACATGCTGCAAGTAACTTTCCATTCGGTTTCTGGTCAAACTATAAGGAATTTAAAGCAAAAATGTTATGTTTTGGAACAACATAACCTTAGATTAGGTATCTATTTCCTTTCACCCAAAACTGTGATAATTGCATTTGATATCGCGTTTGGAGGGCAGAAGTCATCTAAAATTACTAGAGGTCATTTCTTTGTGAGAGTGGGAAGGGCTTTCTTTGTTTACATGCTTTGGAAAACGACACAAAGACGCCTTTTCAAAGTTCAGCTAATAACTTTTCTGCAGCTCCTTCCTGCAGATTCTACCAGGACAAAGAACTATGTAGCTAAGACTAATTGTGTTTTTATTCGATCAGTTACTTTGTTTCTTTTTGCGAGTGCGAAAGCGGTGTGTGCGTGTGTTATAAAAAAGAAGTATTAAAAATCCGATGAGTACACTCACATGACTTTCTCTACTCTTATTTTGTACAAAATATTCTTAAAACAAGTATATACCTCATATTAATCGAGATAAACGTGATAGAAATGGTCTTATTACATATTTTCTTATACGTACAATGGGAATAGGACAATATAGATGCTTAAACGATAGCCAAATCGTTAAAGTGTTAATCGCTATGTGATGGTTTTGTCACATTATCTAGGGCATGGAAAAGAATGGAAAAGGACTCTCCATTTGAGATGTATGAGTAATGGAAATTTCAAATATCTCGGAGATGGTTCGCCAAAAATAACAATAAAAAGTTAAATTTAAAAGTGTCAACCTACAATGCATGTTTTAACGAAATTTTGCATATTTTGTGTAGTAAGATTTTGTCTAGCTCTTACGGTTTACCACTTATATAAAAGTCATCCAGAATTGAACTTGGAGGACATACCTAGGAAGTTCAACATAGACGTTTCATTTGTCGGGTCAAGTAGTGGTGTGAGGTAGATTGACCTTGAATCGCGGAGACGTACGCCTGCGGCCGGTGTTACAATATTATTATTATTATTATTATTATTATTATTATTATTATTATTATTATTATTATTATTATTATTATTATTATTATTATTATTATTATTATTATTATTATTATTATTATTATTATTATTATTATTATTATTTAATCTTTACATTAATTAGTTATGCTGAAACCGTTCCAATTGTTAGCTTGGGGAAATGTTATACCGACATTTTCCTCTTTCCAGGAATTAGAAATGTGATCTCAGAGACAGCTATAATTATCTTATGTACTTCTGCCTCTCGTGCTGTAATATGATTTTGCCATCTAGCTGTATGATGCAATATAATGCAACAGCGATAGATAATTAGAACTAAGTTAATACAACCTAATGTCATCCGTCTCATCGCAGTAAATTACATTAAACTTCCGTTATTATTTTGTAGTAGATTCCCAGCTGGGCACAGGTTTCCTGGATGAGCCTTATTTTTTTAGTATTCTTTCTTTTATCTTAATTACTAAATTGCGAGCAAAAGCATGCGGCACAATCAGACCGTAGTTTATGGAGCTGTATAAAGAAGGGTAAAATGAACATCACAAAGGCAACGCATTAAAATGGCATCACCAAAGGGTGACTTGAGAAATTGAGGGAATAGTGTAGAAACAAAAAGAGCACGGAAGTATTGACCGAGGGATAATTTCATGATTTACGTGCACGCTACTCGAAGTTGCAGGAATGGGGCTGCAAGGCGCACTTCTGGGGTCATTAGCGTCCCTTGCCCTAAGTCGCGGATTATACATTATTACAGACAATTGCAAAGGTGCATTATGTACCTTTAGTTGCTATCCCAGAAAAAAGACAAGCGGGTGAATTGGAGTAGATAATCCCTTCTTTTCGGCTATACCATGCGTTCTCTTTATAGCGGGGCCACAGATCGAAATATGCATAGTTTACTTTCACGCTGTATTTTTCCACTATGTACCAGTGAATGAGACGTCCTAGCCTATGTTTATTAGCCGTGTTATAATCTTACACCATCAGTTCCTGCATGTAGCTCTAGCTGTAGACTAAAGTTTGTTTATTCTGCTTCTAAAATGTGGAGTTTATTCAAGGCATCTGTGTAGTGTGAGATTTGTGTTAGAGTATTCTTATTATGGCTGAAGTTCTTGTTTATTAATCCACTGAACCGCCCACCGGAAAATTCAGTTTGATCAAAGAATTGTTATATATGTAAAACCGTAAATCTAAAGTTTATGGGAACAATTCCCACACCACGGACGAACTTAAGGACAGTATAAGAACATAATTTATGAAAATTTCGCCAAGAAAACGTATGTGATTGGAATTTTATGTGAAAATCCCAGGAAATTTTAAATGTAGATGGATCCAACGTATAACATAGTTAATGCTCCTAGTGTTTGTTCTGTTACTCGTGAATAGCTGTACAGAGTTTTAGGACGAAGAAAAAGACCCATGTGATAGTGGGTGGAGTACGCAAGGCCCCGCAATATAACGAACGCTGTGTACCTTTTCGGCATTTTACATAATAGTAAAATTAATTCACTACAACAAAGCAGGTAATTTATATAAAGTAATGTAGTAAACTTCAGTTTACACAGATGTGATGATAATCTGCTTCATGTTAATCGAGATACATATTTGCAGAAATTGTCTTATTAGGTGTTAGTTTTTTTGAAGGTGCAAGGGAAATATGAGAATAAACGACTGTATAATCTTTTAAAGCTGGCCGCACTTTAGTGGCCTTAAAATTCCGCTCTCTTTGCCTGGTCAGGTGATAAAATAGAATAATATATTATTTGAGAAGGCAATAAGTTATTGGAAAATCCAAACAAATAGCAAGGAATATCTTGGAAATCGTTCACTAAAAAAACTCTGATGTCTTGCACTCACATGACTCTCTACTCTTGTACTAACCATTCTAGCAAACTCTTATTCCTATATCTTCTTCGTGTTAGTTAAAATAAACATTCGTACAAATTATCTTATTGCTTATTTCCTTGTAGGTGCAATGGGAATATTAGAATACAGAAGGCTTTGTGCGACAGTCAAATCTTTTTGACATTTGAGATTCCGTTCTCTTTGCACGATTAACATAAAAAAATGAACAACGTTGTTGCATTTCGCTAAAGTTCTAAGTTTTCCGAAAGCCACACACATAAGAAGGAATATCTCCGAAATGGTTCACCCTACAAGAAAATTTATTCAGACATAAATTGTGTATTTTACCAAGATCTACGCTTTTTGTATAGTATGATTTGGTCTATCTCTAACGGTTCACCAGTTATGCAAAAGTCGTCCAGAGTAAATACGACTACAGGGGCTATAGCCAGAGAATTCAAGATATACATTTAATTTGTCATAAAAATATCTCAAACATATGGCATTTTAATCAAAATCATTACAGCCATTTTCAAGAAAATCAAAATTTTCGAAAAATTTTCCATGTAAAGGGTAGTTTAGGGTGGGGCTATTTTCTTCAAAATCTTCGTGTCACATCCTTGAACGACATTAAACTTAAATACCAATTTTGGTTTTTAACCGACTTTTCGTTTATGAGTTATGCTGTCCACAGACTGACAGACTGACACACAGACACACACACGGACCTTTTTCTAAAAATGCTTTTTTTGGATTCAGGGGGCCTCAAAACATATATTTCCGGTGAAATCTCCACATCGAATTTTTGGGTGGAATACAATACTTCCCCTACTTACCAGTAGAGAAAGTAATATATGAGACACAAATAGTGTGTTTTAACGTGATCTACATTTTTGTGCAGTAAGATTTTGTCTATATTTTACGATTTACCAGTTAAGCAAAACTCCAGAATAAAGATTATGTCTGAGGCTATTTCCAAACAGTTTAAGACACACGTTTAATTCGTCCTGAAAATATCTAAAACATGCAGTATTTTAATCAAAATGGTTAGCACCACTTTTGAGAAAATCAAACTTTTTGGATTGGCATTTGATAGGCCTTTGGTTTTTGAGTTATCCTGTTCACATATACACATAAAAAACACACACGCACGTGCGCGGTCGCTTTATTTCAAATTCAGCGGACCTCAAAATTGTATTTCCTAGTGCAATTTATATGTTGAATTTTTGTGTGCAACACAATACTTCTACTTACTATACACAGTAGAAAAAGTAAAAATAATATGCTGACAAATTTGAACCAAAATATATTCTAATTAAGAAAATAATGAAGAAATAATGAAGAAAATATTACTTAATAAGCACACTGATTGGATAAAATTAGACCAATGAACTCACAATGCATGCATCTAAATTCTTCAATATTTTCTGAGATAATTGCTCAGGAATTGGGCGCGTTAGGATGGGATAGGGCACTTAATCTTCCCTTAACTTTCTTAATCTTGAAGTTACCAAAACTTCAGAAGGAGGCGAAATAACCCATCAGTTCTGTCTGACGCCATGTTGTTGCATAATATTCAGAAGTTTGGGAGCGAAACGATGTCCTTAAACTTCTGTCTTGTAGAGCCTCGTGAACTTGTTTGCCCAGGACTGCATCTAACAGAAGTGGACATCCGGTCCTGTATGAAAACAAACGTCATGGAAACTTTTACGATGTCTCACGTTTATCATACGGCGACTTCGGAAAGTTTTGACTTTTGAATTTGCTCCGAAGCATCGTGGCGTTCAAGGTCATTTTTGTTATGCTACAAAAATGTCTACGGAGGTTGCTGAGGTCAGGTTTGCTCTTGTAGACTTAGGGAGATGATCTCGGCTTTGGACAACACGTTACAAGTTGAAACCTTGATAATCCAGTAGTTGAAAAAAAGTGAATTAAATATTTCACTCACAGGTGTTATTGTTGTTTCTGCTGACTTAGAACTGGTCGAAGAGAGTGGTTTTCCTTGAATTAGGTAATCAGTTCATGGCATGAGAGTTTATCAGGAGTAGAATTCAACGCTAACCGGCCTATTGGGAGCGTTGTCTTTTTTCTGCTGTACGCATACATCAACTTCAAAACTTGAAGTTCAGTAATAATTATCAATCTTAGCTTTACGCCTATGGGGTATCCTTCATGCCTCTCTCTTTCCCGCTTTTATCTGCATCTCCATATATGAACCGTTTATCTTAATATAATCTGGTATCCATTCACCATTCCTTTCAGTACATCTCTTAGGAAGTATACTACGCCCTACCCATTACTTTTCCTCTTCCTGATCAGTATTGCTGTTACTATGTTCATTCCCTAATATATCTTTGTTATTATGTATGTCACAAGATCATCTTAGTCCTTGTTTCAATTGTTTTTCTCACTTGCAATGTCCAAGTTTTCAAATTGTCACCATCCACACAACTGGTCTCTTGCTTATTTCTTTCTGTAAGGACAGTGACGTCACCACTGGAGGAGCAGGTGGTTTTCTTGTTGAGTATAAGAAAGAACTCTTAATGTAAGTACTCACATGACTTTCTCTACTCACTTGTACCAACTATTCTTGCAAACACTTATCCCTCATTTACTTGATGTTTATCGACATAGACATTTGTAAAAATGTTTTTATTACACATTTCTTTGCAGGCCCAATTGGAATAGGGGAATACAGTAAGCTTAAGGATATTACTTTCAAGATTTGGTCGCTGTGTGTTGACTTTGAAATGCCATTCTCTTTGCAAGGCCAGAGAGAAGCTGGAAGGAAATAGAAGGGAAAGAAAACGAATAAACGGCTTCTCATTTGAGAAAAGTTTAAGTATTTCAAAGTGCAAACCAGAAATGCCTTAGAAATCTAACTAAAAAAACGGGTATGTGCTTTAACGATATCTGCATTTTTGTGTAGTAGCTTTACCACTAATGCAAAGACACTTCAGAACGAACAGGTCTTCTGACGCTATTCCCTGACAATTCAAGATGTACATTTCGTCACGAAAATATAACATACCTATAACAGAATCTTTAAAATCTTTAGTAATGTTTGAGAAATTCAAAACTTTTCAAAAATTCCCAAGTAAGGGATAGTTTGAGATGAGGGATGTTTTGAAAATCTTCGTGCGGCATCCTTGAAAGACACTGGACTTAATTACCAACTTCTCATTTTTGGATTATGCTACTCACAGACGGACACACACACACACACACCCCTAAAAATGCTCGTTTTTTATTCAGGGAATCACAAAAGATATTTCTGGTGAAATTTCAATATCGAATTTTTAGGTAAAATATAGTATTTCCTCTATTTATCGTAAGCATCAGTAAATAAAGTATTACATTTTCGATTCCCGGCAGGGGGGTAGGAATTATTCTCCAGCATAGATTATTCCTCATCCTTCCCTGAGTCTGGAAGTATGAATGAAAGTGTGAATGTTTTTGTGAATTCAATGTTTAAAAAGCGCAAACACCTTAAAAACCCACCGTTAAACGAGTAACACCATTGCCAATAGGCAAGGGCGCCGATATGACCTCTGCAATTATCTCTGGGATATAAATGGAACAATTAAAGGAATAACAGGGTAATGTTAGTGGTGGCGAATTTACCTTTAATTTTACTTTTCGTGCAACGACCTAGCACCTTAATTACACCTAAAACCAGGTTATAGTATTGTGGATGATGATTATTATTAATTATTATTATTATTATTATTATTATTATTATTATTATTATTATTATTATTATTATTATTATTATTATTATTATTATTATTATTATTATTATTATTATTATTATTATTATTATTATTATTATTATTGTAGCACTAGATGCTTTGGGTCAAATTCGTCTACATTAGTGCATTTATATTTTCCTTGGTGTATTAGAGTGTGTGTTTAAGGATGCTTTAGTCGTGTATTACTAATATACATGCCATTAACTAACATGAAGTCTAACCCTACAAGATTGATAAAACGAAGAAAATAAGAACATTGCCTAATCGAAACGTAATCCACTAGTAGAAGTTGCCAGTGATGGCCACAAAATCTACAGTTTTAATTAATGTCGCTTCATTACTAACAGCAGGACCGCAGAGACAGCGAACACCCATTTTATATCATAGGAACGTTTTCACACAGGTGGTAATTTTCTTCTAAATCCACAACTTGAATCTGGAATGGTTAAAATAATTATTGCAGTTTTGAATGACTATGAAATATCAAACGGAAGTTCTCAATAAACCTAGTGAAGCACAAGACATTGTTGACCAACGTTTTTACTTTCTAATACATTTTCAAACTAGGCTAACTGAACGGTAGTTATGACTAAGCTCGAATTCTTTGAGAGTGATAGCACAAGCTGATTGCATTATGGTATGTAAACCGCGATTTAACCTTGGATTTTTTTCTTGTTTGTTGTCCTTTCTGTTTTCCTATCCGTGTTTACTTCCTCTACCAGTAGATAGTGAAAGTATTACATTCCAACAAACGCACTATGTCAACATTTAACTGGAAATACAGGTTAAGAGGTGCAATGAATAAAAAAATAGAAAAAAGTTCGCATGTATTGCCTGTCAGTGAATATCATAACTCATACGTAATTTTTGTTAAATATCAAATTTGGTGTTTAGGTTCATCTTACAAGGGCGAAGATTTTCAAGAAAATCCCCATCCCAATTTTGATTTTGTTAGAAATGAGTGCAACAATGTTGATTATAGCACCACAAATGTTAAAATATATTTTTCTACCAAATGAAATGCATATCTTCAATTTTCTGGGAATGTCATTAGAAATCTTCTTTCTAGATGACTTTTGCATGACTGGTAAGCTGTAAGGAATAAACCTAATCTTACTACCCAGAAATATAGATCTCCTGAAATCACACAGTTTATGTCAAAGGTTTTTATTTTCCTTTGTGGAGATAATCATTTTTAGACGTTTCTTGTTATTAGAGTGAGTTTTCAAATACTATACCCCTCTCAAATGGGAAGTAATTTATTTGCATAAGTAGGATATTGGTTATGCAAACAGAATGGTACTTCAATGCCATCGCATAGCGAACAATTCTTAAAATATTTTATTATTGCTTTAAATCTGATGTATTCTATTTCCATTGCACCTACTAGGAAATGTCATAAAACCATTCTAGAAATTTTATCTCGATTGACAGTAAGTAAATACAAGAACATGCTTTTGTAGAATAGTTTGTACAAGAGTGAGAATTTGTGTGTGTATTTATTTTTACATGTACTCGAGGGTCTTGGACCCACAATCCAACATTCAATGGAACATCGAAGTCAAACATTCCACAACACCAGGTTCACTCTAGCTTATAAGGGCCACGAACACGCACGGTCTCTCAACGGGGTAGGTAGGTAACCTAAGGGCATTGCGTTCTATTCGGCTCGTAAGATTACAAGACTATTAAGTTCTTTTTTAAAACATTTAATTCTTAATGGAAATTTATTCCTGGAGAATTCATTACAGTGCCACGCAGGGATTGCATTTCGGAGGGTGGGGTGAAACAGGAATAATTAAACCACACAATGTCAGTCATGCTGTCGTTCAGAGATTTATCCACGCAAGATTGGTATAAAAGGATCAGTGGACATGGCATATTGACTAAATAAAGGATGTTATGGGTCAGTATTTACAGGACTAAAATACAAGCAGCAGTGCATGGAGATTAAGTTCCCTAGCCAAGATTACATCCAATTAGATGTACTAACCTAAGGGGAAACCCACTCAGAAGTTCCACTTTCACTTCACTAAACTACAGGTGATGCTGTGTAGCTATCATAGTACTAATTACCTGTGACTAAACGCGTGCAGAAAGTAAAATAAGCACCTTAAAATCTTTCAGTGTTCACGTCCAGGAAAGAACGTTAGAGCAACGTGTACCATCAGTAACATTACACAGCTAAAACTGGAGACAGCCGTGAGACTATTCGAACAGTAATAACACCAATCTATGAGATTGAAATAATATGTGAGAAGCTGACAGTAAACGACATGGAAAGGTCTGAAGAATTTAAATAAAGATTCCTAAAGAAAGCCATTGAAGTAGGGAAGAATGCACCAAGCAGACAGAATGGCGAATATACTCACTCACCAGAGAAAGCTTCTTCCTGGAAGACATAAGATAGAAGATGTAACTACCAGCAACAAGAACTTACATCAAAGCTATAGCTGGGAGAAAGCAAAAGGAAAGAGAGATACTAACTTCTTCGAAACAGACGCCATGGTGAACCGGGAGAGGCACGCAATCATAGGACTTGCAGTTCACAGATACCATCACAAAATGTGCACAGAAGATAAATATTACCAACCAAAATGACCAAAGTGTGTGTAAAATGTGTAGCCAAAGTTGTAATACCAGGTGCCTCAGCCGCGCCTTATTTTTTGGAAGGTAGGCCGCCCATCAAACGCCATTTGAGGCTTAGTCTAGTTTTGCGCTTACTAAAACGTATTTCTTGACGTTTCTAGAAAGACGAATGTGCAAAATTTAGAGGAACAGTGGTTTAAGGGACAGAATTTACTCCTCGCTAAAGTACACCTCAAAACATACAACTCGTTTGCTGAGAGTGAATACATGGTTTCCAGTCAATTTTACAAACTTTTTATCAGAGTATACATAGCAACACAATTCAGTAAACGCCTTTGAAAAAAAATCGGACCTATCATATTAGTATATTAGCAACAAGTAAAAAGAAAATGGCGGATTCTTGTACTTAAGAGCCGGGGTGGCTGCAAAAATCGACAGACACGCCTTATCCACCATTAACCCGTACAGTCAAAACGCACAAATTATTAAATAACGGCTTATTTAAATTTTGGCGTAAACTACGTGTTGTACAACTCAAATAACACGCATAATAGCTTTTGCCATTTAAGTAATAATATTAAAACGCCCAGCAAAGGTTTTAAGCCGTGTCAAGGGGCTAAATTCTGCTCGAAAAGTCGCGAAGTGGCAATGGAATAGCACCTGGAATACTGCCTCTCTAGGGCTGGAACTCAAAGTGTGCTTTCAGTCAAGGCCCCAAATAGCTGAATAGAGATACGAACGTACTCTGTACGCTAACTCCCTGGGACATGGGTTCGCGTCTCGACCTCGTACAATTTTTTTTTTTTTTTTTTTTTGTTCATCAAAACTTGAAAACTCAATTCATAACAATCTAATTTTAAAGTCTCTGAGGGTTTAGGATATAATTTAAAACGTTTTTGGTTGTTTTCATTTTGTAATAGAATAGGTATAGTGACTTCAGCCGCATTGGACTGGCATGATGTAGTGTGTTATTATGAATAACGACTCCCTTCATTCGCCACGTGTATCCTGCCGCACCATATTTTGTGTCATTCCTTCACCATGTATTCGACAGACAAGTACATTAAGATGCCTTTGATCTATGGAGAAGCAACAACCAAAGTACAAGCAACTCAAAATCTACACCGGGAGAGATATCCTCAAATGCAACAATACCATAGAGTAGAAATAAAACAATTACGAATTCAAATGATAACAGCTTTACACAGAATAATTGTTCAACTAATATCATCTGTAAATATTAAGCAAGTAAAATAAAATTAGTACATGCAGGGGATTCAAACCAGGTTTACAGAATATGGATTATTTACGAATCGTGCGCTGCTCCAACTGACAGAGAGAACCGAAGACAAATATATCCATGTTGAATACTTGGGTGGAACCAAGCATAGGGGCCAATGTTTTCACATTAGAGTATAAAATGTGGATTGCATAAAACTGGAGAGTAAGGGGCAGCTGCCTCACCTGGTATAACTTCAACAAATGCAAAAAAAGAACACAGGACTCTGAACGAACTTTTAAAAATTAGCGCATAGACACTGAATGCTGTTTCGAATGCACCCTTTACTTACTAATAATATAAAATAAGCGGAGCGTTGTCAACTAAGTTACGGAATTATAATTTTCCAAAAGAACGGAGTAAAATCTCTGTCAAACACCAAAATTTACTACTGTTTTAATGTATATATAGTATTTTAATTGTTATGCTGTATACTACAACTTTAAGTGCCCATGAATACAGAGAAGAAAATGAGTGCTTTGATATTCATTTTGGATACAAAAAGGGTGCAGAGCCCACCCACCAGTGTACGCCTACATGTCATTATAAGGTATTATTTTACGTTGTTAGGTTTTTTAATTAATACACATTGTTCACTTGGTATTTGTTTTCATCGGGTTGGATTTAAGAGCGAGCTCGTTAGTTTTGAAGGGCTTCAGCCCACCAAAGCCCCCGGACTCACAGCTGCTCTCCTATTTCCATCAAAAGCAGTCCCTTTCAAAATAACGGTGGCTAAACAAGCTTACGCTCAAGTCGGTATAAAGTTGGACCAATGTGAAAACTCGCGTACTTTGTATTCCCGATAGTATGGGGGATACATACCCTTGACAGCTTCGCCAATTTCAGTTGTCATTCATCAGAGAACAATTAAATAGTTTACTGCACACAGTATCCAGGAAATGCTGGAGCTATGCAGCCGCCAAATGCTTAGAATGCCACGTTCCAATACAGCCAGAAAGCATTTAGCTCTGCCAAATCCATGTTCGATCGCAGGGCATAGGGGTTTTTAAATCGGGTCGGGCGGGAGTGGAGATAATTACAGGGGAAACCGCAAGCCCATTTTGGTGTTTAGGGAACGTCGCCCTGTTCACATTTACTTGTGCAACCAGCCGCGGCATGGCGCCAATGGTACGCTATCCCCATTTCATGCACTGTGCCCAATGTGATTCTCTGGATAAATTCTATCCTCAGCGGAACATCAACACGGGATGGCAAATGAGATTCACCTCTCCCGTGTTGTCATAATCGGATCATCGATAGAAATAGCAAATGCCTTTTCTCGGTCCAAGGTGACCCCTACTGGAGGTGTACTCCCTGGAGTGACCTCTGTTAAGTGTTCCGAGTAATTGAGCTACAGAAAATGTCTTTATGTCTAACTCTCAGGCAGTCTTGATGGAGTCAGTGAAGCGAACTTATTAGTTTTTCCTTAAGACATTATATACTATTAAGATAAATGTACTATGCACAGATTATAGTAGAAAAACTCGAGTACTTGGAACGCATTACCATTTGTATGGCCATCTGAACGATGTATCCAAAGCAGTGACAGTGACATTGACATGTAATGGAAATTCTTTGTAACATTTCAAAGACAAGTGTTTAGTATGACAGTGTGAACGTTTTGGACAGATATCTAGTTGAAATATCCATACAAAACTATAGGTAGCTTTACATTATGACCTTTCTGAAATTAGTACTTGTGATAGTTTCCAAAATGTCCAGACTAATAAACTGTACTAGTACTATCACATTTTCTAAATCAATGGAACTCCACTAAAATGTGCATACATTTAAAAATGTGTTTTTGCTTTCTTTACCATGTACTCAGAATTGAGAACACACCCAAGGGTGAGTTAACGGAATAAGGGTTTTTCCGGAAGCTCTCCCGTATCCTGATAAGATGAATGTGGTTAACTTAAGCCTTCTGGACCGCGGGTTCTCTCTTGCGCGCACAAACACGCACGCACGCACGCACACACGCACACACGTTACGCAGAGCGTTGTTTGAGTCTCGTAACCTACCAGCACTTAGAGCGAGAATCAAAGAAAGGGACAGTGTACTATCTCTATCTCTTTCTCTGCGCACTGGATTCTAACACACAGCCTTCGTGTGCGCTCCCAACTCTAGGTAGAGACGGTGTTGCCCAAAATTTCGATTTAGAGATTCCACCGAAAATGTTTTGAGGTCCCTAAACTCCGATAAAGCATAAATAACCATCTAATAAAGCACTTTTAGACAAACATTCTCGTGTGCCCGCGTAAGTTTTATATCTTCCAAGGATGCGACACGAAGATTTTCAAGACTTCCTTTACATGGAACATTTTCCAAAAATTTTGATTTTTTAAAAAATGGCTCCAACGATTTTGATACCGTATGTTTTAAGATACCAAACGAAATGTAGGTATATCTTGGATTTTCTGTAACGTCTAAGAGCCCTCTTCATTATGAATGACTTTTGCATTTCCGGTAAATCGAAGATACAGATATATACAATCTTAACGCACAAAAAATGTAAATCTAGTTAAAACATACAATTTATGTCGAATACCTATTTTTTATCTAGAGTGAACCATTTTGGAGATATTCCTTACTTGTCTGACTTTTCCAATACCTATAATTTTATTAAATGGGAAGATATTCATTTTTTATCTCTTGAGCGTACAAAGTAAACAGAATTTCAAGGGGTTGTTTATCTCGATTAGCATGAATTAGAGGGATAAACGTTTGTACGATTAGTTTGTATAAGAGTAGAGAAAGTCATGTAAGTGCAACACATTAAGTAGGTTTTTGTCATTAAGTAGGTAATCGAAAGTTGAACTGTTGTAATGATTTCATTGTTGTACTGAGTGGGTACGTAGACATAGTCACTGTAATATCGGACAGATGGTCTTAGTTGTGTAGCCTTCTTTCTGTGCTATGCATTTTGTCTCCATCTTTTTTCTGCCTTTTCAAGCTCGGATTGTGGTATTTACACATAATACCCAAACCGATGGGAGAAACAATAAAGTGGCTGGTAAGAGGGTTTTGAACCCAAAAGTCAGTCTAAGCCATTCCGCCCAGTTTGGCGATCGTGCTGAACAAGGCAGAACTTAAATTCCCTTATCCATTAATTGTCAAAAGAAACGGGGTTTGCCAACAATCTACACGTCTAAAAAGGGAAAAGCTACTGCTTCAGGATGAGCTCTTTGGTTGCAGTTTTTTACCAGATTAGCTCCTTTCTTGCACACTGAAGAGGGAAGTATGTTGGCAACATTGGTTACATTTTATCAAGAGACTGCTTGCTCTATTGTTAAAAAATGCGGCGTGGGAGTCAGTGCAATGGATACTAATGGATCCCAGACGAAACTTCACTTCTACTTCTTCTTCCACTCCACACTCTTGATTTATGTGAGTGAGCGAGGAAGCTGCAACTCCAAATGAAAACATGTTGGTACCATTGTTGGGCATCACCAAGGGACATTCTCTCTTCCAGCGTGATTTAGAGACCACATCGGATTACACAGAAATTTTTCCGATATTTCTGTCTCTCTCTCGTGATTACTGTTTCCGTATTCGCGCTGCAGTTTTAATAACAAGAGGGATGTATACACGAGGGTGGGATACAATGAGAGTAGAAAACAGAAAAATAGAACGGAATTATACGGGGTGCTGCTTTCAATTGTTTTTCGTCATTACTTTCTCTTTGTAAATAGAAATGGCTATCGTCGTTGCACAAGAGGATATGTGGCTGATGAATACAGACCTACAAGCATTTGATATGAATTGCCCATCTTTCTCATATACATAGTTTCATATTTTGTATCTTGGGGGTTACCCCGTGGTTAGGTATTATGATTTTGGTACCTCTCTAATTTAATTTCTGTACTAATTACGTGTGTTAAAGGGGAAAATACCTACATATTGCATACTGAGCAAGATGGCTATGCGATAAAGTGCGACGTTCACATTCTGGATGTCGTGGGTTCGATTCCCGCGGCTGACCTTCCTGACCCATGTTTTTTCGTGGGTTTTCCTGAGTCGCCAGGCAAATGCTGGGAAGGATAATTACATCCCCCGAATTTCCCGTCCTTCGATTTCATTTTACCTTCCTTTAAATACAGTCTTTCGGGGTCGGAAATGTTGGCGATGAACGAGTTAGCGCTGCCGTGTGGGGAAATTGTGTAACTGCGTTCTCGATAGATGGGCGACCTTGTAGTAACCAGGACTGCCTTCGAAACTCATGCGGCTGGTGCATGCTTGGCGGACGCTGGTGTCGAGATAAATCTCCAGCACACCTTAGGGACCCCATTTTGACTCACTGCTTGCCGGGTTCCCTCGCGCCTGTAGAGCACTCCCATTCCATTGCTTCCTCCCAGGGGTCTAACATGCAATAGCCTGCATAGGCTTAGTGTGGAATCCCCTCCGTATATGCTCTACCTCTACATATTGCATTCCATCCAAAAACCCGATATCGATTTCTTCTGTAAATGTAAGTTTTGAGGCTCCCTGAATTCAAAAAATACATGTGTATCTTATAACAGCATTAAAAACGAAAACTTTAAATTCCAAACTTAGTAAGTAAAGGATGATTCAAGGATATGAAAATAATATTTTGAAGGAAATCCCTCACACTAAACTATTCTTTATACTACGAAAAATTTCATTATTTTTATTTTTGCAAAAATGACTCCTACAATTTTGATTAAAATGCCATATGTTTAATATACATGTGTAAAACACATGCAAAAGCAGTATCTGGTATTTTCTGCGAGTAGGCTGTGGAGCCATCTTCATTCTGTATGCCCGACAAAATGTAACTACCAAAAGTGTAGATCGCATTCATGCTCACAATTCGTGTCAAATTACAATTTTTGACTTCAATGCTATGCGTATTTTTCTTCTGGACAGCTATTACATACTTATCCGCACTTTAAAGATCTAACTATCGCTTTAGCCTGCTGAATTCTTATTATACCTTTAACAATATGTTTAAAAAGTTTATCTTGGACATGTCCATTACAATGGAACCTCGGCTTTTATGCGAAAGTTAAGGTTTTGGCGAGACGTGGTTTATCTTGATGTCGCATCAGTTCTTATGGGAACTTATGTATCCAAAATTCGTGGAGAGAGCCTCGATTGAAAAGAAGTAGATAGAAGAATAAGCTCTAATAGTAGAGTTTGCAGAAGGTGGAAAAAAGTATTGTGAATGTAAATCATTAGATTTTTATTTTTCTCTATTCCATACCTAAGCTCTCTGTAGAATGTGAACCAGTATTTCGATATGTTAATTTCATCCAGGAGTTCTTGTAAAAAAGTAAGCAGCTTTAGAATAGCAGCCTGATGCAGAAAATGGAAGTGAAACATTTTTTAAGAATACAAAGCGAAGATTTTGATCTATACATTTCCTGTTATATTTTACATAAACATGCAGATTAATGTTCGTCTCAAAAATGACCAGAACATTTAATAAAAATAATACAGATTTAAAGACATTGGCGTTAAAAATAGCATCTATGCAGTAAAGTGGAGGTTATGTAAATACAAAAATAATGTGTTTGAGTCCACGAACCGCAAAGCGCAAAAACGAAAACTCTAGTTCAGTATCTCGCAAAAATGTGAAACTAAGGCTTTCAGAATCCCCCACATCTCAATGGAATACTTTCTAAATCTTCGGCTTTTTCAAACAAACGACATTGAATTTACGTGTTGAATAAAAATATATCCATAATCTTGAACTTTCTGGGAATACATCCAGAAAAAAATGGTATACCTAGTAAACGTAAAGAGACACCCATACTACACAAGCTTAGATTTAGCATAAACCATTCCAAGATATCCGTTGGTTATTGATTTAACTTTTTAGTATATTGCTATATTTTCTCGTTGGTTGTAGACTACATACCTTCCTAGAATATTTAAATTGAGTTTCGGAGTGTGGCAATCTTTAATTTTAATTGCCTGTCCTTGGATATTGATGTCAGGTTAGGTGCTATTAAAAATTATGGCGTCTTTGTGAATAAACATTCCGTAATATTTTACTGAACATCAGGGATTTCTCATCTTATCCATTAGTATGAATATTAAGAGGATTTCAAGAAATTATGTAAGTGATAGAATTAAGCATAAAAGATCTGCTAAATCATTGTACAATAACGTCACGAATAGTAAGAGACAATTTAAATTAATTAAAACAACCTTGTAAGTCAGGCTAAGTGAGCTAGAGTGGTAGACAGAAAGGCTGGTTGCGCAGTAACATTCTGCCAGGTCATATAGTGAGTGAAACAGAGACAACCGACCCGCTAAGTGTGCACTCGAGACTCTAATATATCTAATGTTATTCTTGAAATTCTTTTAGTATCTCTAATAATTAAAATATTGTCCATAGATTAGTTTCTATTACTTCTACACTAAGGATTCATGCTTTTCTGACACAAAACAGTCCACATGATCCCAGTGTATCGCAGAATGTGTGAATGTGTGGTTGCAAAGATTCATGTCCCCATTACTGACGAAATTTTACCTGCTGACCAGGTATATCAGCCCCTCATATACATTTATGGATCCTTCAAACAATGTGATTCATGTATTACACATTAAATAATTATTCCTCTTCCCTTCTATAATAGAAAATTCACCAGTAAGCCAAGCATCTTGACCTTACTTAGCTAGACAAATGTTAAACTGCACTAATTGGCAATTACATTCAGGGACTTCAACGTGGTCGGTTAATAGCTTTCGACAGGAATTGTCTTGGCCAGTGAACTCCTAAATGCTGGCCTTGTTTGGTAGTTGGTAATATGCACAACAATTACCCTCGCAGGTTAGTTCCATCCCATTATGCAATTGTTTTATTTCCTGTGTTGTAACGGAAGTTGTTACTCTTTGCTCAATTGCCAATACGACTCGGTGAATGATTGCAGACTGTCGATGTTCACTGTCCCTTTTGCTCGGACCTTGTATTTTGTAATATGGATGATGAAATTGAATCACGTGTAGAGAGGGCGTAGATATTCACTATATCCCTGCCAAGTTTGTTTTATCCCTGTACTCGTACAGTTTAAAATTGAAAGCCTTAATATCGTGGTGTGAAATTACATATGTTTGTGTGGAGCGTTTATTTGGAAAATGTATATTTACCTGCATACTTTAACAAGAACTGGAATAAAACTGATTTTTATTTGAATTAGTTAGGTACTGAGGTTGCGCAGTGGCCGACCGGTTAAAGCATTCGCCTTCCACCTAGGCGACCCGGGTTTGATCCCAGGGACCCGCATGTGGTATTCGAGGCGAGGGAAGCGACGTCAGGGTGGGGTTTCTCCGGTTTCCCCCGCCATTCATTCCACCAATTGCTCTATTATCACCTTCCCAATCATCGATTTCGTCTGCATTTCATATCATATAATCCTTTTTCTCACTATCGTTTTGGCTAACCACCCACTTCCAGGTCTTCACTCTGTCCGGTCCATAGGTTCCTGTGCTCCCCGACAGGCGTCTGACCCAGGGCTTTGGTTTGTAGGGCTGCAGGTCCTACATAAGAGGAGGGTAAACAGGAAAAGGAAAGAAAAAAAGAGTTAGGCACTGTTGGTTTCCTGTTAGCAGTGGAAGAAGCATAGGTAGTAGTCGGGGATGTTTTATTAATAAGCTTTTTTGGCTTCATTGGTTTAAAAATGTGCGTTTTTGGTGAGATTTCTGTATCGAACTTTTAAACGTTGCAGAAAGCAGGTACTTAAACATCCCATAAATACAAACCACAGCAACCATGTTAAAGTTTTGAATGTTGGATGAAAAAACTATATAGAATATTGAATATGAACATTTTCCACAACGTGCTTTAAAATGTAAAAGGAACAAGAAATGTACGTCTAGTGACGTAGTGAACACTGGAAGCCCTAGCAGCGTACACTGTGTAAAGCTTAATGAAGGAGCCAAAGAGAAATAGAGCTTCTAGTTTTTGTTAAAGGCAAGGAGAAATAGAACTTCTAATTTCTGTGTTTCCTTTTCCAATTCTGATTCAAACTGAGCTGGGAATTGTAATAAAAAGGAATTAGCTTGCTGTGGGAATTTTAAAAACCGCCTGAAGTAGTAGTTAGTGTGTGCTGAAACTGTTTCTAGTGCGGCCTGGGGCATGTTTGTTTTAATGAAGGCGTGCGAGTGTGGTCACAATGGGATCTCCCTTTTGCTGCGTCGGATATAGCAGCTCTTCAGCCCAAGATAAGTTCACAGAATCAACAGCCACTAACCTTTCACTCTTACGATCAATGCTACATACGATATACAGGGTGTCAAAAATATTTAGGGGATCAAACAAGAATTAGTTTTAAAATTTTCAATGTTTGTATTGTTTTTCAAAATGTTTCCCTTTTATATGAATAGATATTTGCACTCGGTGAAACCAGTTCTTAGGGTAACGATGCCACTGTTCCTCGGGAACTTCAGAACACAGGTTTTTATGATGTTTCACTGTTTCATCTGATAGCGAAAAAGGGAATCCTTGCATGTTATCTTTAATTTTTGGAAACGGTGATAGTTCAGGGATGTATGGTGGAAGGTCTAGTGAGTGAGTGAATGGGGTTTAAGGGCCCAACGACGAGGTCATTTGATCCCATGGAAGGTCTATGGCACCGATGTCTAACCTTTCTATTTGGAAACGCTTACGTAATTAGCGGCTATTCTGAAGTCCACTCTTTCAGTCGGAGGGGAATCA
Source organism: Tenodera sinensis (assembly GCA_030765045.1). Taxonomy (NCBI): domain Eukaryota; kingdom Metazoa; phylum Arthropoda; class Insecta; order Mantodea; family Mantidae; genus Tenodera; species Tenodera sinensis. Next base: position 26,616,863 of record CM060973.1, on the reverse strand, counting down.
GCTCTTGATTGTGACGTGTACAAACACAACCAGATAGTCTGTATCCAGTGACGGACACAAACAAGCAATTCTGTGGCAGTTTCTAAGTTATAACTTGAATTTTCTGGGAATGTCCTCAAAAGACCTTCATTCTGGATAACTTTTGCATAAATGGTAAATAGTAATAGACAAAGTCTTACTAAATAAATAATAAAACACGAAATTTATGTAAAATACATGTTTTTTGAGTGAACCATTTCCGAGATATTCTTTATTAGTTGTATGAATTTTCCAATGCATATACTTATCTCAAATATTAATATGTTTTTCTTTTATCTCTTGGCCCTTGCAAAGAAAACGGATTTCCTAAGGCATCGCATAGCAACCAGCTCTTTAAACATTGTCTAAAGCCCATGCATTCCCATATTCCCCTAGTACCTACTAGAAAATTAGCAAGAAGATAATTTCTGAATATTGTTATGTCGATTAAAATGTAGTAGGTAGAGAAATAAGATTTACAAGAATAGTTTGTGTAAGAGTAACTACCTATAGCTATACATATATTTTCGAACGAAGTTTCTCCAGATTGAACTATATTGAGTCTGAATCGCTGTTACGCGACGATCACTTGGTGGATCTTCTATTACTATGCACTTCGACTTTGTCGCCAAATATTGATGGACTTCTTAAGCGTAAACAGTACCAAAGAAGTCACTATTGAAGATATATTTGTCGCATAAGATTTGAAAGTGCTTTCGTAAATCAAACTAAACAGCCACTGCAACACAGTTGAGTGTTAAAAGAATGGCACAGTCCGCATTAAGTGGAAGGAGGCGAATCCAACCCCCTCCCCCCTCCTTCGTAAACGATGGACATCGCTGGTCCACAGAAAGACCAAACAGTGACACGGCGCGTGAATCTCCTCTTTTTCCTCATCCACTAGCTTTGGCTTGATAGGGTAGTCGTGCAGGGTAAAGGTGACTGGCATTGACTAATGCGGCACGTCTGCACCCTCTTGAGTTTTACAAAATAAAAGTCCGTGTGTCGAACGTCAACATATCCGTTACAAATTCCACCCGGAAGCCCACCAGCACTCATTTGTTTCGTCACCAGCGAAGGGTAACTAGGAAAGGGAAAAAGTAACCGCCCTATATCCCTTCAATGACAGCACTGAATTCTAAAGGAAAACAAATCAAACTACAAAGTCTCTGAAATTAAGTTTCGGAGCTCTCGTTACATACATAATTACACAAGGAAGATTTAATTGTCTCTCTGAAGCTGCTCTTGCTAAAGGAACATGGTTGTTTAAACTACACGAGAGTTCATTAACCACTATCAGAAAACAACTTCCTAAACTCAAGAACCAGAGAAATTACAGTCAATCATTCAGGCTGTTTCATCCATCTCCGCTGATCTAAAAATACGATCTAGCCAATATAGTAGCATTTGCATTTAATCCATCGGCTCTCTTCTAATCTGATAAATTATTCATTACCTCCATTCACTTATCCATCTAATCTTAATGCAATGCATCTAATCTGTCCGGCATCTGAACAAACCAGTTCTGCACAATTCCACAAGAAATTCCTGAACTGCTTCTTCCTACAGAAGCAGTACGTGGAAGAGAATCACAAAAGCTGTTTATGTTTTCCCCCTCGGATAGAACACGATTACATAATGTGTTGCTGCTTATCCGTGTTTTGTTCTACAGTTGCTGGCAGTTTCATGAACAAAAGCGCAGTGACATGCGGATGCACGGTGCATGTTAATGACTCCTAATAGTGTCGCTGCAAGTGTCCCAAATAAAACGCCAAAATAATAAAAACTGTTAATGACTTAAAAGATGCTACCTCCAAAAATGTTAGTTTAAAAGACGTGCAGCGAATAAAGTCAGCATCAAGACGAAGTAATATATACCCCTAGCGCAACTGCCCATTAAGTGACAAGGCTTGCCGCCTAGCCGCTGCGTCCCCCACCTCTGCCCATTACATTGGTGGGGTGCAGTACTAGAGCTACCACCCAGCCGGTAGCCGCCGTCAAAAAGAGCTAGGGTCAAGCTAACTCGTACCACTGTGCGGCGAGGAATGGGGTGGTCAGAACAAAGAAAAGCCTGATTGCACGCAGTTCTAAAAGTTATTCACGGGTTTGTTCCCGAGAGAAGTTTCAAGAAACCTAGAGAAATTCGCCGACACTTCGCCTTGGCTATAAAAGCGAGCCGGTAAGTGTTGCGAGGCAGTGTTGTGTTAGAACAGTTTTTAGTGAGTAAATAGTCAAAGTTGATCTGAACAGACGAGCAGTATTAGCACTTTGTATCAAGGTTATGAGAACAGAACAGCTGTGAGTTGCAAGGTCACGAGTTGTAAAATGCGAATGATACAACAAAGAGGACTTGCTTTTATTTTCCAGTTTTAGAAGAGAAATAAAGTGATAAGGGAAAATATAACTATACTTCTCATTTGTCACTCTGGTGTCAGAAGTGGGATTCGTCACATTGTAATTTGTTACAATGTAACATTGCAGTATATATTTTTTTAAGTTGAAGGTGCACAGGTCCTTGCACGTATTCTGGATACCCCCTTGGGCACCACTGGAACTACCATCAGCTTTGCACTAGAGACTTGTATAGCGTCTAATAGTGAAACATTTAGTTCAGAAGGTTTTAAAGTTTGTATTTAGTGCATTAAGAGTACCTTCAATGACCTTTTCAATTATCCGCGGATCTTCTAGCACTAGCCATAGTAATTATTGTAAGTGTAGCATTAGGTTTCCGCATTAATACCTACACAAGTGTCTAGATATAGACCTTCTTTCATTCATAACGATTCATTAAGTTACTTAGCAGGTAGAAAGATGAACGGGGTAGTTAAGTGGCGTAATAATTCAATATTTGGTCACACCATTATTTCCCTATATGGGTAGGTAGGGTTGGTCAGAAAGCAGGTTATTAAGCTTCCTTATTGAAGTTTCTCTTGTGGTTTTACAGCTTGAAAGAGTTGCAAATTGATTATACACCCGGTATATCAAAATGAAAGTAAATTGACTTTTCATGCCTTTACACGTAACGAACACCGCAAATGTATATCAAGAGTTCACGTCAATCGTTTTTTCGTGCATTTCATGCTATGTCGGTGCTTCAAAAGAAATTTATTCTCAGCGTGACCAGCTAATTTGCCATACATTCGTTGAACGACTGCAAAAGTCGTATTAACTAAAACTTAAGGTGAAAAAATTCCACACATAAATTTAGAGGCATTGAAGCAAAATAAGAAATATTACGAATAACGTTTGATACTGGCCATTAGGTATCAAAAAACGAGCTGCAGTAAAAAAAAAAAAAAAAAAAGTATTCATGACATGAATGTTGAAATTATTTTAAATGGTGTTACTTCCTTTAGTCATAAGAAAATATTCGTAGGACACACATTAACTAAGCCCTAAGGTGAAGGAGTCCTCCAGAAAAATAGCTGAGACACCCTTTAAATAAAAAATGTCTGATGTGTTGCACTGTTATCTATTCTTGTACCAACCATTCTTGCAAACTCTTATATCTTCTTCATGTTAGTTGAGATAAAAATTTGTACAAATTATCTTATTGCTTATTTCTTTGTAGATACAAGGGGAATATGTGAATACAGTAGGGTTTTATTCAAATCTTTTAAAGCTTTGAGATACCGTTTTCTTTGTACCTACAGATGAAAGTTTGTTTTCCAAAACGTATACAAACAACAAAGAATATTTCCGAAATGGTTCACTCTACAAACATTTATTTGGACATAACCTCAGTGTTTTAACGAGAGCTACAGTTTTTGTACATTAAGATCTTGTGTATTTCTTATGGTTTACCAGTTGTGCCAAAGTCATCAAGAGTAAACAGGACTGCGTAGGCTGTAGCCACAAAATTCAAAGTATACATTTCGTTTGCCATAAAAATATCTTAAACATATGCCATTTTAATCAAAATCGTTAGAGCCATTTTTGAGAAATGGCTTTCGAAAAATTCTCTATGTAAAGGGTAGTTTAGGGTTGAGGAATTTTCTTGAAAATCTTGGTGTCCTATTCTTAAAGAGACATTAAACTCAAATACGAATTTTGGGTATTAATCGGCTTTACGTTTTTGAGTTACGCTGCCCCCAGACAGACACACATACCTACGAGCGCTCACATTACTTTCTCTTCTCACTCTTGTACAAGTCATTCTTAGAAACACTTATTCTTCCATCTACTTCATGTTAGTCGAGATAAACGCTTGTAAAAGTGATTTTATTACATATTTCTTTATGGATAGCAGAGATAACACTAGGCTCAAGCGATTGTAAGCCGTTGAAGCGTTTATATCTGTAACGTTTAATATGTTAACAGCAAAGGACAGAATTTATTGAGAGAAAACATAAAATTCACGCAAAGAAACAACGCTTTATGAATGCAAATTTTCACTTCATAGTTTGATACAGTATCTTGCTAAAATGGAAAAGTTCCAGAAAATGCAGACACCTTTATTGTGTTATAACATTGTATTTTTGTGAAAGTGATGTATTTGTTGCGGTTATCACAAGCACATTTTCCATCAAATTGTCGGCACACAGCTACGGAATAATCCTATTATGGACATCAAGCGCAAACGAGACACTAATGGATGAATCTGCGGCGGAGATTCGATGACATCCAGTTAACAGCTTTACCCTTTCATCAAGGATTTCTCAGACGATTGATTGCGCTTTCTGGTGAACTTTCAGCGATAATGATCATGAACAGTAATTGGGATGGACCCTAGAGATGCCAAATCAAGCTGCTCAGTTTTTGGTGCCAGTCTGTTTGTCTTGTACGTGAAAACAGAGGATGTCCGGTGTTTATTCTCCTAATTTCCTGCGGCTTTCCTAGCGTGGTTTATTCGCTGTATCTCCTCCTCTACTAAATTTTGCTAAATGCATTATTGAGTACAGGACTCGCATCCGGCTGTCACATTACAAAAAGAGAGCAGATTTTGCCGGTGTGGGCAGGACACAGGGTGACATTGGAAAGGATGCATAAACGAAACCAGTTTGAGCCAGAAAGGTGGGGATACAAACCTGTTTACACAAAACACATCACGCTATTTCCATAAGAAACGCATAAAAACCTGAGCGTAATGGTCCATCAGGTGGACGACGTACGTGGTTAGGAAGAAGCTTGTAGTATTTGAATAAAGCAGTTTTAGCTGATCCTTTGGAATGAAAGGTCGTGGTCCACTTTGTTCCTCCAAGAACTAGTGAAGTATGATTACTATGTTGGTTATGCAACAGCATCCCGGATTTGAAACAAGCTTAAGTAACGAAGTAATCAAGCACAGGCATTATATCTTCTCTAAATGCCATAAACATGCTTGGAATGCAATTTTCAATTCGATATAATCTTGTGGCAGAAATGAGGAACTCCGTTTGTATATCTGGTTGCAAAACACTTCAGCTATATTGCAGTTAACTGACGACTCAGTTTAATCCTAAACATTAGTCTATAAGATTTTTGCCAAATACGTACGCTAGTAAACAGAATTATCAGACAAGAGTCTTTAATAATACGTTTACTGCAGCTAAATAGCCAAAGATTTACATTAAAATACATTATATACATATAAATTACATACTTGCATATTCTCTGATAGATAGTTGCCTTTTGCTGCATAGTTCTAAGTAGTAGCGTTCACAAATCTGTCCACATAGTTTACATACACACGTTTCCGATGGTTCATGAAATGCTTTGTTGTTACCAATCACATGGTGAAAACCATCTAATGCCATTTTTGTTAGCACATGCCTTATGTCGAAGTTGGCTGCTGTTCACGTTCGGTCTATCATGGCCCCTGTCCCATAGGTTTCCGGAGGCACTTCTTCCCTTTTTTTCCCAGTGATTTTGGTAGTTTCTCTGAGGCAACTGTGTTCTGTAGAGGTAACAAGTTTCTGAGGTCTTTAATGAGGTATGTTTCTCTTGCGAGGAGGTAGACGAGTCTGGATCTGGATGTTTTTGATACTCCGATAGCCCTTCTGATATAAAGAGCTTTTACTGTTTCAAGTACTGTTTCCTCTCGATAAGGTGTGATCATATGACTTCTATCCCATACGTAGAGTCTTTAAAAACTCTTATTCCCCCCAGTGACGCTATATTCCATGAACGTACAGTGCTGAATTCATAAGGTTGTCTACAGAATCCAGTTCAATAAAATGGTGTGGAGTAAACAACAGAAGCACAATAACCATAGCAGAACTGCTGCTCCAAGATCCCTGCAATCTAGGCGAAAACAAATAAAGAGCGGGGTTCGTGTCGAGCGTACTAAACATGGATTTCTGTTCTATGTAAGCGTGTAATATTGCCAGATGAATGAACCTTTTGACTACTCTCTAGTGCAGAGCTTATGTAAGTGTGAAGAACGCCGTTAGAGGCCTCCAGATTTGTGTCGATTTTTTCTTGATTTGGCCAGCCAGGTCTTAGATTCAAACCCTCCGTTAAACGTTATTCATGGACATACCCAACGTTTTGGATAAAACTGCAATATCTTTCAACCAGAAGTGTCTAGAAGCGTAGGATATTTTTACTATTTCTACCACGTTTAGTAAAGTAGAGGAGGCATTGTATTGCACCCAAAACTTCGATGTCAGGATTTCACCGAAAATATATGTTTTGAGGCGTCCTGAAACCCCCCCCCCCCAAAAAAAAGCAGCATTTTTAGAAAAGGTCAGTGTGTGTCTCAGTCTGTGGACAGAATAACTCCAAAAAGAACAGTCGGCTAAAAACGAAAGTTTTTAAGTTTAATGTCTTTCAAGGATACGACTCAAAGATTTTGAAGAAAATTGCTCTATCCTAAACTACCCTTTACATGGTAAATTTTTCGAAAATTTTAATTTTCTTCAAAATGGCTCTAACGGTTTTGATTAAAATGCCATATATTTAAGATATTTTATGACAAATGACAAAATCTTGAATTTTCCGGCCATAGCCCACGAAGACCTATTTACTCTGGGTGATTTTACATAACTGGCAAACCGTAAGATAGACCAAATCTTACTTAACAGCAAATTTCGATCTGGCTAAAACATACAATGTATGTCTAAATAATGTTTTTTGTAGAGTGAACCATTTCGGAGATATTCCTCGTTATTTGTGTAAGTTTTGGAGAACTTATACTTCTGTTACATGGGACATGCATATTCATTTTTATATGCAAAGAGAGCGGAATTTGAAAGTTTTAAAAGATTCGACTATCGCTCAAAGCCTACCTACAAGAAGATAAACAAGATAATTTCTGCAAATGTGTAACATTCTTATCGCCATATAGTACACTAAAGAAATGAAATTAGGTGAAATGATGCTCAGATGAGCCCGGGTTCCATGGAGCTTAGTTACCTGACATTTGTCAGGACAAGGAAAACCACGGAAAAACTTTAACCAAGATTCGAACTGGGACCTTTTGATTGCGAGTCGGCACAATATCTCCACACGAGCTATGTAGTGAGAATTATGGGACTAGCTGCATATCTCTTATGATTATCATTCTAAAATACCATCCAGATGTTTTGGAAAACAGAAGTTCCGTTATCTTATTTCAGCATCTCTAAAAAATCTAGGCCAATTTCCACATTGTATTATATGCCGTCATCCATCAGCCAAAATTTGCCTGGGTCCAACCCCGGAATGATTCAGATTGTTTTGAATGCCAAAGGCATTAGGTAGGTGCTCATATTATTTTGCCCAACCCCTTTCTGTGGGTTTCGGGTCCAGAAAGCGTTGAAAGAGCCGCTTAGTTGTGCATTGGTTTGTTAGTTTACTTAAACTCCTCTAAATAGTGCTTCCATTTGAAGTAATATAGACTACTAGGCTAAACATAGTTTTCAGAATTGCTTTTATTGTCTGGAAAACTTACATTTATATCTGATTTGGAACTTTCAGATAGACAATTAAAATTTCCATATCCTACAGTGTCCCAGTTTTCTCGGGTCAATTTAATGTATAGAACCACTATTTGAAAATGCCCTGGAAATACAAACTCGAAATAATCTGCGAAGTCCACTTCATTCTGAATGACTTTATAATTGGTAAAGCGTATGAGATAAGACAAAATCTTAATACACACATAGATATGTGTTAAACACAGTTTATGTGAAATACATTTTTTGGAGGAGTTAGCCATTTACGAGATATTTCTTGTTATTGTTTTGGATTTTTCAAGCAGTTATACTTTTCTTAGTTAGGAAATCACTATTTATTTTCATCTCGTGGTCATTTGAAGAGTATGCAATTTCAAAGCCATCATATAGCGAGTGGCATGCTCTTTAAACATTGCACTATAGCTTTCTCTACTGTATCTTAAAACGACAAGTGTGAAAGTATATGTTTATTTTGTATTTGGTTGCTAACCGTACAACCAACACAGTAACACGTGAACAAAATGTATGTGATCTAGTCCAGTTTTCCAAATTGTTACTTCACTCAGTTCCCGTTGACGTAGTGGTGTAACGAAGCACACCCGCTTTGGCCTCTTCTTCCGGACGGTTCACACAGAATGTCTCCAATCCCGTTCAATAATACAGCGCACTTCACAGTCGATACAAACTTGTCTGAAAAACAGCGCTTTTCGTTGCTCTCGATAACTCGCTCGCTGACTACTCGCGTATTCACTGATTCGCTTTATCAGAACGCTGGCTTACGTATCCTTCGGAACTCTCCAGAACGTGCCAAACATCGAAACATCCACAAGATTCTAGTTCTCTGGCAATAGCGCTCATTGTGTTTACTGTGGTCGATACGCGCCTTATGTTTACGGTTCTGACTGCCCGGCGCCGATCTCCTAATAACCCGACCGTCCGCTACGTTACTGTATGCAAAGGGAATATGCAAAATTATTAGATCAAATAATTTTGAATTAGAAATTTATTTCGAGAAAAATTAGATAAAATAATAAGCTTTTGTATGAATAGTAAAGGAACAAGTAGAGAAACTGATGTGAATGACACATCAGATTTTTCCATTTGCAGATACCTCTGTTCATAAATATCCTTATTCCGGTGCAAATAATATTATTTACATCATACAGTGGAAATTGCACTTTTTGGACAGGAAACATATAAGGCTGTCACTATCACCCTACTACCGTTATGCAATTTTCAGAATTTTTTGCATTGCTCCTGGAGTTGCATATGTCATGAATGTTTTATCTTTCTAGGAGGAATTTCATTTGGTTTTACTGCTGTCTAGAGCATGAGTAAGTGCTCGCTTTATTTTAAAACGGTGGAACCATTCTTGCTGTACTGAACACGTCACAGACTGTTGCATAAATATGAGTTATAGTCTGTTTTAACATTACGAGCGTTGTAAAGAACTAAAGAAAATGACGCACATGCCTAAAATACATTTTACTGTATCTTCTACCCAATGTCAGAGTCTTGGAAGTTCATTGTTTTTAAAACATTAAACTTCAAGGGACGCCTCTTCAAGGACACCTTTTTCCTAAGAATTGCTTTTCATTAAGGACACTTGGTGACAGAGTAGCAATTTCCTCAATGAAATATATATTCAACTTTCTTGAAAACTATATCAGCTATCATAATGAAACTTTTACCACTTATAAATCAACTTCTTCTGATTCAGAAACAATAGTCAAACCACAACTTGGTTTAATAATTGCTAACTTGTTGATATTGCAGTAAACAAGAATGTGGCAAAATTTTTACCTATTTTCTTGTTAGGTATATTTTTCTCCTAAACAATTAGTGAGACACTTCAGATTTTGTAGTCACTTTACAAACACATTATTTGACATAGTTGATGAAATATTAAGACATTTAGCGAAAATAACAATTTTAAAAGATATATAATTATGTGCATATTATTTTTAATTTCGTTTAGGTATCTATTTATAATTTGTTTAGGAATTTCATGTAAAGGTAACAAAAACTTTCACCGGCTGTTTGGAGCAATATACTCATAATTTGCATATTCACAAAAAATCACAACAGTATAATTTTTTTTTTAGAAAATCGCACCTAAAATTAAAAAAGATGCAAGCTTCTCTAAATGTTAAAACACAAGTTACGTCCAATCCATTTTTTTTTTTTTTTTGGTATGTACCATTTCGGAGATATTCCTGGTTATTCTTGTGAGTTTTGTTGTGCTTGCATTTTTCTCAAATGGAAGGTGTTATTAACTTTTTTACCTGGTTGGCCGTGGAAAGAGAACGGAATTTCAAAACTTTGACAAATTTGACTATTGCTCAGAGCCTACTGTATTCCCATATTCCCCTTGCACCTAGAAAGTCGGCATTAAGCTAATTTGTGCAAATGTTTATCTTGACTGACATGAAGATAGAGGAATAAGAGTTTGTAAAGATAGTGCAAGAGTAGAGAAAGTCTTGTGAGTGCAACACATGAGATTATTTTGTTAAAAAACAAATTGAGCTTTTATTGCAAGAAAAGCAGCACTGCGGGTTTACCTGATTACCAATATTTCGCGAGTCTGATGTCCTATGTGCAATGAAGTCGCACGCCACTGTGTGTTTATGTGCTTGACTTTGCCTTTGTTGTCTAGGGGCAACATTCTAGCCTCTGGCTCCCGAGGTCGCGGGTTCAATCCCAGTGGAGAGTGGTGGATTTTTTTCTGGCGTAAAAATCATTAGCATTGCTTTCTTCAGAAGCGGAGAAAAGCCGGTGGTCCCGTGTCGTGTATTTACTCGCACGTAAAGGAAGCGTTAGCCCGATAAAGAAAAAAATTAAGCGTGTTTTCACGCCTAGTATAGAATGGGACGCTGAGAATCTTAGAGTTTAAAGAGCAGCCAGAGAGAGAAAGAGAGAGACTGACATTTCCCAAATCTTTGCACAGACAGTTGTGTAGATGTAGTCATAGTCTATACTTTTTGCAGCGATAGTCTTAACAATTGTTATCTAAAATTTCGGGCTTTACTGATGTTTGCAGAAAGCGGTGATACAAAGGTGCATTTAGTTAGAAGTTAGCGCGCATCATCAAACACACCTTGAGAATCACGAATGTACGTGACTTGGCATCTTGTTGGAAATCTTGACGTAGAGATTCTGAGCGATGCAAGCAATTTATGTATCTTTGTCCAGTAAACCAGTAAATTCCAGTAGATGACTTGAACACGGAGCTCGTTCCTCAAATTAAACAACTTCTTAAGATGTCTGATTCTCACAGGTTTATAAACCGTGCAGTATGAGATCTGTACTTTTTTTGGATTATACTTAGACTTCTACATTACTGTATCCTTGTATTTATTTATTAACAGTTGATGCATATTTACCTAACAAAACTTGAACTAACCTCTAATAATAAAAACTTTTTAAGGAACTCTATACAGATGTTTATCTTCTGTGAACATCACAACTTAAAAACAAATTCACAGGGATAGCAAATTTTGTATCTGTATGAGTTATATTTTAATCATATCGCTGAGGATTCTCAACAGGACTTCTCCACCTAAGCTCCCTTTACATGCAAGACATTCGTTAAATTTGTTGTATTCTTGTAATATGAGTTTATTTGGAACTTAATCCATCATAAATGGTACCTCATATTAAGGTACTATATACGAGTACTAAACAAAAAATGAAACATCAGACAAAATTTACAACTCAAGGTGAAAATCACTCAATTTGGCTTTTGGTATTCCAGTAAAAAGCTGTGAAGTTTTTCTGTTTTTGTTTATTTGGATGAAGTTTTGTATGTTTTTGTATACAGTGAAGATTATTAGAGCTCATTACTGATCCATATTTTTAAGTAGATATTATATTTTTAGTCTGGAACTTTTTGCAGCTAGCTGGTCATGTTCTGTTTCGAATCTAAAAGCTACCCCTGTTTCTTTTCCTGGTTTAAGTTAATTTTTTCTTCATGGTTCTGCTTTTCCTGTTTTTTTTTACTGCGTCTTTTCTTTAGCATATTCGTAGTCTTCTGTTTTCTATGCTTTAAGGATTGATTTCACATCATTGAGTATCTGGCTATGTTGCTCATCAGGAAATTACTTCCTATAGGTACAACCTGCATTTTCAAACGTATGGTCCCTATATATTCCCAGCCATTAGTTTATTTAAACAAGCTGGCTGTAAGTGTTTGGATTAAAATGTCTTGTGTTTAATATACAGACGCGAGCAGCAAAATGTACGAATATATCTTGAATTTTCTAGAGCCCTCTTCACTCTGAATATTTTTCGCATAAATCATAAGACACAAACAAATTTGCCGCCAAATCTGTATAGAGCTTAATGAAATACACAATTTGTTCAATAGCGTTTTTGTATAATTACACTACACTTATCTTTTCCCGCAGCTTTTGGTTAGCAAGCAAAACTGAATTATGATTTGTCAACTGTCTTGTTTTGCTTTCCTCCTTATCTCACATATGTAACTGTCTTCAGTACGACTTGTTCAGCAGCACAGGGGTGTTTGCTGACCGATGATTATCACAATGTTAAACTTCATAAAGTTCACCGCTCTTCCTCATTCACAGGACAAAACAGCACGATTAAACGTTTGTTTGACGGCAAGATGGTCACTTTGGGAGTGATAGGTTCTCGGTAAATTGGTAATACCGAGTATGAATGAGTGAAGTGTTTCGACCCATCACTATTTATTATGTAGACGTCTCTTCGTTGATATAAAGCTGGCTGCTATTTCCTTGTCTCTTCTGTTTACAACTTAAATGGTTCATTATCTTAGACTGCCTTTAGAGATCGTAAAGTAGCTGATGTAGAAGCACTCATTGAATTCCTAGTGAGTAAATGTCTTCCAGCGACCTTGTTTCTAAATAAACAGCTTTCACGTTACTTGAGTGCCAATCTTTCGGTCTTTGACTTTTCCCAAAGCAGTTTTCGTTTCGATCCACTTTACGGATTTGCTCAGCTCAACTGTTGCACTTCCTAAGTGATGTATCGAGACCATAGAGAAACCGGTTGGTATTATGTAATTCCCATATGCTGTGATTGCCAACAGGCTTCGCTCTTTAATGTTGAATGTGAAATTGATAACTAGAGGGATTCGTTCCGGGCGCCCGAGAGTATTACGGTCTTGCACATGGGTGGGAGCAGGGAATTATGGCTTCTACTTAGTACTGAGGGGAGTTCTGGCTTCAGATGAAGCTTAATCTCTGGAGGCCACTCTGTCCTGATGATGCAGGGTGAGTAAGCTATACAGAACCAAGCCTTTACCTTGAGTCAACTATAATTATGTATTTTCCAAATTTTACTTTCTCTCCCACTTGTGGTAGGTAAGAGGTTGTATTCTATTCCATCCAAAATTCAATACCGAGGTTTTACCCGAAACACGCGCATTCAGGTCTCCCAAACCCACCAAAAACATTGAAGGTGTGTCTGGGGGGGGGGGTGTAAGTGGGTAGGTAGATGGATGTGTATGTGTAGTGTTTAACGCCCGCTTTTACTAAATATCTCACCGCAGGCGGTGACACTGATGATACATGGAATGAAGATGGAGCACCAGTGGAATGAGATGGTGGGGGAAACCGGAGAACCCGGAGGAAACCCGTCTCAGCGCCGCTTCGTCCATCACAAATTTCACATGCGGTTGCCTGGAATCGAACCCGGGCCGCTTTGGTGAGAGGCGAATGGTCTAACCATTCGGCTAAGGCGCGGTAGATAGAGAGAGAGAGAGGGGGGGGGGGGAGATGAATAATGAATCAAAAGCAAGAACGATGCCAAATTTTATTGGAATTCACCCTTCATTTATATAGAAAATATTTGGTTACTCTTTATTTTCCCATAAATTCATGTTCACCAACATTACCATTACGGATAAAATGACATTGCAAATTTTCCGAAGCTTCATGCTGGGTGATATTCACAAGAACCTGCAACAGGAAACACGCACAACAGTCAGAATATTAACTTGTGGTACAAGTGCATTTTTGGGGAGGCATTAGCCGCTACCTAAATATTCGTTGCTATAGTTTTCTGTGGGAGTTAGCGAACGTTATCACGGATATATAAGCAAATTGTTAAGATTGCTGTAGGAATGAAGGAGGTTTTTATTCAGGTCTCATAACCCTATGAATGCAGGAAAGGAGCTAGGAGTAATGAGTTAGTATTACGATATTAATAGCGTCTTGAATCATTTGTTGTTGGATGCTTGAAAGGGTTTGTCACTGCGTTTGGAATTAGTCAGATTGTTATCTTTGTTTAGCTTAAGTTCATTGTATTAGTTTAAATTTATAAAATATACCTAAAGATTCGTTATATGCAATGTATTCATATCTAACCCACATAAATGGGGATCAACAACCTCATATCTCTTATGATAAGAATTCACTCGGACATTCTAATGTCACATGAATCGACCTTGCGTCTTTGATGTGAGATTATAGTCCGTGAATAATAAATTAAGTAGTAAAATTAGGGCATACAGCAAAGTTAAGTTAGTTGGATTCATAAAAACATAGTCACCCTTTGTGCTCTCACCTCATCCCTTTCTTCTGGAGTGGACAACAACCCTAATACTTTTCTTTCAGATTACACAATAGAAAATATTACAATATGATTATACTATGGTAAATTGCACGCACCTTCATCGATTTTGCGTTCATGTTATCCGAATAGTGGTGGCGCCGTGGCCGAGTGGTTAGGCTGTTCGCCTGTCACCAAGGTTTTATCCCAGGGACCCACATGTGCTATTCCTGATGGAAGAAGCAACGTCTGGGCAAGTTTTCTCCGCTTTCCTCCACCCTCATTCCAGTAACTGCTCCATCATCACCTTTCCATTCCTCCATTTCGCCTGCATTTATCATCCTCTTCCTTACCTGGTGCTGGGCTGATCCTAGGCACTAGCTTGTAAGTTCTAGGAGGTGTCAGTCCTCTATACGGGGAGGGGAGGTTTATCAGAAAAACAGAAAGAAGTTATCCGAATAGTAAAAAAAAAATTATGGCAATCCCTCCTTTGGAGGGGGGGGGGGGGCGTACAGGTTTTTCAGCAAAATTATTTGAGATATTTTCAGCTTATTTTTTTATAAATACGAAAATGTTTTCCCTACGATAGTACGTAATCTACCCTAAATTATTTTATACGAGGCTTCCTAAAAAGTAAAGAAGATATATACTAGATTTTGTCTCGCTTTTTTAAGAACCTCCACTCTCCTCAGGGCACTTAAGCATTTAATATTTAAACAAAAAAAGTTGAAAATCTTGTTCAAATTATGGAGCATTACGTTAAGAGGATTTGCTTCTAACGTTTGAAGGTTTTTGCTCTTCCGTTAACTTTTACGAAAATATATTAAACATAGGGGTTGCTGATAAATGAAAATAAAATATTTTGATCATTTTTTACTTTCTCTGCTACGCATAGTAAGTAAAGGAAGTATTGTATTCCACCCAAAAATTCGATGTCGAGATTTCACAGGAAGTATGTTTTGAGGTCTCCTGAATAACAAGTATGAAGTATTTTTATTAAAAGGTTCGTGTGCGTGTCTGTGTGTCTTATCAGTTTGTGAAGAGTATTACTCAAAAACGAAAAGTCGGTTAAAAAGCAAAGTTGCTATTTCAGTACAACATATTTTAATGATGCCACACGAAGATTTTGAGGAACATTCCTCCACCCTAAACTACCCTTTATAAGGGAAATTTTCGAAATTTTTTATTTACTCGAAAATGGCTCTAATGATTTTGTTTAAAATGTCACATGTTTAGGATGTTTTTTATGGCAGATGAAATATATATTCTGAATTTTCTGGCTGTAGCCCATGTAGTCCCGTTTACTCTGGATGACTTTTGCATAAATGATAAACTGTAAGTGGTGGACAAAATCTTACTATACAAAAATGTAAATCTTGCTAAAACACACAATTTAGGTCCTAATACATTTTTTTTTTGTAGAGTGAACCATTGCGGAGATATTCTTTGTTATTTGAGTGAATTATGGGGGGAAAAAGAAGCTTTCTCAAATGGAACATCGTTATTAATTTTTTTTGTATGTTAGCCCTGCAAAGAGAACGAAATTTGAAAGCTTTAAAAGATTTAACTATCGCTCAAAGCCTATGTCAACTAACACGAAGATATAGGAATATGAGTTTGTAACAATGATTATTGCAAGAGTAGAGAAAGTCATATTTTCACACCAGTACTAGAAATCAGATTATACAAAACTGCACCTTATGTGTTACGAATCCTTGAAAATATGAATAAACAAAGAACAAGAAAATGCAGGTATGGGCAAGAAACACGCCCAGGCAGAAACATTTAAAGCAGATAAGCAGGAGTGATTCACAAGTCTGGTACGTAAACGCACATCGCTGGCTAGCAAATGATTTCCTGGCTTGCATGTAAATGTTGCTTCACCGAGAGAAATGGTTCCACGACAACGTGCGAGATTTGCATTCGGAAGGTAACTGTTCGATTCTCGTTGGGCATTGACATTGGATTTTTCCGCTGATTGGATTGTATGATTTTGCTAATTTTCATTTCCCGCAGTTCTTCTGTATGTTTCAGAATCGAAGGAACAGATGAACTGCGGGTGAGGCGAATGGGCTGGGGTTTGTTTTGAGAAACTTCTGTCCTAGAGAGAGACACAGAGAGAGAGACACAGAGAGAGAGAGAGAGAGAGAGAGAGAGAGAGAAATGTTGGGGAGACTCCGTGAGAGAGATCTGTATTAGAGGTCTTGCTAGCATCAGAGTTCGTATCTAGAGACGTTAGGGACCCCGCCTGCATTTGTCTTTCGTTTTATCCCTTTTTCTAGAAGTATATTAAGCCTTCTTATGTCCTTAAGTGCCGACCCCCTGGTTAGCTTTCTAATAACCACAATGCTACTATTTAATGGCTACCCGAGGCCTGTTCTGAGGATATTATGGTAAAAGGAGCTAAATTCTTATGAAACTCAACATCTGATACATTTTGTGGTTTGTACTTTTTTGTCATAATTACTTTTTGTTTTTTCAAGTTCACACTATTTTAAAAAAGGGGGGTGGGGAAGAGCCTAAACGTTGCTTTTTTAAATTATGTGTAAGATATAACTTCACCGTTTAGAAAATATTCAAATTATCAGTGATAAATATCAGTAACTGATTGACCTAATAGTGGTTAACCATGAAGTTAAAATACTCGCAATTTACCGGAAAAAATACGAGCAAGCTAGGAAATTTAGTACCTTAACGGCACATTGCCATGGTAGCTCAGTTGGCTAGAGTAACGTCACGGAAGGTCGAAGATCTATGGTCAAAATCCCTGCTATGTCTGATTTTACCGTTCCAACTTACTAAGTATTATGTTTGATAATTATGGTACTACGAGGAAATGTTTTAACGAGGCACAATGAAATACACATTTTCAGTAAACTGTATCACAAAGGTCAATGCTTTACATTCTGTTATATATAAACATTCCCTAAAGAGCATTGCATCATTTTGCAAATCGTGGAAACATTTTCAAAGGATTCATGAAAATGTGTATGAATGTTTACTTTCTCTACTGGTAAGTAGGGGAAGTATTGTATTCCACCCTAAAATTCGATCTCGAGATTTCAACGGAAATATGTTTTGAGCCCCCTGAATCCAAAAAAAAGCATTTTTAGAAAAAGGTCCGTGTGTCTGTGTGTGTGTCTGTGTGTCAGTCTGTGGACAGCATAACTCAAAAACGAAAAGTCGGTTAAAAACCAAAGTTGGTATTTAACTTTAATGTCATTCAAGGATTCGAAAGTAAGATTTTGAAGAAAATAGCCCCACCCTAAACTACCCTTTACATGGAAAATTTTTCGAAAATGGCTCTAAAGATTTTGATTAAAATGTCATATGTTTGAGATATTTTTATGACAAATGAAATGTATATTTGAATTTTCTGGCTATAGCCCCTGTAGTTGTATTTACTCTGGACGACTTTTGCATAACTGATAAACCATTAGAGATAGACCAAATCATACTATACAAAAACTGTAGATCTTGCTAAAATACACAATTTATGTCGGAATAAATTTTCTTGTAGGGTGAACCATTTCGGAGATATTCCTTGTTATGTGTGCGAGTTTCGGAAAACTTAGAACTTTTGTGAGATGGATCGTCGTTCATTTGTTTATATGTTAAGTGTGTAAAGACAACATAATCTCAAAGATTTAAAAGATTTGACTATCGCACAAAGCTTACTGTATGCTAATATTCCCCTTGCACCTACAAGGAGATAAGCAATAAGATAATTTGTACAAATGCTTATCTTAACTAACACCAAGAAGATATAGGAATAAGTGTTTGTAAGAATGCTTAGTACAAGAGTAGAGAAAGTCATGTGAGTGCAATACATCAGATTTTTATCCCAGCAATTACGGATGTTAATACTGTATTCGCCTTTAAGAGCGTCTCAAAACGTGTGTTTCCTGTGAAACCTGGCTATCAGAGTTTTGGTGAAATGCTACAAATACTCTAATTACTAGAGAAAATAAAAATATATGCAGTGAGATTTTGCGTACAAATATTTTCTCAACACCACATTACATATACATAAACAGTTAATATTGCTGAAAGTTGAAAAGGCTTGGTAATATTGAAAATTGTTCCGTTTGTTAGAATGTATATCGAGGTGCACTGTATATCACGTACTGTGAAGATATTGGGGACAAAAATGACATTTCGGAGTTCTACGGAAATATTTGGCTAATACGGTCAATTGAACTCCAACCGATGTTAGGGATCTAGAATGTCCCAAAGATGTGATAGCCTTTTGTCATTTTTCAAGGTGTTAATTAAATCCATTACTGCTTGTTAAGTTTTTAAAGTTGATTGCGCAGAGCAGTGATTTTTTAGAGGACAGAGGTTGTCGGCGAGTCCATCATCTCGTCACAACTTCCTGTATTGGGATTTGAACAGCTGCCAACTCTGGTCGTAGCACACGATGATATCCTGAGTTTGCTGACTTCCTCACGGGCCCCCCGACTACATTGCCACTTGTGTCAGCCAATTACTTTCATTTTAGCTGGGAGCAAACCTCATCTCGTTGATGGGACGTGGCTGTGCAGGCGGTATAGATTAGCCGAGGTGGATCACGGCAAGAAGTTGGGGGAATGCTTCCTGTGTTCGACTCTCAGGAGCACCTAATATTTTTATTCTCTCTTTGAACTGGGAATCTCATCTTGTAGACTCATGTCCATCTATGCCGTCCCCGCAGACCACGGAGTCCTTCTAGTGGAGATTTATTCATTGTTTACGTTTTTGTGCATGCACTGACGTCGTATTTTACATGCACAGTTCTACACATATGAATATATACTTCAAGCAATGTCTTTAAATACAAACTCATGGATTCCTGGTCACGTAGGTATGCCGGGGACTGAAATAGCGGATATGGTAGCAAAGGTGGCAACAACAGAACCCAGTATTACCATCTCTCGTATTACTTCGGAAGACTTTATGCTTGAAGTGCGGAGAGCGGTGCTGTCGAGCTGGTGCGAAGACTGATCAGCTCTCCGCAGTAATAAGCTTACAGAAGTAAAAGAACTTCCGATAAACTGGGTAACTTCCTCTCGCGTATCTCGTCGCGAGGAGGTTAACTTGGCGCGGTTGCATTGGCCACTGCAATTTGCAGGATCCCATTTAAAATGTGCATTTTGTTCAGTGGTCAAGTTACTTATATTACTGTTACATAATGCATTATATGTTATTCTTGGTAAGAACCTCACTTTACGAATTGTGTTTATTTTCAATGTAATTACTGTATGACCAAATGATATATTTTTCTTAGAATTTTAAACCTTCATTTACAAGCACATACAGCACACCATCCATCAAATGGGGCTCAATAATATAGTACCTTTTCCCGTGGTCGATCCACAAAACCTTAGCTTCCTGCACTTAGTCAATTTTCTCTTCCATTTAATTTATTTGATTTAACAGCTTCTGTCCACGCCGCCTGGGAGTTAGCGGGAAAGGAGCCTTGCAGTGTTAACTGCAGGATTAGAAGTCCAGGCCAGGGCTAGTTGCACCAGAAAGATAAAGTCCTCCTTAAGTCGTCACGTACTACCAGAGTGTCGCAATCTAGAGAAACTCCGTTTTCAATTGGTCTGGATGGACGGCAAGCGTTAACAGTTTAAAGAGCAGATTTGCTTCTTGCATGAAACGTCACTAGGGTAGAAATAGGCACTCATGAGTAGTGCATAACGTCACTTCCGGTAGACCCTGACCATTAAATTACCTACTTCTGCGTTGTTATACCAGCAATTGCAAATATTAAATTACAGCATTTAAGATAATGAAAGGAAATGCAGTATTAAATCTTAGTGACGTATGCTACGTTAGGTCATATATTGGTTTCAATTTTATATAAGTGCATAATTTGAGGCATTAAAATACCACATCTGTGTTTGGATAGAAGTCTCCAGTGTTCGAGATAGACCCGGTTCTTCTGACTAAATCACGCCAAGTATACCAATTTCTGATTACAAATTCTTGAGTTCTTGAAGTTCATTGTAGTTGATATACAAAGTTATCTCATTAGTTGCTTTTCTTTTTACTTTGTCAACTACGTATAGTAAAGTAGAGGAAGTATTGTATTTCTCCCAAAAATTCGTGTTTTGAGGGCTTCTGAATCAAAACAAACAAAAAAAAAAAAAAAAAAAAAAAAAAAAAAAAAGAGGATCTTTAGAAAAAGGCCCATACGCAAGCAAGTGAGCTAGTGTGTGTGTGTGTGTGTGTGTGTGTATGTGTGTGTGTGTGTGTGTGTGTGTGTGTGTCAGTCTGTGTGTCTGTGTACAGCATAACTCAAAAACGAAAAGTCGGTTAGAAACCACTTTTGGTATTTAAGTTTAATGTCTTTCAAGGAAGATTTTGAAGAAAATTCCTCCACCCAAAAGCATCCTTTATATAGAAAATTTTGATTATCTTGAAAATGCCTCTGACGATTTTGATTAAAATGTTTGAGATATTTTTATAGCAAATGAAATGTATATTTTGAATTTTCTGGCTATAGCCCATGTCCTATTTACTCTGGATGACCGTTGCATAACTGGTAAGCCGTAAGAGATAGACCAAATCTTACTACACAAAAATGTAGATCTCACTAAAACACACAATTTATGTCCGAATAAATGTTTTGGTACAGTGAACCATTTCGGAGATATTCCTTGTTCTTTGTGTCAGTTTCGGAAAACTTAAAACTTTGGTGAAATGGATCATCGTTGTTCTTTTTTTATATGTGAAGCGTGCAAAGAGAGCTAACGTGAAGGGGATATGGGAATAAGAGTTTTTACGAATTGTTAGTACAAGAGTAGAGAAAGTCATGTGAGTACAACACATCAGATTTTTTCACCTCCTATCGAGATGAACGATATCGAAATCTTTATATCCCCAAATCACTGTAAGTGATATGTCTGATTTGAACTGAAAAAAGGTTTAATTTATGACTACCTATATCTCGTTCGGAGAGGGCATTACATAAAGACTTTTTCACATTTTTTCTAAATCTTTTACGAGCGCTAAATTCCCGCGAAATATCCATTCGCTGAAATGATGATCATTTCAAGGGCATCTATCTCCCTGTGCTCTCACATTATATGTAGTAATCGCAGCGTTTCTGGGAATTACATTCTCTGAAATCACACTGCACGATAAAATCTTGCCTTAATGGTCACGCTCACGCTCGAGGATCGGACGTCACTTCTTCCGCTGTAACCTGTGTTCTCAAACCATTCGCAGTCATTTTAATGTCTCTGGCCAAACGGAAGCTGGCCAAATGTGTTTTTTTACTAAGGTAAACTTGCTCGAACATTCCCACGCCAGAGCAAAACTAAACCACTTGGCACCATTACTTCTTAACATACGAAGTATCCACAAGGAGAAACTAATTTTACACAAGGTAAATTTGCAACGCTTATTCTGCTATTATAATTGTTATACTTGTCTTAATTTGTAGGGAATTCCAAATAGTGTTATACAATAATTCTACAATTTAGTTAAAATATTTATTCCACTAAGCAGCTGCACTGCATATCTTGAGGGGAGATCTAGATCTGGGTGGCTCAGTTGGTTAAATGCTGGCCTACTGATCCCAAGGTCGCGGGTTCAAATCCGGTGGTTTTTAAGTGTGCTTAAAAATGACAGCTCCATGTTAGTAGACTTACTTGCATGTAAAAGAGCTGTGGGACGAAATTCCGGCACACCGGCGACGCTGATGTGATCGTGGCAATTGACAGTGTCGTTAAACAACTCAATATTTGATTTTAATTTTGAGAGTGACTGAAATAGGCAAAAGTGTACCTTTTTACTAAAACTCAAATTTCTCTTACACTATTACAGATAAGTTCAATAAAACAAATGTTGTATATATCTAATAAGTAATTAATTATCTGTTTTTATCCTGAGATTATATATTAGTCTTAATAGACCATTGTCTCCATTTTGCAAAAACTATCCATGACGTAGTTTTGAAATTTAATACAGGGACTTATTACGAATTCTTTAATGTGACCTATAATGAAGCCAATAGCTTAATTACAGCTTCCAGAAAAAATATAATTTACGAAAAAATGTGTTCAAAGAAAGAACTGCATAATTTTTTACTCATTATATTCACTAGTGTGATACAGATACACAGGCGATAATAGGTCACATCAAGCATACCATATATTTACATGTTCCTGCAAAGTTTTGCTACGATTGGCCCACTGCTGTCAGAGAAAAGGGTATTTTTTGCGAAAAAGAACTTATAAAGTTGGATGAGTGGAAGGTATTTTAAGTGTGCAGTATTCTATGAAATGGCAATTTAAGATCGAAATAGTAACACAACTATATCAATTCATATTACATATCTTATTCTGTTCTGCAAGAATTGCACTATTTAATTTTTTTTAAATATCTTTAAAAATATCTTTACATCTTGTAAAATGCCTTAATATTGTGCCGTAACTTTTTATATCTTTGTTTACTACTGCTGGCCTCAGAATTCCCATTTAAATTGCCACCCAGAGACCTTTATAAGGTATTCTGATTGAAAATTCCATTCATGTATATAAGTTTAGATAACTTTCTGCTATCTGATGATAGTTGCATAATGATACATGTTTCGGATAGTGAAAAACGCCTTTAAATAATTTAATGTTATTAGTGTAATGATTAGTATTAACTTAATGACACTCAGCTAGGAAAAACAGACAGTTCATTGTCACTGTTAGGATCTTTTCATTTTTTGGACGACTTAAGCAGCTTGTCAATCAAATAACGATAATTACGCAAGAGGGGAGGTAAAAAGATGACGATCGGAGAGGACGATACATCAGTACCAACACAATGCTCGTCTGTACCTTGGCTAATTTATTTGCCTCCAAGAGTAATCCATTATAAGGTTATGTTAACATGAAATTCTCCAAAATGTTCCCTGCGGCGTGAAAAGTTAGTACTGACGAAGGTAGCAAATTGTTTGTAGTTGTTGGTGATGAATGGCTGGGAATGGTGGCATATAGTATTGTGTTTAACATGCCAAGTGTATGGCATCACAGTTTGTTGTGTAAATTAGCTTGGGCTGCACCAGCATGTTTTCTACATGAATTGTACATCAACGTGGTGCGAGGCGGGGAGGGAGGAACTGTCTAGATGACCGATGGGTCAAGTCTCTTAAAAGTCAATTGGTTGGGCAATTAACAGCAGAGTGACTTCCGCCACATATACACCTGCTGCTCATGTGTAAGCTGTGTGCCAGAATGGAACGTGCCCATAACGTGGAAAAGCTGTCAGATTCTGGCATACAACTGAGAAAAGTTCAGCAAACAAACAGCACTTCACTGAAAAATCACTTTTAAATTCACATTTTGCAAACGATTATCTCGATTAACAGAAGTTACAGAGAAAAAACATTCTGGTGTATTGCATTCATCTGACTTTCTTTATTCACTCATGAGGCAACACGTTAATGAAATTTTTGAATTCAGTAATTGTTTTTCAAAATTTTTAAAACTTTTACTCTATAATTATTTTACTTCAAAAGTTATTTGTTTTTATCAAAGTAATTATTTAACTTTATATACTGATATATTTTTTAAAATGCTGCATACAAAAGATTTTTGTTATATTTAAATTAAACTTGGTGTTCTATGTTCAGAAAGAGTGGTTCTACAAAATTAGGCCAAAACATTAAAAAATTCCATTGCGTAGAATCAATATTTTCTTTTTCTATTTTTACCTTCTGATAAATTTTGAGTTTTTAATAAATTATGCAAAATGAAATTCCCAATGTTGCTAGACGATTGGTGTACATTGAAAACTATAACCTAAGTTTGTTTAGTATGCAGTAGCTATTTAGTGCAATTTTGATTACGATTGAACAATAGAGCTATTGAACGGAGACTATGCTGAAAATTGTAAATGGGAGACAACTGAGGTTAAAGACTTCCAAAACTTTGGAATGCACAACTCTCTCCTTAAAAACTGCCAGGCATGTAGACATTTAAATGGCCCCAAACAAGGAAATCAGTGCGGAGCATGGAAGATAAGAGACAGGCAAAATCTTATTGCATAAAATATGCAGGTTTCATTAAAACACAAAATTTATGTCTGATATGTCTTATGGAGGGAACAATTTCTGAGATATTCCAAGGTATTCGAATTAATCTTTTTTTCCCTCTCTTGGCCATTCAAGAAGAACTGAATTTCAAAGACATCACACAGCGACTAGCTTTAAAAGATTTGACTATCGCTTAAACCCTACTGTATTCCAATATTCCTGTAGCACTTACAGGAAAATTAGCAAGATAATTTCTAGGACTTTTTATCTTGACTAATGTGGAGTTGATTGAGGAATAAGCATTTGTAAGAATAGTTTGCACATGAGCAGAGAAAATCGTGCGAGTGAAACACATAAGATTTTTTTTTATTTTTAAGTTATGCTGCTGTCTCTCCCCATCTCCTCCCCCTCTCCCTTTCTCTATGTCTACCTCTCCCACTCTGTGGTACACAAATACATCCCTTCATATTAAATGGACTTTGATGGTGACCACGCCGTAAATATCAAAGTATAAAGTTCGGCTTTAAAAATATTAATCAAGAAGTCATGAATAAGCTTTTGCTCAAAGCTTTGACATTTTGCAGCATATTAATTGATTATATTAAAAGTGCCACAGTATGGTGTTACCCCTTAGTCCTCATGCCTACGCAGTTTATTGTCAGTAAATGTAAATGGAATCTTTTACCTATAAAGAGCTAATCAGAAGCAAATGCTAGTGTGTTAGTAACTCTACTTCTGTTTCTATGAGCATATACGTACATAACATGGTGCTGCAATCAGAGACGACACGCTTTAACTAAGTAATGTTTCAAAAAAACATGAAGGGATCTGGTTGCACGAATGCCGTATTGACTCGCACCACTTTTGTCCTAACTAGGACAGTATTGTCAGTAAAGCTGCAATCGATCAGCTTCCTTCGGAACATCTCCTAACCACACAAACTCGAGTGTCAGTTGCAGACAGATGGCTTGCTTGGCTTTTCCATTTCCTTCATTTCCCTAACTTCTTTGAAAGACAGTTTAAATTGTTAAAGAATGCCGAGAACAATTCTAGGCATTCTTAGCGTTTGGAATTTGCCTGTTAGGTTTAACAAACGATGCCGCCTTCACCTAAGTGACGAATTGATTTCGAAACAAACGTAATTTCAGTAGTTTTGAAATCCAGCTAAATATTCACCGCATACCTCAGCTGAGAGAATTTTATGTGTACTAATATTATAAAAAAGAGAAAATGTGTACGAACGCATGTATATATGTCTGTGTTTGTAGGGTAATCTCAAAAACCACTTAATTGAGTTTCACAATTCCTTTGAAAACAGCTGTTTTCTGACGGACGTGGACTCTAAAGCACCTTTTAATTTAATCCTTCTTAAAAGGATTTGGGGTTGAAAATAGTTGCACTACATAGAGAATGCGTGGTAGAAGCAAAAGTCGCTGACACTTTATTTTACACAATATAAATACGGGAAGATGGACACGATGTAACGCTTAGCAAACAAGACAGTTGAAGGAGGGTTAATTGGAGTATCGTTTTGCTATCATTTGTTTCCCAAATTTGTAGCTTCCGAATTATTTAAGTAGTAATCTTCATGAAAGTTAACTGAATGGAGTCTACCAACTAGGAAAAAAATAGTTATGGTTTAAATTTCACGTTCTTTTTTGTTATTAACATCTGTATTAATGTGTGTTATAATTACAAATATTTATTATTTTAATTACCTCTTTCACTTAATGCTGTCAAGTTAAGAGATTTTATATTTACATTATCTATTAAAAATACTCTTAGAAGTAATCAGAAGCACCAATTTCTTTTGTGGAGTCATTTGCCTGTCATGTATAAAAATCCGAAATATACAATATTTTGGCATATTTATTTTCTTTTTTCAAAACGTATATAAATATTGGGCAAAACTGGGTATTCGAATTAACAAGCATTCATCTAGATACACTAACAACACATTTCGTGCAATTCTGTGATATTGTTTTGAAATGAAAATATTTTATGTGAAGAAAAACTAAGAGTTAAGAAAACAAGCTTTTAAAAAATGCAAACCTGGCACATCTATTTAATCTATAGACTGTAAATTATTATAATTATTACATCGGCGAAAAAAAATTATAGGTTTTGAAGTATTTCCAATTTAACTTTGAAGAAGGAAAAAGTTTTTTCATGACATACTATTTTACCTAAATTACGAAAACCTATCCTGTTGATAACGGCGGAGTTGGATGTTATATTTATTACTTTAACATATTTTTGTGTCATTTAACAAATACTATAGATGTATATAATGAAACAATGTAAAAAACCCTCTGAAGAAACTTTATTCTAATTGTATAAATATACTATACACTGAAGTTTATGAATACCAAAGCCTTCATGCAAGAAAACTTTGCTTTATTTCCTTTGTCTTTGTGTTGTAATCCAGTTCGTTAGTAGGGCATCAAAATAATTGTTATTTACTAACATTAGAAACCAGTATACCGACGGTTTATATTAACTGACAAAATAATGGGTTTTTTTTTTCTGGCGGTCGTAGACCAGCGAAGTTCAGTAGTCTGTGAGTTGAGACTTCACATTTACCCGTTTCACGTGTATTTCGTTGGATGTGTTAAAGACTGTGTATTGTGTGTAAAGTGGATAGCTTTTATATACTAAATAGCTATGTACAAGAAGGTACAAATGTTTAGAATGTCACTAAAGTTATAAAAAATTACTTAAATCTTGCGAACGACGATTCTTCCAACGTCGAATATGCAGGACATGGAAGATTTTAATGGGGGCAAAGAAGGAAGTAAGACATTCATGCTTTTACATAAATATCAGGGGATTTTTCATCCGTTATTAGCGAAAGCCGGGGCTGTATGAAATTACAATTATAAGGAATAAAGGAGTGGATTCACATTGTAACGTTTAGATCATAGCAATTTTATAAAGAACGAGGGAGTTAAATGAAATTAAATTGAAAAGATACTTGTGCAACGTCCGGCTTGTTTGGAAACAAAAGGTAGGGTTTAAATTAACATTTAGGCTTCAGTTGCAATCGGCGTGAATTACTTCTCCAAGCAGAACTTCCAGCACTATGGAGCTGACTGCAGTTGACGTGCTGTGGAGTGTTTATAAAGTTACACTGGGAATATTTGACAAATTGTGGCAACTCTGCAATGTGAGTTCCCAGTTAGTGGTTCTGTAATGTGTACCTACACAGACGCTTCAGTATCTGTAGGTGAAGTAAGGCAGTGCAATCATGTTTGCTGTTTTTAAACTTTTTAGGTAAATTATTTATAGTTTATTTTTGTCTCGTTGCTGAAATTTCTCTAGTTGGAACAATACCACTTTGGGTGAGTCAGAATAAGTACCCAGCCATAATTGTTTGTGTTATGAAATCAAATAAACTTAAATATGGGATTCTGAAAAGAAAGTTTGTTATATGAAATACTTTAAATGTACTCAGCAAAAAATTGTAGACTAGGAAAACTAACAAAATAAGCATGTTGAGGTTCGGATCAAGGAGTCTTGGACGTTGTTCTACCCTACATGCTACAAATTTAAGTCCGCCATGTAGTGTTTCCTATAGTGGAACCTGTCTCTAGGTGTGTCTGATGTGTGTTTTGAAGCTACTGGATGCTAAGGTAATACCTAATTCTTGTCTTGTTCAGTACAAAGGGTACAGAAAAGTAGGCGCATGTCATGGTTAGTTTCTCATTATTTGAGACATTGCATACACGGTTATATGAATTGCACTTTATGTTAACTGGATTCCAGTCATGTTCGTGCAGCACTCCTGTTATATTGTATCTATGACTCCCCATACTCCTTAACTAAAAATGATTGACTTGATACTGCACGTATATTGTACAATTTTCAAACACTTTCTTCAAATAATAAATCGCTCTTCTGTTTCTCTCGTGATCATGCAAAGAACATCGAATTTCAAAGTCATCGCATAATGACCTGCTTTTTAAAAATTCTGACTATTGCACTAGCCTAATGTATCTTTCTGATACCTACGGCGAAATTTATGAATGGATAATGAAAGTTTATCCTGGTTAACAAGAAATAGAACAAGCCTTTGGAAGAACTATTGTAAAAGAGAGTATGGAAAGTTATGAATGTAACATGTATGCTCTTTTTTGTTGGTGCTTGACTTCATAAAACCAACTGGTCATCAGAAGTAGCGTCATTCTCTTTGGATGCACACTAGGAATAGCATATTCCTGCTTATGACTTGGGTTCTTGTCCTTAATGGAGAATTACTTCGAAACTGCTGCCATCACAAGATCCGATCGAAGATCCCACAAGAACTACCAAGTACATGAAGTTCATGACCTCGTTTCACCTAGAAGGATCGATATAGTATAATATTCAAAAAGGATATGTGGATGATTCAACTGTCAGATTGGAGATGAAGTGAGAAACATTATACCATTATTCTTGGATAAATAAGAACTCCAAAAAATAGAGGTGATGCTGGGTGCCCGAAGGACATCACCAGATTCTTCCTTGCCTCTTGGAACCTCTTCAGCTTGAAGAAGAACAAAATAAACATTGTAATTACCTCAGTTAGAGGTTCAACAACTTTTGATAGGTAATGCCACGAATGATTGTCAGCCTATCTAGGGAATTTGACTGTCACGTGTTGCAATTATGAAGACTATTTGTCGAGTTAAAGGATGAAATGGTCTATGAAATGTTATTTAAGTGCTGTATTGTAATTACTGACATCTTAAAAGAAAAATGAAGCAGCCATCAACATCCATTGGCACGGCCTGCAAGATTATCGTATTGAGATGTTAGTAGTTGGAGCATCTGCTCTTTCGTTCAATACAACATTTGTCTAACTGATTCCAAACATAATTCCTGTTGTATTCTGTGCTCTGAGGTTTCCTTCCTCGAATCATCTCATCTATTGCAGGATTAGATGCTTCACCGAAGCGAGTGTCAACAATTTTCGACATTTAAACCTAGGGCTCTGTTGCGTCAAATTACGTTCATCTGTAGCACAGTGCAGCTAGATTCTCTAACCTGATCATAACACAGGAAAAGCAGAGGTGCTAATGAAATGTGATAATTTTTTGGCGAATGAAGGGTGTCATTGGTTGACATTTGAAATTGTTATACACCTAATTGATTGATTTCAACCAGTCACGTATGAGTGTAACAGTCTTTATAATCATTTTTACACTAATTTAACATACATGATTTGTGACATCCATTTCTGTTGTTTTTTATTTGTTATTTTCTTCATTATTCTTTCATTTATTTTTAGTGCTTTAAGCTTATTTGTTGTCCATTTATATGTTCCTTGTTTTTCTTATTTTAATTTGGGTTTGTTATTTTTAAGTACCTGCACTTTGTGTGGCAGTTTGTAAAACCTATATTATAGATCTATAGCTGTTAAAAGAAAAACAGTGCTTGAGGAGCGGTGACATTTTGTTTTATAAGAGCAAGCTATAAAATGCCACACTTTTTATGTCTTGGAGATTTACAATCTAGATTTTGTGAACTTATATGAGAAAACTGTCCAGCGCGACCAATGCCTCTAGAGTATCTGATGAAAGATACTGTAAACTTATTAAAACTAGTTTTTATAGCAAAAGTAACCTACACCATCTTTTTTTCTTTGTTTTCCAGGTACGTGATGACGTTAGATAATGGGCAAAGGACGTGGGGAAACGGAGGTAAGATGGATTAAGTTCATTATTAAACTGGAGGGTCCGAGAATGGGCGTGTACAACTGTATAAAAAGAGAAGAAATAACCCAGAAACAAGTTTTCCTACAGGAAAAAGCCACCAAGTTTTCAATTCACGTTCGCTACATACAGTCTGTAATTTTGTTGACCATGAAGGTGAAATTGTTTTCTCAGTTAGGCTCGCACATGTGCCAAACAACATATTCTTTGCATGTTTGCGCATCCCGCATGCTTAAATGTCCTTCCGCCCTTTGTCCTCTAGGCGGCGTCAACACTGGCTTGTCTTTGAGTCAATGTAAATTAATGCAATAAACACGCGGGACGCGCGCGCGCGCACTCTAGAAGGTTCCATTCACAGATGAATTATATACAGGACGTTTTAAATGCCTCGAACTAATGCACGGCTTTTTAATTGCATAGACCCGCTAATAATGCACAACCGGGTAGCACTTAATACTCGCACAGTGCCGTTAGCAGAAAAACTTTTACAAATTCTATATTTATGAAAAAAATAAGTATTGCAACAAAAACGACAAAATCAGTCCGGCTGCTTTTCTATCACTTTGTCTTCTAAAATGTCATCACAGATACACAATTTTCTTCCCGTCTTTGTATAGCCTCACAACTAGCTACTTTTACTTCTCGTAACCTTGTTCAGTCCTTTCAGTGCCTTTCTTAACTTTTGTGTCTCATATACACTAAGTACGACCTTAAAATTACTCGATGTTCGTTGAATCTGCATTACGACGACACGCACACAGCTGTCTCGCACTCACACTGATTCATGTCTGTAATCGTAAAACTCCGTTTCTGCTGCTGCCTCGCCTCCTTATGTAGAGGGATGACGTAACACGACCTTCCACAAACTCTTTCAAACCCGTCGGCTGTGACGTAATGTGATCTTTCTCGAAAGCCCGTTTTGTGTAGCCGCTTCAATTGTTGTTAGTCACGTACAAATAGCCGCGCGTGAGTGGTTAGGGAGGCTGAACCGTGAGCCCTTTGATACACGCCAAGTGTGGCGTGTGTTGTGAAGTAGCTTTGACCCGTCCGTCCTTTTTTGTGTGCCGAGCCCGGCGTTACAGTGTAATCAGGGCCCAGATTTGACTGTTGTATTATAACTATGGCTAACGTGTACAGAAATCCTTACCATGGATCCCAGATTATGAAAATTCGCTTTTATCAGGATACATGTTCTTTTTAGGACCTCTTACGATTTTACGTTGTTATTATCATTATTATTATTAATTATTATTATTATTATTATTATTAATTATTATTATTATTATTATTGTTATCATTGTTATCATCATCATCGTAGCTATATCTTTTCTACTTACATAGCAGTTATATTCATAAATAAATTAATTTATAACTCTGATTTTTATAAATTAAATATGAGCAAAAGGTATTTTTTTCTAATTTTATATCTACTAGGTGTTCAGTATAGAGCAGAACAGGTTTCGTGGCTCTCAGCCAGCCGGCGCTGCTACTTGCCATGCGCGCTGAGCGAGTGACTGCACGTTCGCAGTAAATATACTACGGTTTGTCGCGTAAGTTATTTCTAACAAAGTAAACTTAAAAATAAAAGTATTAACATAAATCAAGCTAGGAGAAGAAGGTGCTTCTTCATTGTTCATACATTTCTGGCACCTGCTGTGCAAATTGGCCATTACACGCTGCAGTTCCCGCTGAGAAATTGCAGCAGTTTGTTGACGAATGTTATTTTCAACTTCCTCTGGAGGTCGTGGATTTCTTTTGTAAACTTTCTCTTTTAATCCCAACCAGAAATAAAAATCGTAGGGGGTTAGGTTACAACGGGGAATAAGGGGATTATGTTGTTAGTGATCTTTAAGCGCTTTATGTATTTCCTGTAAGGAGAAGTTGGCTATATGATTCTGTACGGACTTACGAATCGTAAATGAATACTTTATGAGGAAGAGAATACCGTACCCGAATAGAGTCATTTTACTTAATGTGCATTGTATTGCGTCAACTTAATAAACACGTTCTACGTTTGCAAGAGTTGCACTCACACTGAAGCCTCGCGCTTCACCGCTGGCCGACTGAGAACCGTGAGACCTGTTCCGCTCTATGCTGATCATCCAGAACTAAGATTTTAAATTCGATATTGAGGTCTCTGTAGAAATGTGCATTTTGAGGTCCTCACAAATCATGTAAGTAGTTTTAAATACACAAATTAAGATTTCCTCCAAAATAGCTCCTGATAATGTTGATTAAAATATGTCTGACTTACTAACATAAGGAATAAATACGTAGTATATTGAAATTTTATTAATAGCCCTCTTCTAGATTCTGATTGATTTTTTTGCAGTTACGAAGTAGTTAAGAGATAGGAGACAGTAAAGTAATCTCTTCATCTGCGTGTGTTCTATCCAAGTCGCTTTTAGGATGGCTTTGCCGGCTGTAACCGGCTTAGACTCACAGTCTGCAGTAATTGGCGACTGCAGCCTACGTCGCGACCCCTCCACTGACCCGGGTCACGGTAAGAATGTCAAATGCCTCGTTACGTACCATAACTGGAATACCTCGCCTGTGTAATGCAAACGTGCAGTTACGTGTAAAACAAATGTTAGTATTCTAAACAATGAGGAAAGCAGGCACCGAAATGGATAGCTGGTTAAAGTAAACAATCCCTGACATGCCGCTTGGCTCATCAGGCGCTTGCTCAATTTCTGATCAGAAACCTAATTTCAGAGAACGAATTGTGCCTTCTTTCTGAAGTAATTATTTGATATTTTCTTAGCCGGTGTTGGATGAAAACTCTTGTGTACCTTTACGATGTTTCACATTGAGAGAAGCATTTGTAGAAATGGGATTTTCACGCCTTTTATAGTAAGCACAAAGAGGGAGCATTTAAATTAAATTATTTTGTTTGTTAACAATGTTTGTTGTCGACGGTACATCGGAATTTTGTCCCGCAGGAGTTCTTTTACATGCCAGTAAAACTACTAAGTGAGGTTTTGGCTTAATAAGCACATATCAAATCATCGGCCTGGGCAGGGTTTGAATCCACGACCTTGGAGGCCAGCGCCTAACCAACTGACCACCCAGACAGACGGGGGCAATCCGGGGGCTTGAGCGATAGTCAAATCTTTTAAAAGCAACTGCGATGTGAAGTCTTCGAAATTCTATTCTCTTGAATGACCGTGTGAGGGGGGGAGGGGGGGTGGGGAAGAAGGAAAGAAAGAAAAATCAACAGTGAACTAGCAACTGAAAAAAATTAAGTATTTGACAATTAAAATAACAAACAATATTTTCTAAGTGAGTAATGACACAAATGTATTTGATATAAATTGTGTATTTAACCATAACCGCTGTCTATCTCTTACGGTTTAAAAGTTATACAAAATTCTATTTCTCGTGTAAAGAGTTGTTTGGATGGCCTTTTCTTCGTATCGCATGTTTAAAGATGGTCAACTGAAGTACCATATTTGGTTAAATTAAAGAAAATTGAAGCTATTAACAGTGAAGCAACAGAATCTAAAATAAACTAAAAGCTCCACTTATCTTAATAACATTGCAAGTTCAAAGGTATCCAAATGAAAATGAGTGAATGCAACTTGAAACTAGTTAGCAATTGAACTTGCAATATTACTATGATAAGTGAAGCTTTTAGTTTCTAATTTGTTCTTATTTTAGACCATATTGGTATTTTTCATGTATTTCTACAGAAATAATCTCGACATCCAATTTTTGGGTGGAATACAATACTTCCTCTTATCTGCTATGAGTAGGCAATAGAGAAAGTAAATATCGCAAGAATTTGCAGTGATGACATCACTGAGGTCATCTGGTGAACTTGGGAAAGTATCTTCATGTGAGATCAGTGTTGAATGGTTATAAATAACAATTATATTGAAGAAAAATTGCATCGTGTGGGACATTTTGAACACGTAAAAATGGCAAAAGTAAAATATGATAAAACA